>JAFBJQ010000196.1:0-45788 GCA_016785345.1 Trinectes maculatus | reverse complement strand
ACATATCAAATCACCATTTCATATCCATTAGTGTTCCATGTGGTCCACATCCATTCATGCTTTCACAGCAGGAACTGTACTTGATTCACCTGTAATCAGAACACTGGCACTGCAGTGATGTAGAAAGTGAAGAGCTGCTGGTCTCAGCCTTCGCTTATAGGAAACGTTCACCTCCTATTTTAAGGTTGTGAATCACTCGTAATGACTTTTTCACAACAGTGAAATAAGCCTCATCAGCCAAAATGTCAAACCGTTGCTGTAAACGGTATCACATGATTTTCGTTATTCCTTCTTTCTACCATTTTACAAAGACTGATTACATGATTTCTACACTGATTAAAGAAATAAATACTCACGATATTACAGGTATGTGTTTTGATAATAGATAACGTGTGAAGCAATGGGTACACAGTCAGATATTTACTGTATGTTACTACTGGACATAGCTACACTGTATCTGTTACATTGTCTGGGCTGATTGAAACACATAATACTGAAGCCACAGTGTTATATGGTTTGCCCACTGTCAAGAATAACCCCTGATGTACAACATTTTGTATATAAAACATAAACGTGTGTGTTTCACTCAGTTTTGTCGAATTTCAGCATCACTGTGACGATGCCTGTTCATACAGAAATAATAATGTAAATAAAAGATGAGTTGTTTTTACCTGAGATTTGGTTTTTGATTATTTATTTTTTTTGTTCGAAACGGTTCAGTTCCGAAATCCATCGGTTTTCGTTCGCCACAAAGACAAAGGGAAGAAAATATATTTTTTTCTCCCACCATATTTAATTAAGGGCGGGATTTCCTTGTCTGACCTTAGAAAAAGTTTCCCACTGAAACGAATATTGTTTCCAGACAAAGCAGGGCGTGTCGGTGTCTGTTCCTCCTCCAACACGTACTGTATATGTGAGCAGGTACAGTGAGGGAGTCCCAGAGGAATAGTGCTGCATCTATGTTTCTCAGTGCATCATTTATCAAGCTGCAAAAGAGCTTCACGTGCCAATATCGTCCACGCACACAGAACACACAATGATCAGAAGCATGTGTGCACTGTGCATGACTGTTCATCGCTGTACGTAATATTTACGAGGCGCTTGCACGCCTGTCATTCTCATGACCTCAGTCGGCCGAGGACTCTGGTGTCTGTGGTTTTGGACACTTCTTTCTGCATCGGTGCTGCAATTCTGAAAAATCTCCCCTCCCATGTTATGCAAAACACTAAACATCTGACATGTCTCCAGTCAATCAAAGCTTCTCGCTTGCATCCATTTCCATTTGAACCAGAGGTGGAGATTTATGCATAAAGGTAATGTGACTGTGAAAAGTTTTGTTTTGTTGTTGTCCGTCTATCACAACACCATCTAAAAGCCTGCCTCTCTTTATTTACCTCGGTGGATGCATTACAGGCTTCCTGTTTCTAAGAATACATCGCCATTGAACTCTTGATCTGTCGGCTCTTGTGTGGCTGCAGCAAACACTTCCTCGGTATCATGACTCACTCTTGTTTACTGCTTCGGTTTCCGCATGCCTCCACTGAAACTTAAAGCATTTAGCCGATGTGTTGATGGCAGCTAATGGGGTTTTTTCGTCAAGGTCGTTTCCACAGGACACGGCCTGAGGACACAGCGATGCCACACGTCCCCTCCACTGACTCAGAATTGGATTTTAAAAATCCGCAATGGACTTTTCTCCTCAGTTTTGACCAAGATTTTAAAAAAAGATCTGGATCCAACATTTCCCATAATGCATCCAACAAGCAGTGTTTGTTTTTTTGTCAACTGTTGATACACCGCTGAATTAATTGTTATTGAACAGAATAAATAATTACACAAAAAAGCAAACCATTGAGTTGTGTTGGAGAAACTGGAGTGGAGAGATTCGTCTTTCTGATTTTATCGGCCATTGAAATGGATTTTTCCTTCCCTGACACTGGACACGTCCCACTTCCTTTTTGTCATGAGAGCGGTTTCTCAGTCGGGAAAAATCCTCCGAAGCACAAGATATGATCCGCTGAGCCTTCCCAGCAGCAAGTGGTGGTATGTTAGGAATGTGGTGGAGGTCAAATTAGTGAGATGTGAAGCGCCAGAAATGTTGACATCAGAAAATGAAAGGGAGGTGTCATAATGTGACATGTGGTGCTGTCTGTGTGACTGGCTGACTGGGGATGAATGGAAAACAAAGCAAACCTCTTGTGGTGCATTGCGGCTTTACAAACACGATGACATTTGATTGGAAACATGCAACAGCTGAGAAATAGATGCACTTTGAAGGCAGCAAAAGTCAAGGTTAAGACATTGTGCTGCATCAATTTCCAGTAACTCGCTTCAGAAGAAGCCGCCTCGTTATTCGTAGAACTCCCTCTTTAAACCAGGCTCCGAAAACAATGCTTTGCCATATACACATACCAGACACACATCTGGCCAGTAGCGTGATCTGGCCACTTGTGCATAGAGATGTCTCACACTTGAGAACAATGGAATGACTTGTTGCTTGAGGGTGTAGAGGGCGCACGGGTACAGGGACTGGGGTGAGCTATGTGGTCTGGGTGTATGGATGTGACCCGGGTCTGGGTGGGACGGCAGGAAGCCCGCCGCTAGCTGCACGGCCCTTTCTGAGTGCTGCAGGGTCATGAATCATCTCAGCAGCGACTCGGTTGTCTGCTTTGAGTGTTTCATGTTGGGGCGTCATGATCAAACGTGTGACTACGTCATGTGGAGGGTTCATATCCACACAGCGAGCCAGGGGCGTAACTGTGATGATCACATCTTACAGCAGATCCATCCATCCATCCATCCATCCATTATCTACTGTTTATCCTCAGTGGGTTGCAGGGAGGAACTGCGGCCAATCGCAGCTGACTCTAGGTGCGATAGGGATACACCCTGCACAGGTCATCAGCCAATCACAGAGGTGACAGGTAGCTACAAATGCTCGTTCACACTCACATTCACACCTGTGGGTGATTTGGAGTTAATTACCCGCTTTGCCATCATTCACATCTTTAAACTGCAGGAGGAAGCCAGAATAACCTTTTGCATAATGTGAACCCTAAACCTCTCTGCTGTGACAAAACCGCCCATCTATGACGTTTGGATCGAAACATCTCAAACAATAAGCTTATTGCGGTTTAAAGAGCTCGGTTCCTACCGCCCAGGGCAGCAGGCCAGTGTCCACTTGTGCGAGGCGCGTCTTCAGCATCGCCCTGCCAACAGGAACTCCCTCGCTCCTCTCCCAGTTTCCTGCGATTGTTCTGCTCGCTGCCACCAGGCGCAGGCTCCTCCCAGGATCTGGGAAAAGGTGGGATGTTAAAGCGGCCCGTTTCCTGTTCGATCAGCTTCACCCTCATTCGGTGGAGGATGGGTGAGTGTGTGTCTGTGTCAGTGTCAATGTGTGTGTGTGTGTGTGCAGAAATAAAGAGGCAGAATCCTTATAAAGGGCTTAACTATCATTTCCAAAGGTTGTTTACTTAGTGTGTGTGTCCATGTTGCTTCACTTTATATAACAGGCAGTCAGACATTAAATACATTACTGGTTCATATAATGAAAATCAATGCAAAATTAATTTGTACATTCAGAAAATGTGAAAAATCAAAATCACTGTGTAGTTTAACATATAAACCAAACAACAGGTCGCTCCATACGTTCTGCAGCACCCAAAAACATATTCCTACTATAACAACTTTATGGCTTTCCCTCAATTTCCATCATTCTTTTTTTCTCATCCTTGCATTTTCATGCCAGTGAGAATAATCCAGGTTCGCAGTCTGATCCTTTCTCATGATGTGTTCTTTAAGTGGCTCACTGGGGCGTCAGTGAGGTGGGGTTGGAGGGTGCACAGGAAGGAAAAGGAGTAGCTGGGAAATCTCAATGAGGCTCCTCGGCAAACAAGAGACACCCCAGTCAGGATCTGGGCGTCGCTGCCAAGTCATCTCAGGGTCGCAGACTCGGAGCGATGGTCCTCGCAGACACAGCCAGTGGAACAGGCCTGGCAGTTCCAAGAACTTTACTGAACCTACGTCAGGTTGGCAGGGAGACCTTTGATGTTTACATGCAAGCCCGTGGAGAAGAAAGCAGAAAGGGGTGAATTTAGAATCCGGACATACATACATATACACATACATATATATATACTGTGTATGTGTCTATATATATATATATTTCCTCAGGAAATGGGGAAATACTTCGGCTTCTGTCTGACATGACAGGAGGCTAATTAAAGCTGACAGTGTGCGAAGCCTGTGGATCAGAGAGCTCCTGTATGTACATCAGCACCCACATATCATATCATATCATATCATATCATATCATATCATATCATATCATGAAAACAAAAAATCCACACTGAAGTACTTGATTCAACTGGCCTTTAATTTAAATGTATTGATTGTATGGAATATTGTGTGCAAATATTAAAGTTCACTGACTTTGCATTAATAAATAAGTTTTGGATTCTAAAACCTGTGTGTCACTTTCTCCACTCGAGCAGCTGCTGTCCAATAAGAAAAGTTATATATGCATTTTGGAAAGGATCACACAAAAACACAGATTGGATGCCATCCCCCCATACTGTTACCTCTCTGATCACTTTTTTTTTTCCATGCACTGAAATGAAAATAGCAGCCCTGGCTAAAAATGACCACCTCACCAGATGTGGAGCGAGGCCCAGGCTGCAGGAAACGGTGAGAGTGTCACGTCTCTCACCGAGCGCCGAAAGGAGAGGTCGACCCAGAAACATGTGTTGCCTGAACTCTGGCTCTTTTTCTTCCTGTAAGGACGCCTTCTCGCTCCCTCTCTCTGGATCTTTGTTTTCTTTTTTTTTGTTTCATCTCCTTTGCTCACATACCCTCACGCACAAAGACACTGCATGTAAAGGTATGCAGGTTTCCAAGGTTAAGCTGTACATATGTGGAGGGATAATAATACTGTATTAAATAACTTCTGACTTTACAACTTTTAATTTGTTTTTCATTAAAAAAAAAGATGTTTGGTCTAAGCAGTGCTAACAGCAGTGTTACACTACATTTTGTGTAACACTGCTGACATCTAGTGGCTAAAACACTGAACACAACACCAGGCGTGAAGAACTAATTTCCCAATTACGCATCAGACGTGCTCCGCATTCCTTTTTTCATTTTTGAATTTAAAATACTCATTTAAATTCACATTCAAAACATTTTGCTGCTCAATAGGAGAAACCAAGTGTTTATTCAACATTTCTTACTCCATCTTGTGGGAAGTGCACAGCCAATCCAAAGAAAGACTTTTATTCCACATCCACAGTCAACAATAAACAAATCATTTTTTGCAATTTACAGCCATATGTTGCATTTACAGTTGATTTCAAAGGAGATATAAAGGTTTCCAGTAGGAAGAGTAAATGGATTTCTGCACAGAACTGAATAATTTAGGTTCAAGCATGATTTTCTTTTTTTATTCTATTAAAAGTAAGAACAACAGTCATTGCCATAGAAACTCTTGCCCTACCCAGGCCTTTACATGTGCATATACCAAAAAAAGCCATCACAAACATGTAAGCCTTCAAATATTAGACAATATGACATTACACATTTGTAAAATTGAACATTAGAGGCTTTTCTTTCCAGTTTACGCAGGTTTATAGTCAATCTAAACCCCACTTTTTTTATTATTAATAAGCACCTCGGACGTTTTGGTTTTTCCACCTACATGCATTTATTTCCCTGGAAAGTACTTGTGCTGTAGACTGTAAATTTTCTGACATGGTGAATAAATTATGTTAGCAGCCCGTCAGTCACACAGCGCTGTCTGCAGATACAGGAAGTGCACTGTATTTCAACAGCTTATGGGAAATGCAGCCATGTGTGAAGAAGCTTCATTGACCTGTATGCTCACAGACAGAGGAGTCCATGTTTTATGATTTCTGGTGACAGTGTTACTCCTCTACAAAGGGCCGTTTGAGCTTTATGAGAAGCAAACAGGGCCGATGTCCAGGCCGAACTCCTGATCAGGCTTTCCAATGTCCATGGGGGCCAAGTCCACAATGGGCAGCCTGGCTGAAGTCTGAGTCCTGTACTCAATCACTGTCTTGCCCCAATTTCCATCAAATTGCTAAAAGACAAAAACACAAATAATAAACGTTGAGTACATCTCTCAATTGCTGCTCATCATATCTGGTTACGTTGCTGTCTTACCGAGCAGCCGTCCTCAGTGACAGTGTATCGGAGGCGGTTGTTGCCCTGCGCTCTCAGCTCCTGGCCGTTGGAGCCTCTGAGGACCAGAGCTTTCTTCAGGTTGTTGCTCTTTGCGTCTTTATAAGCCACGCTGTTCTTGCAGTGGTAGGTGATGCTCTGGTGCGACTCTTTGGACAAAAGCTGCAGCAGCTTTATCTGAACGGCCACTGCATTGGGCTGCTCCTCCTCGTTTCCATAGCCGAACTGAAAGTAGATGTCAGTTTGATATAATTACACATAAAGTATGATGAACGTCATTGATTTTCATGTTTCTGTTTGTTGAAAAACAATGGTGGAACAATGGAAAATTATATTTCATGAAGTTGTTTGTTTGTTATTATGGTCTTTAACCCCATAATATTTCATGTAAACAATTCTTCTCAAGTATCCCAAGAATGCAAGTAAGTATGTGTGAGCGCTTGTCCAGTATTGGTTGCTGCAAATGTCCTCCATTTGTCCCGCCCACTTGTTTACTTAGTACTTCCACCCACCAACAACATGGATTGGACAAGGGCCTCCACTGCTGCTCCAATCAAACTACAGCAACCCAACATCTACTTCCTAAGTTTGAAATCTTCCCGCAGCCAAAGTTTATAATAAACAAGTTGCTGGATAATTTTTTTGAAAGAAAAAATATGCAGCTGAAGTAATTAATCGAAGCGTTTCAGTGGCACACAAGGTTCCACATATATAATAATACAACTCGCTGGATGAAACAGTCAAATGGAAACGGTTGATCATACTAATCCTCGCACATACTCATTTCCATATACATCAAAGATACCTTAAAATTGTGATTTTAAACAGAAGTAAAGGGTAACAGACTGTTATCTGCGCTTTTTTAAAAACATTTCATTTGGCACATTTCCAAATGAAGCTTTTGGTTTCTTACTCTCATTCCATTATTCATGTTTGCTCCAAACCAGACAGGGCTGTTGGCATTGGGAATGGATTTGGACCACCAGGCTTTGCGGGGGATGTTTGCCGGGTTGGCAGAGATGCAGGTTTCGCCAGTTTCCATGTTACAGAAGACTCTGATGGCGTCTTTTGTACTTCCCTGATTTGGATCAATCCAATACTCACCTGCTCCAGAGGAAAAAGAAAAATGACAGAATAGAATCAGCTCATTAGCTCATATCTGTAACATACAGTATGTCATACTGTCTTTCAGATAAATGAAAATAACATCTATAGCAAACAGGACCCTCACCGCTCTTTTTCTCGGGATAACACTGCTTGATGTCCTGACAGGTCTTTGCAGGGTTCATCTTGCTGCCATCAGGACTACGCAGGTTTTGCAGATGTCCACTGAGGGTCTTCAGCGTGGCGTGGACACCAGTGTCGACACGGACATTCTTATTGGGAAGGGCTTCGTCTTTCAACTCTGTAGGTGGAGGAGGATCAGCCGCCACGTCGTCCTCAACAAATTCCACAGCTTCAGGCACAGCACCGTTCTCGTCATAATCCAATGGGGCGGCGAAGAGGTCTTCCACTGCCGCAGATGGAGGTCCTGGGGGACCTGGCAGGCCTGGTGGTCCTGGTTCACCAGGCGGACCCTGAAAAAGACAATTTAAATAGATAGCACATGGATTTGTGTTGCTCGAAGAACCTTAAATATCAAGTTAAAGATCAAGATGATATTAATAAAAAGTAATGAAAAGAAGCACTTTTAACCACTAACCCCCCCCTAGCTGCAGTCTCAGTCTCAATTTATTTTTACTTCTATTTTATTCTAATAAGGTTTAAGTAATCTGTCTGAAACCAGATGTAAATAACCTGTGCTCCGATGTCCCCACTGGATCCTCTGCTTCCCGGAGCACCCATTGGTCCAGGCTGACCGATGTTGCCTTCCTTTCCGGGTGGTCCCAACACTCCTGGAGGACCCTATATAGTTGTAAAACAGTGGTTATACTCACATTTTGGCAAATAATGTTGATTGTTGAATGTATATTTTTAACTGATCTGAGATTAAATGTCACTACATGCTCTGATTGTACACATACCCTCAGTCCGGCTGGTCCTACTATTCCTGTACTTCCTGCATCACCTGTGGCCCCCTAAAGGGAGAAGATTATTGGAATGCGGTCAATCTGTTTTCCTGTATTAAAATAAGAGACACATATTGACACAGCTGCCTGAATTATAAACATTTTGCTTACTGTTGTTCCAGGGAGACCATGGAGACCGGTGAATCCTCTGTGTCCTTTCTGACCCCTCTCTCCTTGATCTCCGGGGGCCCCTTTCTCTCCTTGTGGTCCTTGAGGGCCCTTGAAACAGCCATAGGTGGAAAGTTCAACACATCATGTAAAATAACTATGCTTTGGACTAAAAACAAGTCTAAATTGGTGCATTAATTGTTGGTTTTTAAATAGATTAATATAGATGGGAAAATTAGCATTTGATGCTTACCACTTTCCCTCGTACTCCAGCGTGTCCTTGGGGTCCAGAGGAGCCTTTGGGACCCTACACACAAAACAAGCAAGCAGACACAACACGGACCGTTATTGATATGTGTCTGACAGACAAATCCTGTTGTGCTTGTGTTTGCTAAACTCACAGTTTCTCCAATGGGTCCTGGACTGCCTGTCATTCCCACTGGGCCCTCAGGTCCAGTGGGTCCTGTGGTACCAGCCAGACCCTCAGGACCAGGATTTCCCCTGTCTCCCTGGGAAACACAGATGCATACCAGTGATTGCACATCTGTATTACAGCGTCATTAAGTAAGTCAGTCCTCCACTTTAACATGCAAACACCATGTGTTTATTCTTACTCTGTCTCCGACTAGTCCGTCTTTACCAGAAGACCCCTCCTCTCCAGCAATGCCCTGAATACACAGAGGATTACATCATAAATATATATATATATATATTTTTAAATTACATAATAGAGAAATTGTTGGCAAAATCTTCTCATCTAGTTTACAAGAATAAAATGTTTTGCAATAGTGCAAACATGATTTCAATTGATCACATTTAGTGTAATATCTTATTAATTTAAATGTTTTGATGCCAAAAATCCAAGGTTTTAAAGACTCAGTACTCTTGTGTGAATCTGTGAATGACTCTGACAACTAAAGTCGAAGATGAAAAGGACAAACCTCGGGGCCGGCGTCCCCTCTTGGCCCAGTGGCTCCTGGTAACCCAACTCCACCAGCAGGTCCTTTGCCACCCGGGATCCCAGCGGCCCCTGCTTTTCCTGGTGTACCCTGACAACCAAGGTAACACAAAGTTTGTTCAGGAGTTGCGTCATCATTTAACAGGAACAGGTAACGGGATCAGTGAGACGTTAGTAACTGAGATGTTGTATGGTTTGTGATGCAGGATTACATACAGCAGGACCTGGAAGTCCCTGCGTGCCTCTCTCCCCTCTGACTCCAGGCTGACCCACAACACCTCGCTGTCCTGCAGTACCAGCAGGTCCTGGAGGTCCGTCAGGCCCCTAACGAAGAGACACAAGAGTAAACAAAGAGTTTAATCATCTTATTCCTTTGTCTGCTTGAATATTAAGGACCGTTCAGACTCTTTCTCACCGGAAGACCATCCTCTCCAGAATCTCCCTTCTCTCCAGGGCTGCCTGGTGGGCCTGGGGGTCCAGCCTCTCCCTGACGTCCTGGAGCTCCGTTTTCTCCTCGAATACCAGCGGGGCCCTGTTTTCCAGGAGCACCTATGGGGCCATCCGCCCCAACAGCACCCTGAAACACACAGACAAGGGGCAGTACAAATTAATCAATCACACTGACAAACTGAGACAATTAATTTATGATAAATTAATTCATTAGAATAAAATTATGATTATGCATTATTTTAATGATTTTTTTCTAAAACTCACAAGAGAACCAGCTGGTCCAACTCCTCCAGGCAAACCAGGAAAACCAGGAGAGCCCTGTGGAAAGAAAACTCTTCATAAGATGGACTATAATGAAGGATTACAGTCTAATGATATTATTACTTACTGTAAGTTTAATGTGTTGCCAAAACAAACTTCATATTAATTCGTGATATTCATATGATATCACATAGACATAGCTCACCGATTGACCTTGTGTTCCTCTGCCACCTTTCAATCCAGTTACACCAACGGGTCCCTAAACAAACACACACAAAATCTGATAAAATGATCCTCACTATTTTTTTAAGCTTTGGACTAGTTTTCACAATGGGGTTCATTTTATTTTTTATCGAGTCTTTAAAGACCTTTATTTAATATTTATATCAGACATGTCCCTTTATTTAGTTTCTGGATGTGTACCTGTTCTCCGGCTTTTCCAGCCATTCCCTGTGGTCCAGGTGGTCCTACTTCTCCCTTCAGGCCTGACTCACCTGAATCGCCTTTAGCTCCAGGCTGACCATCAGGGCCCTGAAAAAAAAGGAAAGAAATGTGTCAATTTTAAATTATGCTTATAAACTTACATGTAATGGGTTTAATATTGTATTTAATGCGCATATATATATACAGAATATATATATATATATATATATATTATATATATGAGTGCCCACTTACAGCAGGTCCAGGGAATCCAACAGCACCAGTTGGACCAGGTTCACCAGTAGAACCCTGCTCATATCATCACACATACACACACATATATATTAATACTTTATCAATAAAAATATGAACCTTCCTGTCGGTTTAATGTCAGTCGTGAAAGTAAGTATTCTACTGACAGCAATTCCTCTTGAGCCTCTGCGTCCTGTAGGTCCTGGTGGGCCTGGTTCACCCTGATATAAAAGAACAGTGACATTTAATATTTAGAAACACAATTTTCTTACATGTATTTTCATATAAAGTGAGAAACCACATTTCTAAAAAAAAAAAATATATATATAAAAAAAGCAACTTTAAGACACATGCTAAAAACATGTACATTTAACTCACCTTCTCTCCATTGGGTCCACTGGAACCAACGAGTCCAACAGGACCAGGAAGTCCCTTTTAATAAAACAAAGAAATGTATTTCAGAGCACTCTATCAAACAAATGTCTGACTCTATGATGTAAGACATCGCTGGAGCTGTTATTGTGTCCTGGAAATTGTGTTGACATGACTCACCCGTGCACCGTCAGCACCGGCCTTACCCTCTGGTCCTGACTCGCCAACAGAACCCTGTTGGAAGAAATCAGCCTCATCAGTTCTGTGTCAGCTGCTGATAATTTACTCGACAGCGGTTAATGTTAATGGAGAAGCTGGTTCATCAGTTTCTTTGCAGAATTATCTTATTTTTTTTAACTTACAGCATCTCCCTTTGGTCCTGATGGTCCCGATATGCCCCTCTCTCCTGGCATCCCCTGCAGTCCTGGACCTCCTGGTTCACCAACAGCACCTTTTGGACCAAGGTTACCCTAAAATATAGAAGACAATATGACCCATTTACATGCAACAACTTTCAGATCTTTACATTTCAGTATGACAGGTTTTATGATTAAGTCACCTTTTGCCCATCTGGTCCTGGTCCACCTGGACTACCTTTAGGACCCGGCAGCCCATTAGGTCCAATGTCACCTCTTTCACCCGGAGGGCCTCTATCTCCCTAGAATGATAATCTGCTATAAAAGCTGAACTTGAATTTATTTTTAAAATGTATTGATTTATTTTACCTACCCTTGGACCAGTACCACCAGTGGACCCTGCCTCTCCAGCAAGACCCTAAAAAATACAATAATAATAATGCATTTATTTTTCTCATAAAGTGAGTACACATGCATGATGTGCGATTTGAAAGCTAATATTCACATTTTTAAAAAAAAATATTGCTTCTTTTAGTGTGTTTTCATTTACTATACCTCATCACCTGGTTTTCCTGACTCTCCAGGTGGGCCTGGCAGTCCAGGCAAACCCTTAAAAAAAAAAAAAGGACATTTAAATACCAATCCACCAGACTTCAGTTTTCCAAATTACAGATTTCCGAATTATAGAATTCTGGTTACCTGGAATCCACTTATTCCCTGTGGTCCCTGCTCTCCTCGTTTTCCTGCAGTACCCTGGAAAATCCCAAAACAAATATAATAGTTAACAATAAACATAATTTAATGGTTGATGATTTTTTTATAATCAAAACTGGTTACTTACAGCTGGGCCAGGTGGTCCAGCAGCACCTATCTCTCCATCTTTCCCATTTACTCCCTGGAAAACGGTTTAAGTGCAGCATTTATCAGTACACTGACAATTAAAATGAATCCATGGTAAAAAGTACACAGAATATTATATTTTTAAAAAAAGATGCTTACCCTTTGACCTGGAGGTCCAGCACTCCCAGCTTCACCTATCTTTCCAGCATCACCCTGAAACACAACAGGACATTCTGTCATTCTGTTTTTCTTTTTCTTTACATTTACATCGACACGATATCACTC
Organism: Trinectes maculatus; assembly: GCA_016785345.1. Classification (NCBI taxonomy): domain Eukaryota; kingdom Metazoa; phylum Chordata; class Actinopteri; order Pleuronectiformes; family Achiridae; genus Trinectes; species Trinectes maculatus. The sequence continues at coordinate 33,219 of JAFBJQ010000196.1, read as the reverse complement.
ATAATATCAGTCTGGTATTTTAAATTTATACTGACAGCAAAGCCTTTTGGTCCTGGCAGGCCCATTGGTCCAGCAGAACCTCTGTTTCCTGTGGAACCAGCTGGGCCTTGTTTGCCATCATCTCCTGATGAGCCCTGGAAAGACAGAAAGAACACTGATTTAATGCCATTCGTGCAACTCATACCACACATGCTGTACTCTTGGTTATGGTAAATAACAAATTCTTATGTGATTGAGTTGGTAAGAGGTGAAATGTTCAAAAGTAGTGAAAATGAAACGTTTATGTGCACCATGGGTCCTTGTTTTCCCTCCTCTCCCTGAGCACCAATCAGTCCAGTCAGTCCCTGGAAAACAAAACACAACAGAAGTTCACTACTACAAAATTCTGCAGTCAGGTTTTAATTATTTCGTAGCATGACAACACTGGATATTTAGCTGTGTTTGCGTTACCCGAGCTCCTGTTAAACCTGGCTCTCCAGGGCGTCCCACATCTCCAGCTAAACCTTTGCCGCCACTTGACCCTGGCAGCCCTCGTTCTCCCTGTGCTCCCTGTTTGACCAAACAATCAAATATTTAAAATCAGTGACAGTTAACGTGACATTTAAGTACAATCCTCATACAGGAGCTGTTTGATTCTGCTACTACATGCATGCTGATCACCTTTGGGCCTGGTAAACCATCTGCACCCGGGAAACCTCGATTTCCTGGAGCTCCCTAGAAAAAGTAATAGATAAGTTGTAGACGTTTAAAGGAGTTTCCTGTATTATAAAAACTGTTTTGTTAGTATGAAGTAGAAGTTAACTGACAGTCTCTCCTGGAGGTCCCGGAGAGCCAATGGATCCAGCATCACCCCTTGGTCCACGCTTCCCCTCATCTCCCATTGGGCCTAATTGACCCTGAACACCGTGGTCACCCTAAAATCAGACAGAAGTCAGAAACCAGTAACACACTCTGACAGTCTCTCAACTATTTCCTTGTTAAGGAACACACAACATCGAAACAGACATGTGTTCTTTACTCACTCTTTCTCCCTTGAGTCCAGCTTCTCCTTTATGTCCAGGCAATCCCAAATCACCCTGTGAAAAATAGAAAAATATCAAAGCTCCAAATCCAGAGGTTCAAATATTAAAAAAAGGTGTCTGAAAATAATGAAAAATACTAGGAATTAGTGATTGAATAGAATTATATGAAATGTATATTCAATGTTCATACCAGCTGGCCTTTTGGTCCTTGTGCTCCTGTCATTCCTTGGGGACCAGGGGTTCCAGGTGGGCCCACCAAACCCGCTGGACCCTGAACACCTCCCAGACCCTGAAAAGGAAGAGAGGCCACAGATTTAATGCAAAAATAAAATACAATTGAAGATATTCATACAATCCTCTGCGGCACACATTCTTTGACAGGCAGCCAAAATGAACTCTATACTTACTGCTTGGCCACGGGCACCTGGAGCTCCATCAGGTCCTGCTGCACCCTGTTATGAAATATTATATGCATTATTAATTAATAATAATGTGAATCTGAAACTTTAAAAGAAAAAAAAACATACAAATAAAAAGCTACATTAGGATTATGAATTTCATCACAACACACCTGCTGTCCTGTAGGTCCAGGTAGTCCTACATGTCCGGCATCTCCTCTGGGTCCCTGCAGTCCTAGACTGCCTCTCACACCCGTTGGACCTGCCTCACCCTGCAGCAGAGGACAGATTCAGGAAAAATACAAGGACTTGGTCACTACCATCACAGTCAACATAAACAGTCTGGTTTACTAGTTAAGACAAAAAAACCTTGTTTAAAATGACTAATTACACATCCTGTCATTTTACTGTTGTAAGATTTCAAAATAACGGTACATGACAGCAGATTATAAATAATCTTACCTTCATTCCTGGGTTACCAGGAAATCCAGGAACACCGGGAATACCCAATGGACCCTGTAATTACAAATAAACTGTTACCATAATAAAATAACACAATAAATACTAATGGTGATTCGTTAAATCATATTTGGTGAAAAAAAAAACATGTATTTAAGATGTAAATTTTAAATGCAGATTCATTGAGGTGAAGTTTAAAATTGCATGGAAATTACAATAAAATTCACTGTATTTTCACCTTACCAGAGGACCTGGTTTGCCGACGTCACCAGGTGTACCACGTTTGCCCTAAAAGAAGGAGTGAAAGAAAATGCCTCAGTCCTGTAACATCTCTTTATGTTTTTCAATTTTCTTTAATATTTTGATTGATTTTGAATGATTAATTTTTTTTACCACAGGCCCAGTTGGGCCGGCTCTGCCTCTTTCTCCTTGCTGACCTGCTGGGCCCTGAAACAGACGAATGGATCAGTATCTGCGTGGCTGACGTCTCACTCTATATCAAAATACTCAGATTTTTTTAATTGTTTCCTACCTGTGGACCAGGAGCGCCCATTGTACCAGGAGTACCGGACGCGCCCTGCAAAACACGGACACAGAAACACCGCAGCACTTTTGTAAAGATGTCAATTATTAGACACTTGATTTTCATCCAATATTGTATATCTCATAATGCCACATTACCGTCCTATTATATTAATAATAAAAATCTTAAAAGCATGTGGTAACGTGATGTATCTACCTTGGTTCCAACTGCTCCAGATTCACCTTTCAGCCCAAGAGGACCAGCATTTCCCTGTCAAATAAAAAGTTGTGGGTGTTGATTGAAAGAGTGAGAGAAGTGTGAATCAGTATTAATAGAAGACTTTAACTACACGTGACCCACCTTGTGACCTTTTAGTCCTGGAAGACCTGGGAGTCCTGGAAATCCTCTTGCCCCCTAGAGAAAACAACCAATTATAAATTCCCAAAGTTTCTGCAGTCCTTCTTAGTATGGAGGTTCCTGCTGCTGTGTCATCTGTAAACCACTAGATGGCCTCATTTTTCTATGGTTTCTGCAGTATTGTCAAAGAACAGTTGTTTTTGTGTACTGTATTTGCATTTTCTGATCTTTTCTGAACTTGTAAACAAAACTTTATCACCGTTAATCATATTTGCTGTATTTATATTAGATTTCACCCCCTTTGTTTTACCAGTGTTGGTGATTTATTGTATAGATTTATACTATATTATTTTGTGGTATTTATATGGTAGATGGGTGTTTACCGCTGATCCTGGAAGTCCTGGTTCTCCCGAAGCACCTGGAGATCCAGCTTCTCCCTGAAAATAAATGTTGACATATGCGTAAACACTCAAAGGTTAATGATGCTTCTTGTAATTGCTGACCAATAACTGCAACAGTGAGTAGATTTATATTAATCATCGCCTAAGTAATAATCACATTATTTGATGAGGTTATTTTTGTGATAATGCTACTAATACCACTGCCGCTAATTTACAGAAATGATCATAACTGGCTAAAAGTGAAAAAAATCAGATCTGATGTGAATGTTTGACCTACATCAGGTCCGGCTTTTCCTGGTGGTCCATCTGGCCCTCGAGGACCCGGCTCACCCTGTGGACAAACACAAGGAGCCTTTACAGCTGACACAGCTTTTTCAAAATGATTAAATATTTAAATTTAGATTTAAATAAATTTAATGCATTTAAATTGTTCAACTTTGACATCTCAGGTTTAGAATGACATTTTACGAGAATCAAGTTTATGCGTTTTCCTACCAATACTCCTGGATCTCCAGCCTCTCCTGGAATTCCCTGGCCACCACTTGGACCCTGAGCAATAACAGATGAGAGAAGATAAATGATTACATCAGTCAAGTCTCATATAAACTAAAATTAGGATTGTCATTGAGAACTTACTGGTGTGCCAGTCGGCCCTGGAGGCCCGCGTGGTCCTGCTTCCCCCTGAAAATCAACATTTCATACATTGCTGTTTGATCTGTTCATTATAACAGAGATCGGAACATTGCTAAGTATTTCATGCCAAATATATTTTTTACTGTGTAGCACCCACCCTTGTGCCTGACAACATTCCTGCCAGACTAGACTTCTCATTAAAGCCTGAGGCCATTTGTGACACAAAGTTGCCCTTTGGAGAAAAGACATGTTCAAAATAAATGTTATTAAGGAATGATTCTATTGGGTTGAGGAGACACTGAGAGAAGTAAAGACTCACGTTGGGTGGAGAGGGAGCGCCTGGGGGTCCAGGTTCTCCTGGATTTCCTGGCACACCTGGCTCTCCGTCAAATCCTGGAGGCCCTGGGAATCCCTGAAGATTGTGTATTACCAATGAGAGAGGACACACTTTTCCATACAAACAGTAAATGCTTGTGTCAATTATTAATTAATCAGTAAATGTGCTTATTATTGCAGGAATTAAGATAAGGATTAGTGGAGCACACGTTGTGACAGATTCTTGTTGGGTTTAAAGGCAGGTAATGGTTGCCCTGAGTTTTTAACCATCATACCACCATTAACAATAAGTTCAGACTCACCCGCCTGCCTTTAAAGCCTCTTGGTCCAGTGTAGCCCTGAGCTCCTGGAGGTCCCTGAAACATCATGACAAATATACTGTAAATCAGTGCACAAAATTATATAATGTGTTCAAAAAATAAAATATGTGGAAAAGCCCATTAACCTTTACAATAAGCCTGAATATTTTCTATTTGTCTACAAAAAGACCAGAATTATATATGTTTCTGTGCTGGTATTTTCCAATCATCGCATTTAACTGAATAAAAACTGTGTGAAACTATGAAACTGAATCTATAAAAAGTGTTATTTAAGACTTTATGCTGCCCCCTAGTGTTAATTTTAAGTACTATCTGTTTGCAGGTATCTAATTAATTAAAAATTGAACATTATCTAATTATAAACAGTGACACTGATCAAAGTGAACACAGCACAAACCCACCGAGGGTCCTTGAGGTCCAGGGAGACCAACCACCTAAAAGTTAGATAAAGAGTATTAAATGAAAAAATGTATTCAAAACAGTTTTTTTTATTGTAAGCTGCATATTGAAACAAACACTATAAAAACATGCTCACTGTTGACATAACTTACATATGGAATATCACCCGGTTCACCTTTCTGTCCCTAAAAGGCAAACAATAAACATTGTGGGTGAATTACAGTAAAGACATTTTTTGTTGTGTGTTTAAAATGAATTCCTGTGAAAATGATCGGTGACTTACCTTAAAGCCCATGATTTCTTGGGGAAAACAGAAGAAATATGGATGTTACTTTCCCCATTCATCTTTTCTCTTTAAATATACAGTACTATACCAACAACTATTGGATGTGGTTACAGGTACAAATAGTGCACACAACACAACTGCAACAGAGTGCAATGACAAATGTAAGTCCTGGTTTGGTTGTAACGGGTAAAATCACCTCTGGCCATGGATGTGACTACATTGATAAGACTGATCCATCCTCACCAATCATCCTGCTGGCACTGGCAAAGCTGTCACACACCGGGCAGCACTCTCCCTCAGGTGTGACGACCTTCTGGCAGTTTGGCAGCTTCTCACACTGCACCTCATCGCACACGGCGACTCCGTTGTCACACACACAGATGCGACACGGTTCTGGTTTCCAGATGTCATTGTGCTGGTAGACCTCCCCATCAACTGTGCAGCTTTCCCCTTTCTCATGTGGAGCTGCAGCACAAACAAGTGGCCGTGTTTGTAAGCAGCACAATCAAAGCTCTTAACAAAGTTGCAGAGTCAACATTTACCTGCTGTGGGGTCTTTGCTGGGAGAAGATGCGGAGGCCGAGGTCAAGCACACGGGGCAGCACTCGCCATCTGGGGTCGCAGTTTCCAAGCAGTCACCGAGGTCCTCGCATATCACATCCTCGCACACAGCGACGCCCATGTCACACACGCAGATCCGACACGGCTCCGGGTTCCACATGTCGTTGTTGGCATAGACTTTTCCATTTTCTGTGCAGGTTTCTTTGTGGAAAAAGAAGTCCGAATTACTGTCTGGTTTGGGTCTGAAAGAATTTGGGGGAACAATTCTGCATTTTGCAAGATGCAATTTTTATACTTCTCATGCATGTATGAGAATCATACCAGGTTGGCTGATGAGCTCAGAATAAAGGCTAGAAACAAACTTTTTCTTTAAAATACAAAATCTTACATCGTAAAGATAAGACATGCTGAGAACTTACACATAAGAGGAGAGGCAGTTGGGTTTTTTAAAGCCCCTATATGTTGATTTTTTTTTTTTAGTATAACTTGAATAAATCATTTAACAGGAAGCATAACAATGGAACAGTGCCGGTCCAACCCAATGACATCCATGTTTAGACGGGTGTAATTACATGTCGGTTTTTTAACATGGCCACTGAATGTGGCCAAAGTCACAAATTTTAAAATCGCACACATAGGGGCACATAACAAACGATCCAAGGAAAAGGAACTGCTCGTTTCAAAAGTTAACTAACTGTCCAAGCATAATTTGGTGTGGAGAAGAAAACAACTCACAATGCAACAAAAGAAAAACAATAAAAGTGAAGATAACCAGAATCAAAAGTGCAACCAACGACATGGAACATGGCGAAGGTCATACCGTTTCCCAGAGGAATACACTGCATTAAGTGACATTAAGTTACTTGCTCAACGTCATTTTTGTGGCAGCAAAACTGGTAGCAGTGTCCATATATTGATATGACTGAGTATCTACTTATGCAAAACTACAGATGAGGTGAGATGAGGTTGCTACCATGTTTTTTGATGCACAAAAGTTGGTTGAGAAGTGAGCTTATTTAGCAAGGGGGTGGGGCAATGTATTCCTTTTGCAAACTTAAAGGGAAACTCAGAGCAAAATGATGAAGATGCAAAACAATGTTTTGATGCAGGATTCGGGCCTGAAGAGGAGGGCTTCAGGCTGGGACAGGTGATGAAGAGCACCAACAGGCCTGACTCAACAGGAAAGTTGACCGACTGCTGTGGTTGGTACGAGATGCAGTCATACAGGTAAACGGTTTACCGGTTTGAGGGACTGTGTTTGGGCTCTGTGCTGCAGTGGAGCACACGGGGCAGCACTCGCCCTGTGGGATCTCTGTGGTCTGGCAGTCTCCGACATCCTCGCACACCACGTCCTCACAAACCAACGTCCCCATGTCACACATACAGACACGACATGGGTCTGGGTACCATATCTGATTGTTGGAGTAGACTTTGCCGTCCTCTGTGCAGGAATCTTTATGAAAAAGTGAAACAGCGACCGACATCAGCACAGAGGGAGGATCTGCTCCAGCTGATGCGACGTAAACTCAAAAAACCTGGATTATTATTAGTGTCGCATTTCTGTGTGGGCACAGAACAGTGGCATGGTGGTAAGGAGGTCACATTATTGAGACTGTGCATGGTTCCCATCACCAAGTCCCAGAATTACAATAAATATTGTGACAGTCATACTAACATGATCCACAAGAAAACCCAGCAGCATTTATTTTAGCAGTTTTAGGTTTACTAATATTAATTCTTGTCAGAAGTTGTAAAAATATCCTGAATCTTCAAACCACAAACTCAACTCGGTATATTATTTTTGTATTTGGACCAATACTGACCCACACCTGCTCTTCCAAACATGAGATATAAACAGATCTGATTAAATATTTGTTACCGGTTTTATTGTCCATGCTAGGAGGAGGTGGTGTGGCGGTCGAGCACACGGGGCAACACTCGCCCTCGTGGGCCTCGGTTGTCTGGCAGTCCCCCAGCTCCTCACACACCACTTCCTCACACACCACAGTGCCTGTGTCGCACAAGCAGATTCGACATGGCTCTGGACTCCATATCTGATAGTTGGAGTAGGTGTTGCCATTTTCTGTGCAGGTATCTTCATGAAACAGAACAGCAACCGTGTCAGTACTGTGGCTGAGGGCCTCTTATTTGGCAGAGATGGTGACGTCTGTGCATCATTATGAGGTTTTCAGTCAAAAGCCCAAAACCCACATGTGCAGTGGTCCATGTGCTATGTTTAACAACGCAGACCAGACAAACAGCTATTTGACTGCCACAGCACAAACATACGCTGCAGACGTTTCTTATAATTAATCCCCAAATAATAGGAAAACCTTGCCAAGAGAAAGGTCACGAGTAGTTTTGACCTTTGCCCTGTCTCTAGTGATACTGAGACTGAGTGATACTGAGGTGTTGGGTATAATCAGTGTTTCCCGTATGGGATGATGATGGCACAACAGCAGTGATGTCCATTTACCTGCGTGAGTGTCTGTACTGTGAGGAGCTGCTGCAGTGGAGCACACGGGGCAACACTCGCCCTTAGGGATCACAGCTTTCCTGCAGCCACTGAGCTCCTCACACACCTCGTCCTCGCACACCACGGTGCCCATGTCGCACACACAGCTTCGACATGGCTCTGGACTCCATATCTGATAGTGGGAGTAGACCTGTCCGTTTTCTGTGCATCTGCCTGAGTCGAGCAGAGCAGCAGTGAACATCTGGAGCAGATCACTGACTGTATTCCACAGCTCATTAAAACAAAACAATGGTTTTGTACAGAAAACATTATAATAATTACACTAACATCAGACTTAAGAACAACAACAAAAAGGACCACTGAATGCGTCCCTTCGTATTTACCACCTTTGACCAGTAGGTTGCACTCATCACTAAACAATACAATAAATATTAGCAGGAAGATGGTTGACACTCGTCAGACACTGTGTACATGATATAGATGATCACAGTCTCCTACACTTACAGACATAGCATTCTCTCATTACTTCAGTCTCTGCTTCTGTACTAAAACTTGTGGGTTTAAGTCATTTTAGATGAAAGCATCTGCCAGATGGGATAATGTGGGAATATCGGGTTGCACGACACATTTATAATGAAGAAACTATGTTCAACTGTGGGTGTGGAAAGACCCTGGGAATTTACCAGAGTTGCACTATGGGAAGTGGGAAGTAGAATGCAGCTTTTTATTAGAACTGAACCAATAATAAGAAGAATATTAATAATCTGTATTTAATCATACACAAGTGACCGAGATCAAAATAATGTTTTGTTTGTTTTTGTAAAAACAACAGACTATTGGTGACTGATCCAACTGAATGCATCACTCTTTCTACTCAACAAGTCACCTGCAAAACAACTCATGACAACAAACTATTACTTTGACACAAATAAGTACTGCTGGAGCCGTTGGGTCATTAAATTATAATCAAAAAGAAACCAGAACATATTTGAAGTAAATGTCTCTCGGGGGATAAATGACAGCGATGCACTGATTTATTGGTTAAACTATAGCTGTGGTTCAAAACGGAGACATGAGTCTCAAAACAGATGTTTAAATAGACACTTTCAGACAATCTGCCTCTAAACTACACTACAGTCATTCATCCAGGCAGTGACTAGACTGTGGTTGATCTCAATAGCGCCTGGCTGTGAACTAACTTGACATGACACATGAGACCTATAGTTTTCATGTCATCACATGAAACGGTGTGCACTATAGTTACCTTGATGTTTCCCAAGTAAATAAAAGTTCACCCCTCTGAAAAGTTTTGGATAAATGAATTGCTTCCAAACTGCAAAAGCAATGACTGAAGGCTTTGAAAATAAAGTCTGAATTGTGTTCTTGAACATGTACCCCGTAATGTTACACTGATTCTTCCTCTATGAAATTTACAACAAAGAGAAATTATATGGTTTTTGACAGACGACAAAAACGACATGGAGATCGTCACAAAAAAAGTGTGAGGAAAAAAGAAAAAGGCAAGCCTGGCCACCTGCTGTGCAGTCTTCGTGATCGTATTTTAAAATACAGGCAGTTAAGTGACGTCCCTAAGCACTAATTATGTGGTGGAGCCTCTCCTGGCAAGAGAGGCTGGATTTCAAAAACTGCAGTTATTTCAGGGGAAACCACAGTGGCTCTATTATACATTGGGCTTGGGCAGAACGTGTGGTTTGCCTTTATTTGGGAGAGCACAGTGGTGCCACACCCGGAGGAACCCTCCTGCTACATACCCTGCAGCAGAGTGTGAAGCTGCAGGTGGGATCACCCCCACCCCCCCCATCATATTGAAGCTTTTTCCCTGGATGAAAATGTATTTAATTTTTTAAGTTACCCCAAAAAAACTCTTGATATTTTTAGGCAGCTGACTTTTATTCTATGTGCTGATGACTCAGATTTCCATGACTAACCACGGGCATCTTGTAAAGTGACCTTCCTGGGTGTTTTTACTGTACTTAAACCACATAAACTGCACCTTAGCTTGGTGGTTTACAACCTGATTGTCGAGTCAGATTTAAAAAAGGAAAATATCTCTGCTATTCTCCTCCAAAAAAATCCTCTTTAATGTTCAATATTTGGTGAATAATTTAGTTATTTTAAAAAATGAACCCACTAAATAAACAGTGCGGGGAGGAAAATTCACTCTCTGGTTAAAGTGATTACAATAATCAGTGTAACAAGAGTCTAATTTAACGCTAACAAGCTGAAAGAGTTGGAAAAAGCACTTTGCATGAATAAGTTCACCACAGCGGTTTGCAAATTAATCGCCCATTTAGTCCATTTAGTGTTAACGTCTTAACATCTTAACTGCCTGGAGACACAAAAAAACAAGTGATGCTGATTATAAGTACAGGCCTTTACACTTTTCCCACACACACAAACACACACATATTTCACACGCTCCAAACCATGGCCGGCACCTCAGCCAGTATCATCCATCAAAATAACAACAACAAACACGTTCGGTTCTGAATTCAGCTTAAACCAACACTTGCTACTCTGATGTCTCTCTCCTGAGGCAAACTATCTGAAGACATCATCCTTTACGTGCAATAATTAATTCAGCAAAAGTCACAGTGCATCAGCCTCTGAAGACCTGGTTCTCTTCTCATCTCATCTCATCTCATCTCATCTCATCTCATCTCATCTCATCTCATCCCATCCCATCCCATCCCATCTCATCTGCAGGTCGTCATCATGCTGGTTGGCGTGAGCTAAACGATGATTCACCGAAAGAGACAGAGGAAATAAAACACACAAACATGTGTCTGCCTCACAAAGCTGTGCTTATATTTCCGACCTTCGCTCTGGGCAATGCTCCATTATTTCTTCATCTGCTCACAGCATGGGTACATTTTGAGGAGAATCAACCCAGAAAGCCACGTTATAACCCATATTCTGGCAGCTGATGTATCAGTTTGAAAAAAATACTGTATATTTTCATATTACACTTGTTTACTAGTTATTTGAAAGGAATGAAGCGTGGTCAGCTGTTTCCCCTTCCCCTTGTTTACACTCATTATGTGGTAAATAAATAAAGTCCTTGCATTCACACTCGGCAGATGCTCGTATGATCATTGCCATTGTGCTCTTTTTTGTTTTGTAGTATTAGTTTTTCCCTTTCCCTTCGTGCAGCTTCAGTGGAGGTGATGGAAGCGAGTGGAGTGCACTTCTTTCTCCCTGCATGGGTGTGTCTCGTCTGCCTCTGGCCCGAACTCTGACCAAAATTAGTGGCCTGCTTTTGTCCATCCCATCCACAAGGCCACATCATTATAGCCGTGGCGCTCGAAACCCCTTCATTCAGCTTCAACCTCGCACTGAAATAGCCTGAGCCAGCCGTGTTCCGCAGCGAGCGGCGGGGGGGAGGTATTTCTGACCCTGAATCACATCAACTGGGACATCTTATTTTAGAAGACATGCTTGAAAGGGATCAGCCACATCTCCGTCTTTGAGAAATCATCTCAAAACGACACTTTTACACAAACGGCCTGCAGCCACTTCCTCCTCAAATTGGGGACAGTGTCAACGCCTGTTGTCACATTGAGATTTTTTATTCATTCCTGAAACGTTTATTGTTCCTTGTCAGATTCTTTTTTGTGCTTTTATCATTTATTTCATTTTTATTCACACAGGCGAAGGTGTCTTCTTCAGGCATAACAAGCCCTTTCTGGTTGAGGTTGTGGGTGTGTGTTTAAGCTTCCTGAACCACAAGGCCAGTGTGGGGATCCCGAGCTGCAGCCCAGTTGAGCTTACAAACTAAAACAACCAGGGAAATCTGGTCGATATGAGAAACTTCCCAAACCACAGCCTATATTTTTTGAAGAGGAAGAAATCACACACCAGAGGTATAATATGAAATCAAACACTCAGGTGTAAAAAAAAATAGTCGTGAAGTAAATGTTTTGCTCAGCTGCTGATGCAAAAATCTGTTAAATTCAGGGAATCAGAAATCAAACAACAGTAAAAATAACATAGTGTACACCCAGCATCTGCAGCATTTAGAATAAAGCCATGTAGATTGATGTCATAAATTAAACTCTATAAATTAGCATGAAAAAAAGTTTTTTGTTCAGTGCAACAAAATGACTTTCTGTTCCAGGTTTGAGCAAAACAACACAGAAAACAAAAAATCAGAGGCCAGCAGGATAGGCCATCTTCGAGCGGCTGTCACTCACCCTTCTTTGTATCGTCTTGGCAGGTCACAGCAATCACCTGAGCCAAGGTGAGGGCCAGGCAGACAGTAATCCTAGAGCGTAACGAGGGGCCCATGTCTGCATGCCAGACACGCAGCGTCCTCGCAAACAGCCGCCGCAAACACAGACGAGGTTGTCAGAGCGAGGCCGACCCCCAGCTACAGCATCCAGACTGGGAGATCCAAATATCCCTGAGTGGAACAGGCTCCTGGATGAGCGATTACTGTAAACTGAAACAAGCAGCCCCCCCACGTCTCTCCCTCCTTCTCCCACTCTCCTCCTCCTCGTCTCCTCTCTCATCATTTTTTTCTCTTGCTTTATTTCCAGCCTCCTCCTCCTCCTCCTCTTTCAGATGCCAAGAAGATGAAGTTAATTAAAGGCTGCTTAAATTTGTGCAGCCAAACGACTGATGAAAGAAGGTGGCTGGATGCTGCTGAGCTTTTTTCTTTTCTTTTCTTTTTTTTGAAAGATCAAGTTGAACATCACTTTCATCTCAGGACACTGCTTATTCAGCGTGGATTGGACAACTCTGAAATCCACGTGTACTTTCACCTCCACAGCTTTGCGGTTCAGGAACAGTCTGCTTAGACCGAAGTTCTGAATGTTTGATGTCTCTTGATGATTCGAGGGGAACAGGATCTTTGGTTTGATGCACATCTCTTCTGTGCAAATAAACTTTAAAGCCTTGAAACTCGAGGATTGTTTGAAATACCCACTACATCATGTACTCTGTCATTACAGAATAATAACACATGGCAGAAATGATTCTCAGTGAAGTTTTAACTGCAGCCCTCAAAAAACGACCAACCATCAGACATGAAGTGTTCCTAGTGAGATACATGTGACCATATAGACTAATGGTAGCTCATGGTGGGCAGAAAACTAAAGGGTATGAGCCATTTTGTGATTGTGATTTTTATCTAATTGGGATGCTGCCTGTCAATAGCAGTTATTGTGTAAAAGCACAATTTAAGATGACTTTTATGAATCCAATCTCTGTGGTTCAGCAAAATTAGCATGTTGAACTTAATATCGGTCTTACCTGTCAACTGAATGGGGATGTACACTCGTGTTGCATGTGACCACATGGTCTACACACGCCTGACGTCGGATCAGAAGACCGAGGGTTTGAGTCCCTTCGTGGCTGAAAAGTGGACGCTGCTTTGGCCATGATGATTAAATTCTGTAAACAAAAGGCTTAATTATTATCTATGAATAAACTGTTTAAAATGTAAAAAAATTACAAACCGCTCTTTATACAGAAGTTGATTTCTTTAAAAAAAGCTATTGGCATCCAGGGCATGGGTTGTCCGCGTCTGCCAGCTTCAGCAAAGACGAAAAAAATCATTAACTCCCGGTGACATGATGCATGTGCATCAAATACTTAATTGCTGCTCTGTTGCGCTGCTCCCAGGGCAGCAATCAAACTGTATTTTATAGAAAATATAGCCAATTCATTGTGTAGTGTTGGTAAATGACTCAGAAAACAAGACATATTAAGCTGTCTAACGAAAACTACGCAATCGATTTTAAATATGCAGAATGTTTTTATGTTTATGTTGCTCTCTGGCCAAAGCTCCACTTTCTGACCCACATCTGCGTACTGCATCTTGAGTTTGTTGTCAGCATGCGTGTTATGCTTTCATCCGATCTCTTTTCCAGTCAGTGCATCAAACAGACTGTCAGACCCTGAGACCATGTCCCGGAGGTGAAGAACCAAACAAAATAACACAAAATCTTTGCCATCGTCTCTGCCAGTGACTCCCACATAGAGTATTGTACTGAATTAAGTCATCCTAATTTATCGGTGACCTTAATTGTACCTGTCTGTCAGTGGGGTGAAGTGGATTTCACGAGTTTCCTTTGCAGAACAAGTCAGGAACAGACTGGTTTCCCATTATGGAGTCAGGGGGCCACAGGGGACAGAGACTGAGGCAGATGGGAAGACAGTTCCTCCACCAGATCAGAGTTCATCCTCTGCACAGGCATCGTTTTTTATGCGGTGTATAAACTGCTTGTTGGAGAAGGTGTGTTTTTTTTAACAGAGGTCAAAGGTGTCAGTGCCTGAAACAGCCTGTGTTTGTCTGTGGATTCCTCCTGAGACACAGAGCTTGTCGTTTTACGTTATTATTTAAAGCATCAGGTGATGTTATGCAGTCAATGTCTGTTGCACTGGTCTATAAACCGGACATGGATTCTCCTGTTGGATCATAGCTTCTGTTTGATTCTCACTAAATCTTCCTCTTCCTGGTTATAAAATATATTCATTCATTGTATGCATCCCCTCTGTTTTGTTATGTAAGCTGTCACGTGCATTCAAATAGCTTACATTAAGTTACCTACCTAATTTTTCAGTAAATTGTTCCCTGAGAAGATATTTAATTAGTTCCCCAGCAAACTATCAGACATTGCAGGACAATATTCACCATACCACCATCCAATTAAATCAACAATGACCTGGATCCAATTAAATGCAGCCCAATATTGTGCACAACAGAAGATGCTGTGTTACGTTAAGTGTTAATTGCAAAAAAATGTTTTAACAATTAACAATTTAAACAATTATATGACCTCATTTGGCCAAGAGGTGGAAAATTATAGGGAGTGTGTTGTATAGTGAGCTAATACTGACCTGTGTTTTCAGCTGAGGCAGCTCCTTACATGTGGGGTTTCAAACATCCAGGCTATTTCTGGATGTATGGACGAGACAGCAGCGTAACCGCAGGGGAGAGAGAGACCGGCCCACGATCATGAACGTGGGACATGCTGAACGGTGGCCGTCCGTCAGAGAGGTGGACATTATCCAGACCAAAAAGAGCTGCAATGAAAAAAACATTGGATGTCACAAAAACCTCAGAAACATCCCTGAGAAAATATATGATGAGACACTTTTTCAAGCTTACTAAAAAGCAGAGGTTTCATGTATCAGGATGCAAAAAGGAAATACGCTGTTTATTCTGATCATCTTTTGTAACAAGCGATTCCTGTAATTATGCATTTTTAGTTTCTCCTTTTTAACCCTTTGTCTTCTACACGAGTCGACCAGCTGCTAGAATATATATAAGACAAACCCGTCAATTTGTTTTTCCACCTCTTTGATCATGTGACAGGAAGCAGGAGGCCTACAGTTACCAGGTTAAGGCACACCTCGTCCCATATTACCTTTCACACCGCTTGCATTATTTAGCGTTTCACGACCCTGACAGAAAACACCTGACATAGTCTCGTCACAAGGAAGAGAACTGATCAGCAGCAAACAGGTCCGGCAGTGTGGGATGCTGTAAACTTCTTTGGATATATGTTTTTATAACACTCGTGCATCACACGGTATGTTTGCTGCAGCCACTAAGAACTTTGTGAAGCAGGTGGGAGACACTGGGAGGTTGATCCCCGTCCCGAGCCTGAGCGAGGCTGATCGATACCAGCCCCTCAGCCTGGTCACCAAAAGGAGGAAGAGACGTTTCCTGAAGAAGAAGAAGAAATATGCCTCGACCCCTTTCTCACTGAAAGACATCCTGGTTGGGGAGAAGGAGATTACAGCAGGTACCAGAAACATTAGGATCACCTGGATAATTCCGATCAAATTTGAGTTTCGAGGCTGAAATCATCGTAAATATTTAGATTGAAAAGATACTTGCACTCACACATAGTAAAATACTGTGTGATTATCACTTCATTTATTTGTTTTACAGGAGTGTCTTCTTATCAACTACTGAACTATGAGGACAAATCTGACGTGGCCCTCAACGGTCGCCTGGGTAACCACATCATTAACGATGTGGGGTTCAACATCAGCGGGTCGGACTCCGTGGCCGTGAAAGCCTCCTTCGGCATTGTGACCAAACACGAGCTGGAGGTGCCCACGTTATTGCGAGAGCTCAACTCCAGGTATCTTACAAAACATCGAAATAACATTTATATAGATTT
This sequence comes from Trinectes maculatus, assembly GCA_016785345.1. NCBI lineage: Eukaryota > Metazoa > Chordata > Actinopteri > Pleuronectiformes > Achiridae > Trinectes > Trinectes maculatus. The sequence goes on along the minus strand of JAFBJQ010000196.1, from coordinate 16,890 downwards.
AAGTTTTCTCCTGACAACATTAATTCACTGATGCATGACGTCTGACCTCTTTGTAGAGGGAAGGTGAGAGGAGGGTTTCCCTGTATGGATGAATAAATGATCATGTAACCCAAGACTCACACTAGTTGCATGCAACACTGTAGGACAGACAATAGAGAGTAGGTGTTACACATTAACAAGTATCAGATTGAACGGTGTGTCATAGTTGTGTTGATCTGACTCTGAGAATGTACACAACCAGTGGGCGGAGATCACCGTCTAATATGCCTAAAGTAAACACACAAACTGAGATTTATCTTTCTGCCCTGTCAGAAAAGTGGACCTGGATCACTGCCTGGTTCGTCAGTCAAGGGAGAGTGGACGCAGTGTCCTGTGTGTGGTCGTGGAAAGCATCCGCACCACGCGGCAATGTTCCCTGACAGTGCACGCTGGGATGAGAGGGACTACAATGAGGGTAAACACACAAATCTTTGAATGCATCGCTTATACAATCCATCCACTGCGTTTGTACTACGAAATATGTGTAAAAATGTCCAGTATTATGCTTAAAAATGCATACGTTTTCTATACATTTTGGTAATTCTCAACAATAGGCACACCTACACACAATAAACATGACAAACAATATTAATTCTATGATTTATCACAGCTCATTAAAATTGGCTAAAGGTTTTGTGATGATCAAAAGCAAAAATGTTAACTCTTCTTCCGCAGTTTCAGATAGACGATGGCAGGAACCCAAGAGGTCGCGACAAGGCCATTGTCATACCAGCTCACACCACTATTGCCTTCAGCATCTGTGAGCTGTTTGTTCGACTGGACGGGCGACTCGGTAGGAAGACTGCCGCTGCTTAGATGACAGACATTTTCTGAATGGATCTATAACTGCTGTTTCTCTTGCCTTTGAATTCGGGATTTTGCTTGAAACAAAAAGACTTTTTTTGTAAATTATTTTGACAACCTGAGAATTTTTGTCAACCCAACAATTAATACACCTTTATAGGACATATTTTAACAGAAACCTATTTTTGTCAGATATTTGCGTTTCCCCAGAGTCGCAAGGGGGCTTTGAGCGGGAGCAGATCAGGGAGCAGCTTGGTGGATTCATTGGCCACTTCTCCATGGGTCGACTGCGCCGCTTCCTGTCTGGGATCATCTACGGAAACCCCTTCAGAGCAGGTACGATAATGACCTTCCTATTACACAATAAACATCGTCATTTTGCATCATCTTTGCCTGATCCATCTTCTGTGCAGATGATCGGACTTTTGAGGAGTTAACCCACTCCGACACCTACATGGACGACATGGTGACAGACTACTACGAGAAAGCCGCCAGCATGACAGATGTGTCCACTGCCTACCTGAGGGAAAGCACCCACACAAGGGTCAACCTCCTTAAACACAACATCCCCAAGGGCCCCTGTGCGCTGTGTGGCATGGGCAACCAACGACGGGAAACAGTTTACGGCTGTCTGGAGTGCTCAGCCGGAGGCCAAAAATATGTCCGCCTGCATGTGGTGCCCTGTTTCGACCTTTGGCACAAAACAATTCGGTGATATTCTTCAACATGCGAGCAACTTTACTCGTACATATTTTTTTTTTCCTGGTGATACAAGATGCTGCAAGTATAACTGTTTACCTCATTGTTTTTGAGATGTTTAGTCTTCAAATAAAAACCATTAACGCTGGTTGTGTCCATCAACAAAAAACTGTAACATCCATAAAAGTGTTAACGCACTCAGCCACCACTTCTTGAAAAGCCAAGTTTTCCAGTAAAGCAATGCTTATAAAATACATTGTGTCCTCTCTCTCTCTTTTGTGGCGTTAACGTCCAGTATTGTTTTTCAGTTCACCTCTGGCAGTGGCCCATTTTCACACATGTGCTGGGTGTGCACTGTATCTGCCAGACTATCAATAATTCACTGATAGAATTAAAAATGGACACGCGGGGTCGAGTAAAGCTCCAAAGACGAGCTTCACTCGACCTCACTGTCTTATTTCTAGAGTGCCACTTGTTTCAGTATGGTTATTAACCAATAATAGTGGGTATTTCAATTTATGTTTGTCAGATTTTGTCCGCGAGAACTTAATTTTATGGTAGTTTTCTCAAACGTGTATTTTTTGTACTAGTGACTCAGACTGAGGAGACAAACAGTGCATCATGTTTCAATAATTTTTCCTCCGGGCCGCCAGGGGGCGTAGTGGTCGACTCCTTCACTCGGCTCACGCCGGAAGTTTGGAGTGTCAACAAAACTACAACAACACGTGGGGAGGAAGAGGCATGTGTCACAGCAGCCTTTACTTCCAATGTGTTGACAAAAAGATATCTACCTAATTTAAGGAGCATTTATTAAAATGAAGTTTGCTTATAGGGTGAGTACGCCGCTGTTTGCTAATCTAGCACTGCCGTTTATCAAAGCAACATTAGCTGTACTGTTGGAAACGTCCGTCAAAAATTCTAAATTTATTTTGTTTTCTCATATCGTAGCTTTAGATCGAAGATTATAGTGAAGTGTTAGCATTCACACTATAGATCGGCAAACATCTCCCATCAACAGCCTATGTTTACATTTTCTACTTGATGTTTTACGTGTTGTACTATAATAGCGCAAACGGAAGCCTAATCAGATCTCACGGAAGCAGTGATGTTTTGAATGATTAAAAAACATTTTGGTTCTTCGTAGTTTTCTAATCTGCTTGGCGCAGTCTATCGTCAGGGAAATTTGAATTTCTGCAGAGATGGGAACGCTGTGATCAGTCCTGTTGGAAACAGAATCTCTGTCTTCGACCTAAAAAAGTATGTTATCATATCCAAATAACTGTTTTAACCACATCCGCTTTTTCTTAAATGAACAATAAATTGTAGATTTAAAGCTGTTGATCAAACTTTGAGTTGATCAAACACAAGCAGGACTGAAATATTTACTTTTTTCTCCAAGCAACACATCAGAGACTTTGCCCCTTGCCACGACAAAGAACATAACATGTGTGGGTCTCTCTCCTGATGGGAACATAGCAGTAGTCGTTGATGAAGGTAAGATGCTAAACTGAATTAGAGCTTGTTCCTCTTGTTCATATATATATTACTGGATTTCTGTCATATAGAAACAAAACAAAAACCAAAATGTGTTTATGTGTGGTTACAGATGGTGCAGCCTTATTGGTCAGTCTCATCACTAGAGCCACACTCCATCATTTTCATTTTCACAAGCCTGTGAGCAGCATCAGATTCTCACCAGATGGCAAGTAAGGGGCTCGTCCTTTAGCACTTTCTGAGGGTCATTGCAGAGATAAAAGTCACAGAAAATACAATGAAATCTTATTTCCACTGTGTTCCTTTAAATTTTTCAGACCACAAAAAAAACTAAACAATAAGACAAAATAAAAATAAACGAGAAAGCAATGACATTAACGTATCCATATCAAATAACTAGCAGACACCAGCATAACTATGTTCACATGCTTGTGTTTTTGTCCAAAAAAATAATTGTTTCATGATAATACAAAGAGTTTCTTCTCTACTCTTCTATCTGCCAACTAACGCATCTGTTTTATACATTAGTGTTGTTTTCTGAATCACCAACAAAACTATGCTAAACTTGTTGAATTATTTTCCCTCTCAGGAAGTTTGTTGTCACAAAGGAGAATGTAGCTCTGATGTACCACGCTCCTGGGAAGCAGCGGGAGTTCAATGCCTTTGTGTTGGACAAGAGCTACTACGGTCCGTACGATGAGACCACCTGCATCGACTGGACAGACGACTCAAAGTGAGTAAAAGTAAAATAGATATCAAAGCCAACAACAGTCTTGCATTTGAGAAGCGGTGAGAAACGTGGGGTTTTTCCCTTCAGGTGTTTTGCAGTGGGCAGCAAAGACATGTCGACGTGGGTGTTCGGTGCAGAACGCTGGAGCAACCTCATCTACTACTCCCTGGGTGGACACAAGGATGTGATCGTGGGCTGTTTTTTTGAGAAGGACAGCCTGGATGTGAGTTTACCCCCTGTCTGTTTTGTGATTTTTGCTTATAGGACAAAATTAGAAAGAAAACAAAAAAAAAACTAAATTCAACCTGTTTTTTCAGCTGTACACTGTGAGCCAGGATGGGACGCTGTGTGTCTGGGAGAGCGACACCGAACTGGACGGCCTCGTACTGAAGAGGCAAAAGGACAAACCAGAGCCCCTGAGACAGCAGGAGGAAGAGGAAGAGGAAGAGGAGAGGGTGGAAGGAGAGGAGGGAGAGGTCATCAAAGGGAAAGCTGAACTTCCCAAAGAGAACAAGACAAAAAATGTCAGATACAAGCAGAAGAGCAAGTAAGAATACTCCTAATTCCCTCCCTAAAAGCAGTATCAGTTTTGATGCAACTGCATTAATTTTTTCTCCAGCTGTTTCCAAAAGACAACTTTTGGATTCAGAGATTGGATGAAAGATGAAAAAAGCATCTCATCTCATTTTTCCTTCATATCCTTTTGCCTTTCCTTCTCCAGACACTTCTTCAACAAGGAGGGTGATTTTAACAACCTAACTGCTGCTGCCTACCACAAGCCGACTCACATCTTGGTCACTGGTTTTGCCTCTGGTATCTTCCACCTGCATGAACTTCCAGAGTTCAACCTGATTCACTCCCTCAGGTGAAAAAAAAAGTTAATTTTGTACAGAAGAGAAGAAAGATTAGGACAAGACTGGGTTTTGATTGAATCTTTATCTCTCTAGTATTTCAGATCAGAGAATTGCTTCAGTGGCCATAAATAGCTCGGGAGACTGGATCGGCTTTGGGTGCTCGAGTAAGAAGTTGACATTTTATCTTGCACACAGCCTTGTGCCTGATGTTCGACAAACTAATATTTTTGCCTTGTGTATTGCGTGGATTGAGGGGTGCAGCCGACTGATTATCTTTGTTGGGTTTTCTTTCAGGGATGGGTCAGCTGCTTGTGTGGGAGTGGCAGAGCGAATCTTATGTTTTCAAGCAGCAAGGACACTTTAACAACATGGCCTCACTGGCTTACTCCCCAGACGGACAGTACATTGTCACAGGGGGTGACGATGGCAAAGTAAGTGCTTTGTATATTTCAGTCAGGAAAGTAGTTGGAAATTGTATCGTATCATGGGCTTCAAAATGTCAATACCTCTAAAATGTCCATACCTGTTTAAAAAAGTCAATACCTGAATATCAACAATGGCTGTTAAACCACTATCATTATAAGTATTACAATATTTTCTTTTGGAATAATAGCCCTATGTTATGTTTATGTTATTATACAGCAGATTTATCTATAACTAGTATTCCTAGTGTTTTCATTTTTATGTAAAATGATCAAATGCCAATGCCATGACCTCAAATTGTAAATCTGATATTTGACTTTTTTTTTTTTCCTTTAGGTCAAAGTGTGGAACACCAACAGCGGTCTTTGCTTTGTCACCTTTACAGAGCACAGCAGCTGTGTCACTAACGTCACCTTCACCTCCAGCGGCTTTGTCATCCTCAGCGCCTCTCTGGACGGGACGGTCAGAGCATTCGACCTCCACAGGTGGACTAAAGCTAAAGATTTGATAAGAAATAGACAGAGCGAGGAAGATCAATGGGTTGTATGACAGCATGTGTATATGATTTCTAGGTACCGAAACTTCAGGACGTTTACCTCGCCTCGGCCTGCACAGTTCTCCACTCTAGCAGTCGATAGTAGTGGCGAACTGGTAAGCGCAGGAGCCCAGGACTCCTTTGAGATCTTCCTCTGGTCCATGCAGACAGGGAGACTGCTGGAGGTATAGACATAATACATGTTACATTACTGGTTCATGTAATTTTATGATGTACGCATATCTGTGCTATCTGTAACATAATCGAGAGTGTATTTCACAACTGTCCACCCTCCTCCTTCCTATGATTAATAAGGTTCTTGGGGGTCATGAGGGTCCAGTCAGCTGCTTGTGTTTCAGTCCAGTCCAGTCAGTCCTGGCAAGCGTTTCGTGGGATCGCACTGTCCGACTCTGGGACATGTTGGACAGTTGGCAGGCCAAGGAAACACTTCCACTCACCACTGATGGTAAATTACAATCTGGCGGACCAGGGTGAACCATTTTGTTGCGGTTGTTATTCTTGTTTATAATGTGTTATTGTAATTTGATCCCTTTGGTTTTGTAGCTTCCTGTTTTCTTTTTGTTTGATATATTTAAACTGCTCAGTATTGTAAATACAGTATGCTATAATTAAAAAGTAACTGCAGCTATTGTGTTGTATGTATTGTTTTTTTCTTAAGGTTTATCAGTGTCCTACCGCCCAGATGGTCAGGAGTTGGCTGTGGCCACTCTGAATGGGGAGATTACTTTCTGGAACCCCCACACAGCCACACAAACTGGCTCTGTGGCTGGACGCCACGACCTGGAGATGGGCCGCAAAGAGACGGATAAGATCACAGCCAAACAGTCTGCCAAGGGAAAGTGAGTTGACATGTTCACATCATCAGTCTCCAGCTGTATGATGAATTCTGGTAAGTTGACTTGGATTGAATGTGTAATTTTGCATTAAGGTCCTTCACGTGTCTTTGCTACTCTGCGGATGGGGAGTCTATTTTGGCTGGTGGTCAGTCCAAGTTTGTCTGCATTTACAACACCAAGGAGCAGATGCTCATGAAGAAGTTTGAAATCTCCTGCAATTTGTCCTTTGATGCCATGGAGGTAAATCATACAAAATCTGCTTTGTCCAGTGGAAGAAAAAATTATCTTTCAGATGTAGGTGATTCACGTTGTCATGCTTCATCCTTAGGAGTTTCTGGACAGGCGGAAAATGACAGAGTTCGGCAGCCTGGCTCTGGTGGATGAGGGAACTGGAGACGTGGAAGGGGTTAACATCAGCCTCCCTGGAGTCAGGCGAGGTAAAAAAAACATCTCAGACCACATAATTAATTTATGTTTTCAATAAGATGTGTCATAATCTGTCTCAGTAAGACTAGTGCAAATATGATCAGACCATGTGGACACGTAGATCATTACAGTACAGTAAAACAAACCCTTATAAATCACTTGACTCAGTGTTCTTGCCGAAGGGTTTTCTCTTTAAAAACACAGTCTCTTTTGTCTCTGTGTGTCCTAAAGGTGACATGAGCTCTCGACACTTCAAGCCAGAGATCCGAGTCAGCTCTCTTCGCTTCTCCCCAACTGGTATGAAACAGACTTCCTTTTTTTTCCCCTGCAGAAAGGTCTGGTGTTGTCAGGTTATTGAAGTGGCTTTATTTTCTCTCAGGTCGTAGCTGGGCAGCTACTACCACTGAGGGCTTGCTTGTCTACTCCCTTGATGGATCTATGGTATTTGATCCTTATGACCTCGACCTGGATGTGACACCAGCCAGCATACGCAAACAGCTGCAGCTTCAGGAGTGGGTGTCAGCCATTGTCCTGGCATTCAGACTCAATGAACAGGCCCTCAAACAGGAAGTGCTGGAAATGGTGCCACACAAACAGAGTGGGTGATCCACCATTCAAACCTCATGTGAATACACTTTGATTTAAAGATAACAACAACAACTGTAATCTGAGTTTTCTCTGTTGATCCTTTAGTCCCGGTGGTGTGTGGCTCCCTTCCTGACATTTATGTTGAAAAGCTGCTGGGATTTGTGGCAACATGTTTGGAGAAGTCAGGTCACCTGCAGTTTTACATGACCTGGGCAAACAACCTGCTCATGCTGCACGGACAGAAACTGAAGAACAGGTCTGTAGAATGATGTGCATGCCACTGTCATAGTGTCGCTTTGTTATACATTGCTTTCAGTCTGTTTAAATATAACCCAGGGTGACCACAACAGATTTTGCTTTGTTGTGTAGGTCAGGGGCCATATTGCCCACCATCCAGGCGCTGCAGAAGAGCATCCAGAGACACTTTGACAACCTGTCCCAGCTGTGAGTGTTTGTTTTGGCATCTGCTTACATTCAGTATTTTCATAGCGTTACGCCATGTCTGACATATTGAAATTACACTATAGATAAGTTAAACTCACATTGTTTTAAATGTGTACTTCCTCCATACAGGTGCGACTTCAACATGTATAACATCCGCTATGCTGAGGCCCTGTCAAAGCAGAGGGGTTTAAAGCGGGCAGCTGAGGTGAAGGAGGATGATGAGGACAATGATGAAGGGATGTCTGAGGAGATGAGCGAAGCCTCCATTGAGGATTCAGAGATGATTCTCTAAACTGTGTCCTAAAGCCAATTATTTTATATCCATGCAAATATCCCTACAGGGAGGAAAATAACGTTGAACTGTAAAAGATACATGATTTCTGTGAGAACACATTATGATTGTAAACCTTTTTTAAATAAAGTTGTATGTAAATTTGCACCCGTTTATGTTTTGCTTGGTTTTATATTCAGTTTGGATTAAAAAAAAGACTGCGCACGAAGCTGATTGCATTCAAGTGATTCAATGACTCATTCTCCATCCTACAAAAACACATGAGATGCTCTTAATAATGTTAATTAGGCAATTAAGTGCATCTAATGCTTTTGTAACTTATAGTGTTTTGTGCCAATACATTGTCAATTAGCTGTGCGTGTGCATGTGAAAATGTTCAATATGATGTTCAAATATTATTTACAGCAGATTAGGTATTTCTCCATCGAATTAGCATAAAGTACATCTACCCCAAATCGAATCGAACTACGTTTCCCAGCAGGACTTTCGGCAGTGGCGAGGAAGAGGCGGAATTTGAGCCAAAATGAGGGAAAATAAGAACATGTCCGAGTCCCCTTCTCAAGCGGGAAAAGAATTACCAGCGAAAAAACAAAAACTAAGCAGTGACGAGAATAGTAACCCCGATTTATCAGGAGACGAGAACGTAAGAAGTTAAATCAGGCTGTATCTTTAGCGACAACTCAGGCACAGCTAGCTTCTCGCCGGTTCGCATAGTGCTAATCGCTAAAGCATTGCTATAGCATTGTGCGGAGGGCTACAGCGGCTAGCTAGCAGCTTTGTTCATGTTTGCTCATATTCACACACCGACTCATATCTGACATTTTCTACAAATTGTTTAAATATCACTTTCCAGTGCTCTGCATATGGAGAGGTGTGTAGTTTCTGTGTCACAGTTGCCGTACTCACGTTAGTGTCTCTTTATTTGGGTCCAGACAGCAACAATTCACGTGTAAACTGAAGTTGGCGTTAGCACTAGCAGCTAGCTGAAATGTATATTTTGTTAAAGTTAATGCAAAGTAAATATTGGATTACACTAAGATTGTGGACAAGCTTGAGTCCGGCGTCGGTCCACAGAGGTTGGAGAAGTGCTATGTTCGCAGCTGGTATTGATTATCTCCTGAGCAGATATTTACTCCATGGCAACCAGGTGTAATATGAAGTATCATGTGCATGAATATAGTACTTTCAGTTAATTTCTAATACGTATTATTAGGACACCTTTACTGTGACTGGCACAGAAAATCAAAAATGTAATGCAAAAATATTGTGCATATATTTAGTCAAAAACATATTTTATTTGTGGTGTTCATTGGTCATAAGAGATAATGGTAACAAATGGCTGTATTTGTAGTATGGAAACATTTTGCAGGTTAATTACAAGTTGTTAGTTTTAAAACATGTGCTTTTAGGGATACTACAATATCATATTTAAAGCTGCGATACATCACCTGCATCTTGTTGCAGGATGATGCTGTCAGTGTCGAGAGTGGCACCAACGCGGAGCGCCCCGACACACCCACGAACACAGCTAATGCCCCGGGCAGAAAAAGCTGGGGCAAGGGCAAGTGGAAGTCCAAGAAGTGCAGATACTCTTTCAAGTGCGTCAACAGTCTGAGGGTATGATTGTCTGCAAAGCAGCACGTTGATCTCATGGGTTTGTTTTACCAGTTCAAAGATTGTTGAAAATTAGTTATTATTTTTACAGGAGGACCATGGCCAGCCGCTGTTTGGAGTCCAGTTCAACTGGCACAGCAAAGAGGGAGACCCCCTGGTGTTTGCCACAGTTGGGAGTAACAGGGTAGGTGCTAATTATTCCTATCATATTTCTAAATGTGCCCTGTATGTATGCTACTCATTGTTGGATTCAAGTATTGCATGCACAGCTTTCTGTTCAGCTCCATAACTAACTTGTATTTACTTTTCTGCACCAGGTCACTTTGTATGAATGTCACTCTCAGGGAGAAATAAGACTCCTGCAGTCTTATGTCGATGCAGATGTATCCTTGTACTTGCTTGAAATGCCTTTAAATTGGCCTTGTAGCGGCTGTTTGTTCAATCCAATTTTGTTTATCAAATTTTCATGTTCATCAATTGCAACGATTACCAGTACTATTGTACAGCTTTCTGGTGTTAGTGAATCTCTCTGGTAGATCGTTGGTAGATTGCATCAAAAACTGTCTTGCCCCGTAGGCTTCCAATTCCTTTTCCAATTCCTCTTTCTCCAATTGTAACCTGTTTCTGCCCTCTGCCCTTTGTTGCTGTCTTGTGTTTTCTGTAGGTCGGGGTTGTTGAGTGGTGTGGTTTTTGGTGTGTCCTTCCAATTAATTGCATTGCTGCCACTTCTGTGTGGTCTTCTTCGTACATCACAGTCTGATATAGCTGTGAAGTGTATGAGGTCGTCACAACCCCCAAAGGAAAGTGTCACACATTAAAGCATATTAGCCACATTATAGATACATTGTCATCTTCAAAGGAAACCTATTCACCTGGTCAATATGGCCCCTACAAGCCTCTTTCTTCCTTCTTCCTCATCACCTGAGTTAGTAAAAATAATTTTATGCAGACATCTTGATTTCCTTTACTACATATGTGCAAAGGCAGAGGAGAACTTCTATACATGTGCCTGGACCTATGACACCAATACAAGTCATCCACTGCTGGCCGTAGCTGGGTCACGTGGTATCATTCGTGTGATCAACCACATTACAATGCAGTGCATAAAGGTAATTCAATCTTTAAATTAATCTTTTAACTGGAGGGCTAGCAAGAGACACAATATTCATTGATATACATTAAATGTCTCTGATTTAAAAAGATTTTTATGTGAAAAGGCCTGTCACCACATCAACATTTACCAATACATACTGACTCTGTATTTGATGCATGTGCTAGTAACATCTATGAGCAAAGTCTAAATGTCTGTATGTACAATCTTATATTTTGATCATATACAGCATTATGTAGGTCATGGAAATGCCATCAATGAGCTCAAGTTTCACCCAAGGGATCCAAATCTACTCCTGTCAGTCAGCAAAGGTAAAAACGTATAATCAAATACAACTGAGCTGTATGACATGTTTTCTGGTCACGTGTGAGTGTATGGCAGCTCAAGGACAGTGTTTTTTATCACAGTGTGATTGTTAGGTGGTACCTTAATCACTTCACATCTTTGATAAGGACCATGTGAATGGGTTAGGGTTAAATTGGTTGTTTCGGTTAATGTTTCCTCAGATCATGCCCTTCGTCTATGGAACATACAGACAGACACATTAGTGGCAATATTCGGTGGTGTAGAAGGTCACCGAGATGAAGTCCTGAGTGCCGTAAGTGTCCGGAAATTACACCTCGCACCAAACACTGTTTATTAATGGGGTTTTCATCTGTTTCCACGTGTGCTTATATTTTCTTGTATCCCACCACAGGATTTTGATCTTCTTGGTGAGAAGATTATGTCATGTGGGATGGACCACTCCCTAAAACTTTGGCGGATCAATTCAGAGAGAATGCAGAAAGCCATTCGTGGATCCTATGAATATAATCCCTCAAAAACCAACAGGTTAAAAAAAACGAACAAAATACAACTGTGGGGGTTTTATTTCGTTTCAGTAATTTTTAATTCAAGAATTGTTTTCTTCAGGCCCTTTGTCTCACAGAAAATTCACTTCCCTGACTTCTCAACACGAGACATCCATAGGAACTATGTGGATTGTGTGCGATGGCTGGGGGACCTTATTCTTTCAAAGGCAAGTTATTAATGAGCTGAATGATTGCTCACCTGTCATATTCTAAATCTAACCTGTGTTATTGTTGTTTACTTTACCTGTCTCTCTGTAGTCCTGTGAAAACGCCATTGTGTGCTGGAAACCAGGAAAGATGGAGGATGACATTGATCACATTAAGCCAAATGAGTCAAATGTGACAATTCTGGGACGCTTTGATTACAGCCAGTGTGACATTTGGTACATGCGCTTCTCCATGGACTTCTGGCAGAAGGTCAGATAGCTTGTTTTTAGTCATTTGTAGCAGGTTTTTTGTTGACTCAAAAGCCTGATAAACCTCCGTCATAGTTTTTAGCTACTGATGGTGCAATGCTCATTTACAGATGCTGGCTCTAGGAAACCAGGTGGGGAAGCTTTATGTGTGGGACCTTGAAGTGGAAGATCCTCATAAAGCAAAGTGAGTCCACAACAACAAAATCAAAACAATACTACCCAAGACCCAATACTCAAAGATCACAGTGACAGTCTTCTTTCTGGTTTCCAGGTGCACCACACTGACTCTACCCAAATGCATGTCGGCCATCCGGCAAACCAGCTTCAGCCGCGACAGCAGCATTTTGATCGCTGTGTGTGACGATGCTTCGATCTGGCGCTGGGATCGACAACGCTGAGATGTTCAGACTGAAAGAAAATTTGATTGCTGTTGCTATTACCCCATCCTACAAGTGTCCCTGTTGTTTCTATGCTGCAAAAAAATGTCAATTCACTTTTGCTCCCAGTCAAAGGTTTATTCTGATTTAAGCCTCCCTACATTTTCATACAGGATAAGCCTTTTAATTTCTTGTCTCATTCATAAATGAATAACACCACTATTTGGTACCATAGCCAGATTTTTGACATTTGTGATAAGAAATGTTTTTAAGATGCAGATGAAGTGAGAGAGATGGTTTTTATTTTGCAGTGTGTCAAATCTGACATCAGTAATACACACACAACTCAGTGATGTCTTTTTGCCCTTTAATTTCACTGATTTTACCTGTATGTCTTGGCATTTTTGGTTTGACACCCCAGACCCACAGCCTCCACACAAACACACACTTTGACTGTTGTTGCATCATTTACAGTGTTTATAATGACATTTATAAAGTAGTTAATAAAATGCTTTTTGTAAATATGCACTCAAGAGTCAGTTTGTGTGGTAAAGAGTACTGCATGTTTAAAATAGTTTACCTTACACAGAGGGGGTTGTTGGATACAGTGGGCATTCGGATGAGTGCATTTTTTTCGATAACAAACTCGCTTTTATTTTGAAAAGTTTGACTTAATTCCTCTAAGCGCCTGCAGACGGGAGGCTGGTATTGTTGCTTTTGTGAAAATCTTGAAATCACCTAGACTGAATAAAACTTGTTTTTTTTTACTGATACTATTGTTTATTTTTGTTCCTGTTTCCCCATCAGAGAAAAGATACATCCTGTTGTTTGCACAGTGACATCGGTAACACTAAAGTACTTAATTTGAATTTAAAGGTCACTGGTTTTAACTTCCTGTCTACCTGCTGTTCTCATATACAAGTGATATGATTTCAATCTTTCTCCATACGTACCCCCATCTGCTCTGAAATGGGGGTCCACGCAACACTTAAAAAACACAACACTGGAGTGCGCACCCGCGCCGCGCTCCTGCGCGCCCCGCGCCGCGCCGCCTTCCTGCGCGCCCCGCGCATAGCCGCGCCGCGCGTATCTCCTGCGGACTTTGTCCCTTCGACTTTGACAGATGAAGATAAACCAGACGACGGCGTCAAAGCAGCTCCTCGAACATGTTTTCGCCCAGGAGCCCGAGAAGTCGGAGCGGATTTACGTCCGAGTCTCCGGGAGCAGGTCTTCATGGGGAGCAGATCTGTATGGTCGAATGTGGCTGCGAGCCGGACTGCACCTGTGGACTCCACACACCGAGCTGTGCGCACAAAGTCCAGGTACAACCAGAGCTCCTCCGCTCATCCGCAGGGCTCTGTCAGCTAACCAGTGCATTTGTTTATCACACAGTCTCCAGGATGGTTTCATGGTATCACTGAAGTCTTGATATGTATTCAGGCATTTTGACAGAAACAGTAAACACACATGTAATACACAAAAACATAACTCGCACAGGGAAGCTACAATTGCAGTAGTATTCTGTGTGTGAACAAAGATTTAAAATTCTTTTATATATGCTTATTGTTGGGATATTGTGTGTTATGAAACTATAAACGAATGTAAGGTGATAATGATTTTTCTGAGAATTTATCCAAAAGGTCACAGAGGTCACCCAAATGTAAAATGCCAGTGTTCAGTGTCTAAAAGCTAAAATACCCTGGTTTAAGTTTACAGAAAGAAACAATCACCATTTTATAAAATATACTGCATCATTGTGGATTAAACTACAGGAACTATACAACGTAGTCAAGAAACAGGATATCAAATAACATAAAGATGGGGAAAAATAGATTCTGATTTTTTTTCTTCTCTTTTTTGTGTTGTCCAATGCAACAATTGCACTTCAGTTTTAAGATCAGCATGTATAAGTGGAGAATAAATAAGTGGGGAAATTCTTTACAACTTCTGTACTCGAGTTACAAAGTACGTTCAGTCAACTTACTCTATGTGCTTGTCTGGACAACAGCCAAATGAATGTAATGTAATCATGCATATCCCTGAGTTTAGCAGAAGAGTTGAGGTTTGAAAATAAATGAGAAGTGGAAACTCAGTGATTTGTTGCCATGACATACATGTCATGCCACTTAATTAAATTTATGGCATACAGTAGTTTCAAAGGTTAAGTTTTCCAGTCCAGTTTATTTACTTGTACTTTGAATAAATCTTTGGTGACAGGACTATAGCTTTTTACTTTGTTAGTATAAAAAATAGTCATGTGTGTTGGGACATCATCTAAACTGCCTGAAGCAGCGGCAGGGACGTTGGTATATTTCTAAAAGAGGTTGGTCTGAAGCAGATGGTTTTTCAGGGACGCGTTTGGAGAACTATTGCACTTTGAACTACTGAACAATGATCATGAACCCAGCAGTGAACATTTCAATATTTGCCTTGCTGTAACACACAGGGCCACATGGGGATGGATCATTTCGGCTATGGTCAGTTGCTACAGTGGATGTTGAAAGGATAAAATGGGAAGCCCATTTGGTCCCAAAACAAACCAGGACACTGACAATACAGGTGTGGACTGGCGGCTATTTTTTTGCGTGTGGAAAGCAGGGCTGACACAGCCCCAGTGGCCTAATGGATAAATAAATAAATAAAGGAGCAAGTGTTTTTAAAAATATTGTTTATAGCAGAGGATAGTTTCGATCTATCGACCTCTTGGTTATGGGCCCAGCACGCTTCCGCTGCGCCACTCTGCTACAAGCCACCCCAGATGGGACTCGAACCCACAATCCCTGGCTTAGGAGGCCAGTGCCTTATCCATTAGGCCACTGGGGCTGTGTCAACCACCCTTTGAACATGCAAAAAAACTCTTTTGATTCTTCATCGGAACTCGAGTAAAAATTTTCTAACACTGCTTCAAGTCAAGGGAGCTGTCAAGGTATTTCACAGTAAATAAATAAATATATAAAGGAGCAAGTGTTTTTAAAAATGTTTATAGCAGAGGATAGTTTCGAGCTATCGACCTCTGGGTTATGGGCCCAGCACGCTTCCGCTGCACCACTCTGCTCCAAACCACCCCAGGTGGGACTCGAACCCACAATCCCTGGCTTAGGAGGCCAGTGCCTTATCCATTAGGCCACTGGGGCTGTGCCAACCACACTTTCAACATGCAAAAAAACTCTTTTGAGTCTTAATCAAAACTCGAGTAAATTTTTCTAACACTGCTTCAAGTCAAGGGAGCTGTCAAGGTATTTCACAGAAAATAAAGAAATAAAGGAGAAAGTGTTTTTAAAAATGTTTACAGCAGAGGATAGTTTCGATCTATCGACCTCTGGGTTATGGGCCCAGCACGCTTCCGCTGCGCCACTCTGCTCCAAACCACCCCAAATGGGACTCAAACCCACAATCCCGGGCTTAGGCCTTATCCATCAGGCCACTGGGGCTGTGTCAACCACACTTTCAACATGCAAAAAACTCTTTTTAGC
This sequence comes from Trinectes maculatus, assembly GCA_016785345.1. NCBI lineage: Eukaryota > Metazoa > Chordata > Actinopteri > Pleuronectiformes > Achiridae > Trinectes > Trinectes maculatus. Next base: position 863 of record JAFBJQ010000196.1, on the reverse strand, counting down.
CTTAATCAAAACTCGAGTAAAATTTTTCTAACACTGCTTCAAGTCAAGGGAGCTGTCCAGGTATTTCACAGTAAATAAATAAATAAATAAAGGAGCAAGTGTTTTTAATAATATTGTTTATAGCAGAGGATAGTTTCGATCTATCAACCTCTGGGTTATGGGCCCAGCACGCTTCCGCTGCGCCACTCTGCTACAAAGCATCCCAGACGGGACTCAAACCCTCAACCTGGCTTAGGAGGCCAGGGCCTTATCCATTAGGCCACTGGGGCTGTGAGAGCCATTGTGTCCACACGCAAAAAAACTCTTTTAATTCTTAATCGGAACTCGAGTAAAATTTTTCTAACACTGCTTCAAGTCAAGGGAGCTGTCAAGGTATTTCACAGTAAATAAATAAATAAAGGAGCAAGTGTGTTTAAAAATATTGTTTATAGCAGAGGATAGTTTCGATCTATCGCCCTCTGGGTTATGGGCCCAGCACGCTTCCGCTGCGCCACTCTGCTACAAACAATCCCAAATGGGACTTGAACCCACAACCTGGTTTAGGAGGCCAGTGCCTTATCTATTAGGCCACTGGGGCTGTGCCAACCACACTTTCAACATGCAAAAAAACTCTTTTGAGTCTTAATCAAAACTCGAGTAAATTTTTCTAACACTGCTTCAAGTCAAGGGAGCTGTCAAGGTATTTCACAGTAAATAAATAAATAAAGGAGCAAGAGTTTTTAAAAACATTACTTATAGCAGAGGATAGTTTCGATCTATCGACCTCTGGGTTATGGGCCCAGCACGCTTCCGCTGCGCCACTCTGCTACAAACCACCCCAGACGGGACTCGACCCCACAACCTGACTTAGGAGGCCAGTGCTT
>JAFBJQ010000195.1:0-18128 GCA_016785345.1 Trinectes maculatus | reverse complement strand
CCTGATTGCTGTCCAGTCAAATCATCTACTACAGCCCAGTCAGTTTAGTCAGCCAGACTCCGACTCTGAGCCTGCGTCAGTCAGGCGTGATGAAAGAAGGTTCTGCTGCCACTTTGTTACGGAGGGTGAGCTGCCATATCAGTGCGTATGCTGCCACCAGTTACATTGCTTTAGTGGGTTGTGCCTCTCTCTCTCTCTCCTGGGCTTTAAAAAGAGCAATCAGTCTGACTCTCAACCTCACCTGATCCACAGATAATATTTTACCCTCTGGTTTGCCTCCAACACAAAGACACTGGAAAAATAAATCAATACACACAATTTGTCCATAAATAAATATAAATAACATAAATATAATGGTAATGAAAACAAAGTTCCATAGTTTCAGTTGATTAAACATTTTTATTCAGCTTTTATACTCATTTTAACTTGAAACTGAAAACTATTTTTTAAATAAAATAAAGGTTTCCAACAAACAGTAATAAGGCAGTGATGAATAGCTAGAGATACTGAGTTAAAACATGCTCTCATTTCTGTTAATCCAAACCACTTGCTCCAGAAATGTCTTTGTAAGTCATACTAAGCCTGTCATATCCACTGTACGTTCTGCTGCTTGATGCTGTTGCTGGTTTTGATTTTGTTGATTGGATGTGTATTTTCCTCTGTTGAGATGTCTATTTTTATATGAAGTTCAGCTGCCATATCAGTGTATATGTACTGACTCATGCTGTCAGAAAGTAAAGCTTCCTTTTCTTGAACAAATTATTTCAAAAGTGAAATGATGTCACATGTAACTAATATTTAGTTGCCAGGCCAGTGTGTCTGCATAAGTATTGCTACACAAAGCTGTTTTCTCTGCTTTTTCAAATGAAATAAAGCTATATGTATACAACATTCACACTATTGTAGCAAAATAACAGGCCATTTGTGATCACATTTACTGCTCCCGCATTTAACACCAGCAGCTCCATTTAAACTGCAAAACCCATCATGTACATGCCACCTTGCTCTGGTAAATAATATAAACTGAAGACATTTGTCAGTGAAAGTGCGGTCATAAATTATCTTTATTTATACAGTCACAGCAAAATTGGTTGATCTAACACACATATTCAGCTAATGAAATAATTTCCACTGAGAAGGTCAATGGCAGAATCAACATAACAGTTTCCAAAGACTGGTAATAGAGGGAAGTGGGGAAAAACGTTGATATATCACTGCATGCTTTTGTTCATGGATTAATGTGAAGAGGCTTCAGTGCAGTGACTGGCATCTGTCCTGTTTGTTAAAATGACATACAAATGTGCACTTACACTATTCACACTAACTGAAATTCATCCCATCATTTCCAGTACAGTGTTCCTACTTTTCCACAGGCCTTCTTAAAAACGTCCAAACATCAGATTCTCAGTTTTGTAAATACTAGTTTGTGTGACGATAGTTTTTGGGTGGACCTCTCCACATCATTAACCACCACCACATCCAAACTGCAGCTTCCTGACTCTGACTACTGTTGACAGACACGTTGTTGTGGATGGTTGAGGCAGACTGTTCAAACGTTTCCCTGGTTTCTTCTGTTGGTAATGAGGTTTAACGACAAAGGGCGTCGTTGTCAATCTGCCAGCAACAACAAAGTTCACTTAGTCATCATACAGTCCGATTTATTTCTTAATCTGTCTGGCGCCGCGTTTCCATCCCTCCTTCACTTCATTCGCAAACGTCTGTTGGACTCTCTTCAGGCCGCTACCCACCGCTCCCAGGTCACCGGTGACTCTGCCGGCCTCCTCCCGGATCTGCCGCAGCGTCTGGGACCGCAGTGCCCTCTGCGAGGCGTCCCGCCCGGCTAGCTGAGCCTTGATGATGGCGTACGCTGTGATCTGAGCCGCCCTGCGAAACGGACGAGACTCTGCCAACTTCTCAACAACGTGCAGCTTGTCGATGAGGGACAAGAAAAACCGAGAGAGCATTTTGTCAACTGTTGACTGTCAACGGGACGATAGCGAAGTTTGCAGCCCCGTCCAACCTTGGTGAAGTTCAGACCTGTAGTGACGACAACATTAGCTTGCCCCTAATGTGAAATCGTAGATTATTATTTGTTGTGTGAAATGAGGAGTAAATAAAAAAAGTACATTAAAAGCGGTGTCTTACCACAGGTAGCACAGGTGACCGTGAGGTTCTACCCTCTGACATAAAGAACGAGGCCCATGAGCCAGGCAGAACTCCGATTCACATCCGGTCATGTGTTTGGAATTGAGCGCGTTGATTGGTTCATTGATTTCCGTAAGCCGGCAGCGCTTTGTTCTTCTTCTTCTTGTCTGTATGTCAACAGTGGCGTCACAACACTTTGATTTGTGCGGCTTTGCTATTTTATGAGAAACCTTTCAGGATAGAGATGAATCTACCTTTATGCACATACATTTTATGTTTTTCGACACTGGTATAGAATCGAAAGTATATATTACGTATTTGAAGCTAATTTCAGACTAGGCGTTTTCCGGACGTTTTTTCTGGTAACACCACCCGGTATCGTACGCACGTTCGGTTTGGTTCCGGCATTTCGCAGCTCGTTTCCTGTATTTATCCTAGTGGAGTTTTGTCACTGAGCGCTGAGCTTAGCTTCCAGACTGAACTTCGGTTAAATACGTGGACTGTGCGACCGCGCTGCAGCCATGCGGGTGCTGATGTTGTTGGCCGTGACGGTGCTGTCTCTGAGCCCGGCGGCGGTGAACGGAGCCGAGAAGAAGAAGCTGCAGATCGGCATCAAGAAGCGTGTGGACAACTGTCCCATCAAGTCCCGCAAAGGAGACGTGTTAAACATGCACTACACGGGCAAGCTGGAGGACGGCACCGAGTTCGACAGCAGCATTCCCCGCGACAGACCCTTCACCTTCACCCTGGGCACGGGGCAGGTGATCAAGGGCTGGGACCAGGGCCTGCTGGGCATGTGCGAGGGCGAGAAGAGGAAGCTGGTCATCCCCGCCGAGCTGGGCTACGGAGACCGGGGTGCGCCACCGAAGATCCCCGGAGGAGCGACGCTCATCTTCGAGGTGGAGCTGATCAGCATCGAGAGGAGATCTGATCTTTGATGAAGAAGAGACGACGGGGAGGCAAAAATGGGTACGTCATAACAGTTTGTACAGAGTAACAGTGCAAGTACAGTTACTCAAATACTGATGAAGTACGTGGAGTTTTCCCTCCTTTCACTTCATTCTGGTAATTAAGTAGCTGACGTGTTTGACTCGTTACTTAACAACTGACCGCTGTACTTACTGAAATACTGCAAATTAAAATGGATCTAACGTCTTATTATAGGGTATTTATACACGTTACTTGAGGTAACTTTAGTTGCTTGTATTCCTATCTGTGTCTGGATGAAACGAGTGTATTAACTGTCTACTATATTAATAAACTATAAATAATAAATGATGTTAATAAACTAGTTTGTTTATAAACTATGGTTTATAGGAGAAGTTTGATTTTGGCATATTGAGTGGGCAATAAAAAAGCATTATTTAGATGTCACATTAGCACCTGGGTAGCTGTGATGTTTTTTTTAAACAGGATGTACAGTAGTAAATGGCATCTGAATGAGCAGCCACAGTGAACTTTAATGGTACGTTTCCGCTGACAGCTGCTGCCATCTGGCCTTTACAAATCAGTAGCTGTGAAAGTACCTGGCTGAACATGTAAAACACACTGTTCTGGCTGGACAGTTGTTTTCTTTTGCATCCACTTGTCACCTGCTGCACTAGGGACAGAAGGACTGAAGATGACACAGTGTTAAAATACTCCCGTTGACTTTTCTCTGGAAAGTCAGGTATTGTGTCAGTGCCAGCTGAAAAAGTGCAGGCTTCTATAATGAGGAGCAACAATTACATTAATAATATGCCAAATAGTTTTTTTTAAAAATGCAGACACCTTGCCTTTCTTTTGAATAAATGAATACTTATTTCTATTTTATTCCAGGTTCCAGAAGGTGCTGCAACATGATGTGGAGATCATTTGACCTCTGATGAAGACGACATGGCAAATGTGGGAGTAGAGGTGGCACTGTCCATGCAGCAGAGCCAACATCCTCTTTTCAATGGCTTGACTTATTATGCTCTGATTAAATGGAATGAACGTATATGACACAAGAACTGACTCTGTGTCCTTGTTAAACATTAGTGGAATTGATTGGTTAGCAGCTAAGCCCAGTATTTGTCTACCCAGGGGCTAACGATAACACCATGACCTGTCGTTTCATCATCATCATAATTTTTCTGTGATTTATAAATGATTCCTCCATATCCAGACTTTCTTTTTTACAAATAACAGGGTTGCTTATTTTGCCAAAAGTCATGCCAGGAGAATTTAAATGGTTTTGTCACACTTTTTGAATCCTAATAAAATTGTTGGTGTTGCGGCAACTTTTCCAGCCTGAAATGTTTTATTTTAGTTTCTGTTTTGATAAGACTTTTTACCGGTGTATGTTTAATATGGATTTCAGCCTGGGAGATAAGGTGGTGCAGTTTTTAAAGTTTGTAATCTTTGACTGCAGGGGTTATTCATATTGGTATACACCACAGGTGTCTAAGCAATGGGTACAAGACTTTGAAGTCATTTTTCATCTTCCTCATTATTCTCTCAGCAAATGTAAATAATATGACTACAACCAATAGTGTGACAACGTATCACAGTTTGGCTTCCTGCGTCAATAGTCATGTGACTCTGTGAGCCTGGTGCAACATGTTTGGCATCAGTTTTTAGGGACAAAGCCAAAGAAAACAAATTAATGTATAAACTACCTGTCTGTTTCTTTGTTGTGAAAGTCTTCTCTTTTTTGTTTCCAGCTAATTAACGTAATGTTTTTTTTCAGTACTCTATCTGCTTTGCGCATTAATAAATAAGCCTGTAAAATATTGCGGTGTCAGGAGGGGGCAGTATTTGACTGATGTAGGGTGTGAAATAATCGAACGTTTCCACCCGGAGTTCTTTACAGGTGGCACAGAACAACCGGAAGTTTTATTGACGCTTTTCCGCAATACAAACAGTTGAATAGCAGCACGCTGCCTGTTCTCGCTTTATTTTTTAACCATGTTTGCGAATCTAAACGCTTTACACAGCGACTCTTACATTGAGATTAGTCAGTACAGAGACCAACATTTCAAGGTGAAAGATGTTAATGTGTAATGTCACTTTCCGGGGCTTTTAACCAAACGTTTCGTTAGCAGCAACAGCTAGCAAACAATTGTCTGTGTTTAGCGCAGGTCTTACAGAAAATATACATCTGATATCGACACATGTTAATGAATGCAGGTGGTATCTGAAACGATGGATCGTGGTGATGGGTTGGGGCTTTATGATAGATAAGAACGCTAATGTGTTTTCACGTGGAATCGTTTTATTTAGAGAGCTAATTTGTTGGGTGTTTTCCAGCACCACTGTTTATTGTCTGTTGAGATAACATGCTAACATGATTTGCAGGAGCAGCAGCTAATATCTAGCTCGCGTATAAACGTTGCACTTAATGTAGCTTCCTATTGTCGATGGGTATTTATATAAAACCAGTATCAGTCAGTATTGAGACTTAAAAAAAACATATATAACCGCGAACAGTCTTTTCGAATAAGTAAAATGGGAGGAAGGAGTTTTCTTTGTTGCAACACTATACACTCGGATCGCAACTACATCAGTAGTTAAGATAAAATGCTATCGTAACAATGGTGAAACTTAAACTCTGACATGTATTTTGACAGTGGCCGTCGCTCACATCTTCCATCGCTATTTGTTTTTGCAGGGTAATCGCTATGATCAGGAGAAGCTCCTGAAGCAGAGCAACACTCTGTATGTGGGGAACCTCTCTTTCTACACCACTGAGGAGCAGGTAGGATGCACTGCCATAATCACTGTAAATATCAAAAGTTATGTGCTCCACCAGCTTCTTTGGAAATTGGTTTAATGACCTCCCAGGTCCCTGAACTGTTATGAGTGGGCAGTACCTGAAATGTAACTTTAAGTCTATTTTATTTTTATTAGCTAGTAAATTATATTCAGTGGTATGTTTCAGACCACTTGTTAATTTCCCAAAGCATCAGGGGGACAATTTTCTAATGTTTGATATAGTCTTCCTTTTTTTCATTTGCTCAATTTCTCTTTCCTTCTCTTTCAATTGTGTTTAACTGCTGAGCAGGTGCATGAGCTGTTTTCTAAGTGTGGAGATGTGAAGCGTATCATAATCGGCCTGGATAAGGTTAAGAAGACAGCATGTGGATTCTGCTTTGTAGAGTATCCTTTTACATGTACAGTTGAACCCAAATTAAATTAAAAAAAATATATTTGCAATCACTAATTCATTTGAGACACCCAGACACTTGTACCCCATTCACGCGGTAGTTACACGTGCCCGGAGTACATGATCTGATCTACAAATAAATCTGTATATGGGAAACACAGAGAAGCGAAACATTTTCTGGTTTGTTACGAAACTGTAGTAGGTCAGAAGATATGCGGTGTGTATGTAGTTCTCTAATGTGAGCGAGGACACAGTTGTGTTCACAGTGTGTCCACACATGTCTCCGACCATCTCTGAATGTTGCCTGAGTGATCAGATGTTACTGTGTCTTAGTGTTGCATGGGAGCATTCACACGGGCCTGTACTTATGGCTGACCACTTATGATTGCATTACCAAGGATAGATAGATACATTAAATACAGTCCTTAACTCTGGTTATTCAAGATATTACACACGAGGAGATGCAGAAAATGCCATGCGCTTTGTCAATGGTACACGCCTGGATGACCGCATCATCAGGACAGACTGGGATGCCGGCTTCAAGGAGGGACGACAGTATGGTCGTGGCAAATCTGGAGGACAGGTGAGGTTTCTAACAATTGGTTATAAGTGTTGGAGTCAGAATGTATTTTTTGTTTTGTGTTTCTTGTTTATGTGTTTTCTGAGTTATTAGTGTTCACATGCAGTGTTTGGTGTTTTGCTTAATAAGTGGAGTATGAGCACAGGAAGGGCATTTCAGGAAGTCACGGGTGGTGTGGCAGCAGGTGATGGGGAAGCAAAAGAGTTACATACCATGTTGGTGTGGCACTGTGTGATTCAGTGAGTCAATAAATGGGTTATCGCACACAAGAAAACTATTGTTTTGGATATTGGTTCATTGGCCTTAACATGCATCCTAGCTATGTTCTCCCTTGTGGCCTCACATTGGATTAATTAAATGTGTGAGCCTGTATTTAAAGAGGAAATGTATGTTGCTGAAATGCAATTTTCAGCTGCATATCAGCTTCACATCACATTCCACCCTTCCTACAATCAGCGTTGGGGGGGTGCTTGGGACTGGTCATCCTGTGGAATTGATTTTAAGGGTGTTTTCACACTTGGTCCGCTTCAGCTCTCTAAACGAACTCAAATGATGACTCAGCATGTTTTCTGCCAGGTGTGAACACAAAACCGTACTCAGACCCCCTAAAAAACACCCCTGAATCGAACCGTACTCAGACCAGGTCTGAGTTCGCTAAAAATCAGTGGTACGGTTCGCTTAATCTGCTTGTTGGGAACACAAAGCGCACCGGGTGCGCTTTGCCTTTTTGCATTGTATTGTAACCTTCTTCGCTTGCCATAGATAGGTCACCTGACTGCAGCCGGGAAAACTCAACGCGAGAGAGCCAACAACAAGGAACTGTCTTTGTAGTCTCCTCAAAATCTTTTTGTGTTCATATGTAATCTGAATAACTTTATTTTCCCTATTTTTTTGGCTAATTTAATCAGAAAACACAGGATAGCAAGTACAGCAGCAGCAGCCATTTTGTTCCAAGTGAAAACAACCCAGAATGCACTCCAGTGAAGAGGTGGTCTGATAGCTCTAGGACCTAGTGTGAACAGAAAGAGGACTGAGGCCCCATCAAAGCTGAACCAAACCAGAAAGAGAACCTGGTCCTCTTTGAAAGGCACTTGCAACGTGAACACAAACAGAACTGAGCTCTTTTTGTGTGGGTTCCCTTTTTGCTCCACTTTTAGAGGACTGAGTTCGGTTCACTTAAAAGGGACCAAGTGTGAAAACACCCTAAGTCAGTGCTACACTCAAGGATCCCTCTTGGTGGATCTGTCATCTTGGTCTACAAGGGTGTCCATTCCACCATTTCTTTTGTTGGTTCATATTGGAAAGGTTTTACATTTTCTCCAGCAGAGAATGATACCTAATACAAGCATTCCATGACATTTGAAAAATGACATATACTGAAATTGCATTTAAAAAAATCAGTGGCATATCATGGCATTTTAAGACACCAGTATGATATTTAGAATGTTCCAAAATGAATTATGCATGATTAACCATGGCCTTTTGAAGATATAGCATAACAGTTGTATGACATTTGAAAACAAAAAACAAAATTGTATATTAATGCAGTTAGCAAATACAACAAACAATTGTGTTCAGTTATGTAGTATTCAGTAAGGTCTCAGTGAGAGTGTAAGTGACATATGCTGAAACTTTGCATTAAAAAATAACCCCAGGATAATACTTCAAGTTAACAGCCCTTAACAGAAAAACAGATTAAATGGTACAACTCAAATTCAGCTTGAGCTTTACATTTTACTTTGGATCTCTGACAATAACGTAAAAACAAAATTGAATGCATTTCTGACTTCATTGTATGCCTTTAAGACTGCTTATCGGATGGTCGAAGTTAGAATTGGGGTGACTGTATTTTCTGTTTCTTCATGCCATCATTTTCCAGCTGTGGTTATGATTAAAAGTATGCAGTTTGAACATTGTGACCCTGTCTTTACCAGTTTTCTCTGCCTGTATGGCGCATATCTGTCTTTTCCCCTTTTACGTATCTGTTTCTCTGTGTATTTGTATTTATATATCTATTCTCTGCCTCTCTTTTTGTTCGTGTGTAGGTGAGGGATGAGTACAGACAGGACTACGACCCAGCCAGAGGTGGCTATGGGAAACTGGCTCAGCAGCATACACCGGCAGAGTCACGAAATAGTTTTTAGACTGAATCCCAACACAGCAGTCTGCCTGGACTCCACTATACCTCCACTAATACTTGCTCGACTGGATTAATCTGCTAACAGTGCCACAACAAGCCAACACAGACTGTCCCAGTGTTGCCATTAGACCCTTGATAGCAGCCATGCATGAATCGAATCACTGGACTCTGAAAATTAGCAGCTGTTATTTATTTCTTTGGGAGGCTTGTTTTCCTTTCTAATTGTGGGTTCTAGACCTGTTATCAATCTTCATGGAACCACAGCCCTAATTACTGTGTTATAGTAAGTGATGTGTCCCAAACTTTTTTTAAATAAAGAGGTTTTTTGACATTTAGTATGTAACATACTTTTTTTATATTTTAATGCCTGTGTGTGTGTGCGCGCACTGGTGCGTCACTCAGTGTGTGTGTCACCCTGGAGTAATGGAGTCTCCACAACAGTCTGGGGCGATCACAGTTCAAATAAGGGATGGTTCAGGACTGTCAGACATAACCATAAGCTTCTCCAAAGAGTTATGGAGATTTAAGCTTAACAACAAATGTAGAAAGGGAACCTGCTGCCTGAAGCTAAACTGGGTGCTGGCTCCACAGAATAGAAGCCTGGTAACAGAAGACTCTGCTTCCTATAGTATCCATGTCTATTCTAGCAGCACTGGGTTCCTATACATAAGTGTAACAGCAAGCCTGTGGTGTTCATGTAGAAATTATAAAACTTAAATTTACCTCAGGTTATGAATGTAATGCTGCCTTTGTGGAGTCGTTACGCCTATTTTAGGGGAGCTGATGTTTTTTCAAGTCGGCTGTCCGTTTCTATAGGTCAAATACAAGTTCTGAGCACAATTTGCTGTGTGACTCGGTGGTGTAGTGGTTATGCTGCTGGTCCTTAGATGCAGAGATCGTGAGTTCGTGTCCCTTGTCCATCCTGGATTTTTAGTTCCATAAACACACACACAGATAGAACATTAATAATAATTAATGATAAATAAAATTATAGTAGTAATTTTCTTAGTTACTTAAAGAAACTAAGTTACTTTAAGTAACTAAGTAAGTCATTTTGTACTTATTCAAAGGTACTCAGTAACTAATAAGTTAGTAAGTAACTTTAAAAAAGTGAAAAACTTTGAAAAGGTAACTAAGTAAATATATGCAGGGGGTCCTCGAGTTACGACGGAGATCCGTTCTTGAGAATGTGTCGTAACCGAATTTCGACGTAAGTCGGAACATACATTCATAGGTAAGGTAGTTGCAGTAGTCGGTGTGCATCTCCTTACCGGCTGCCGCTGCACCCCCCGCCAGCCGTCCATTTCACATAAGTAAACACAACCCAGAGTGGCCTGGCTGTGCTGTGGAAATGTTGGAGAGCCGGCAGGCGCGCTGAGAGACAGAGAGTTACGACGGAGATCCGTTCTTGAGAATGTGTCGTAACCGAATTTCGACGTAAGTCGGAACATACATTCATAGGTAAGGTAGTTGCAGTAGTCGGTGTGCATCTCCTTACCGGCTGCCGCTGCACCCCCCGCCAGCCGTCCATTTCACATAAGTAAACACAACCCAGAGTGGCCTGGCTGTGCTGTGGAAGTGTTGGAGAGCCGGCAGGCGCGCTGAGAGACAGAGAGAGCGCTCGTTCCCGTGCGAAGTCTGTACGTATTTACGGGGCAAACCGCTTAAGCCGAAACAAGGAAGTTCACGGGAGATGTGTCGTAACCACGAAAACGTAACTCGCAACCGTTGTAACTCGAGGACCCCCTGTACTTAGTTACGTAAAGTAACTAATAAATTACTAAATAACTGTACGAAAGTTCGAACTTTGGAACCACTTGGCTGTGGTTCCAAGTAGAGATCAATGGTGCCGTTTTTGACAAAATTGTTTAAATCGGCATTGGCCGACATGCATGTTTTTTTAGCGCCGATTAATAATGAAGCCGCGTCACACATTCAACTCCAAGCGCCAAAGATTCACTGAGAGAAATACAGAGAGCGAACGAGTGTGTGTGCTTCCGCAATCGCTTCTGCGATTCACAAACAAGAGAGTGAGAGCGCTTGCGGAAACGGATGTGATTGCTGAGGCGTGATTGTGGAAGCACTTACTATTATCAGTGCGACATTTTAGCATGCAAACAAAGTGGAAAAAGTCAAGATATCGGCCACCGGCTGACCGTGACCTCTAAACATCTGCATCAGCATCGGCTAAATAAAAACCCACATCGATCGATCTCTAGTTCCAAGCGTGCTGAGTCTACCCGAAAACTGACGTCAGCGGGCTGATTCACAGGATTGGTCCGGAGATTTCCGGGTACGACTGCATAAGAAATTGTGCAGCCGTGAAGACTCCATCCATGTAGCGACACTGCTCCAGTGTAATGGAAAACCAACTGTACCGTAACGTGCTGAGGTGACGCTAGTGGGAAAGCACTCTAAATTACTCTTTCTCACCATGTGACACACACCCTGGTCTGATCAGCCAGCGGTGGGCCTGCCTCGGCTGAGGGTGTATTGTGATAAATGATAGTAAATACTTTGTTCTTTTTTTTTTTAAAGTAACTTATTACTTACTTACTTAGTTAATTTAAGTAAGTAAGTAATAAGTTACTAAGTAACTTTAAAAAAAAAAAGAACAAAGTTACTTACAGACGCCGGACACAAACTCACAACCTCTGCATCCCTGGACCAGTAACGTTACCACTAGGCCACCGAGTCACATAACAAATTCCCCTCGGAACTTGTATTTGACCAACAGAAACCGACCGACGAATTAAAAAAAAAGTTAAGTCTAAAGTAAACAGAGAATGAAAATGACAGGTAAAGTTTGTGTTTTAAGTGCGTTGCACTGAGGCAAGGGTGCTCTTCTCAGCCGACGGAGGAAGTGCAGACGCTGTTGTTCTTTCCTCTCTGGTGTCCTCAGCATACACAGTCTCTGTCGCCTCCGAACAACCAACAGCATTGCCGTCGTTAGGCCCATTTTAGGGGTTCCACTATTTCTGCGGCTGGCCGGCAGGGTTGGTGTGCTCCTTTAAAATAATGTTAACATTACGTACTTTTAAACTGTTGAGCCTTGTAAAATCGCATTTGTTTTGATCCCAAGCACAACCTAACATGTAAATACTTTGTATGTTAGGTCTGCGGTATGTCTATATTTTAAAGTTTTTGTGATTCATTATTTCTGTTCTTGTTCTTGTAGAAAATCTTGCTGACCTGTCTACATGTCTACAGTAGGTCTGGTCTCTGAGTTTTATTGTTCTAAATAAAATACTTCAGTCAGAACAAGTTCATCACTTGTAAATGTGTACTGAATCAAAGAACCCAACACTTTTAGCAATGCTGTATTCAAACAACGTGTGTTTCAGGGTAATTATGGTATTTAATCAAGATTTTAGCTATGTGAATCACTATTCGACTGGACTGGTAAAGAAAAATATTCTCTGAATAATGTGATGATATTTCCGTCAGGAAATAGACAGTCATTAAAATGCATTAAAATCATGAAAACCATTAATAACTTCTTGACAAATAACAATGATTTTATCGTCAACACTGTGTCTCCGACAGGCTTGTGATTCGCCTCATGCAAGACTTGGCTTACTAGAGCCTATTTAATTTGGCGTTTTGGAGCCCTTAGCAACCGCAAGCCCTTACTGACATTGGCCTTGGCAGGATTTCACCCAGGTCTCCTGGGTGAAAGACGCGCTATACTATACATATTTTTTCATGATTTTGGACAACATACTATACTATGAAGTTTTTCATGATTTTTGATGACGTTTTATACAATGAAGTTTTTCATGATTTTTGATGACGTTTTATACTACAATCGTAAGGCCATATCATTACAATGATGAATTTTTTACTAAAAAGTAAGTTTATAGCTTTACAATTTTGGCAAGTTTTCACCGATAAAGAAATTATGTTTTCTGGCAATTAATCATGGTAATATCGTTACAAGTGGTGAATAAAAGCTACTTTATGGCATTTGAACAAATTTGTTTTATATTTTGTGTTTTACATTCTTGGACATTTCTGACAAAAATGTACGTTTTCTGGTACTTAATTATGGTAATATCATTACTAATGGTGAAAAAAAATGTCAAATGTAAAAAGGTGGTGTCTCTCCTGTTCACACAGAACCACTGGCTTGTGTGTTCAGCTGCGCTTGAGAGGGATTTGATGGTTTGGCGTTGGGTTTGGCCTTGAATTCCCAGGTCCTTAAGCAGCCTGGTGGTTGTTTTGCCCACATAGCCTCTGCAGCCGACTTCCACTGGGCAAACCTTGGCTTTCCAGCCACGTTTTCCAGCATCAGCTGCCACCTCAGTGTACTTAAGGCTCTTTCGTTCATGTTGATGTTGATGTAGGCTTTGTGCAGTGACGTGGACCAGAGCACGAGGTCTGGTCTGAGGCTCGTAGTGGCAATCTTTGGTGGAAAGTAGAGCCTTTGATTCAGATCCGCCACTAGCTTCCGCTCTCGTGCTCCTCCCAGCTCACCAAAGTCGGATATTGTACCAGCCTTGGTCTTGGTTGTCTTGGCACCTTCACGGACAAAGTCTTTTGCAGCTGCAGGATAGGATGGTGGAAGTAGGGCATTGATGGATGTCCGTCTAGTCTTCAGCAAAGCTGCAAGGCAGGGTTTGCTAGTGATGAACAAAGTGAGTCTTCTCCATACCATTGTTTCAGGTTACTTGGAGATGGCAGGACGTCATATGTGCTCGCAAGATGAAGCTGATGTGAAATGCTTCCATGCTCCACAGCTCCAAGAGAATTTCCTTCTCTCCACCCCCTCCCATCTCATCCACTGCCCTTGCTTCGCTTGGGAGACAGCCTTTGCACACCTTGTTGCCTGCTCCTGCCGACGCCCTTCCTCCACAACCAGACCTCTGCGCTGGGATGGAGCTGCCTTGTGCCAAGATAGACTACTCTCTCCAAGGCCAAAGCCTCCTGTCCCCTGTTGCACAAGGCCAACGCTGTCATGATGCCTTAGGTCTGCCTTTGCCTCTCGTATTGCTGCGTTTGTGGTCCACTTCATTCCGGTCGCCAGATTAGGAGCTGTTTGGCTATGCATTTGTGTCATGGGATTCCATTAGTGTCATTTCCAGTCTTACCTTGGAGCACTTGAATTCCTGTGTAAGACTGGACACAGGAAGTTCCAGAATGCCTCTTCCGTATAGCCAAGACCCAGCCATCTTTTGGGAAACGAGCTGATCTAGCTCTCCAGTTTTTCAACCTTTGTGAGATAGTGACCTCATAGATGGTAAGAGGCCACATCAGCTGGGGTAGAAGACCAAAATGAAGGCACCAGAGTTTTAACCTGCCAACGTAATACGTCCGGTGCATTTTTATAAAGCCTGTATTGGACTCCATTGGGCCCAGTGTAGGATGGTTCAGTCTTCTCCTGAATCTGAGGCTCGACTATCCGGCGGACCCTCCTCTCTAAGACCCCTGAATAGACCTTACCAGGGAGGCTGAGGAGTGTGATCCCCCTCTAGTTGGAACACACCCTCTGGTCCCCCTTTTTAAAAAGGGGGACCACCACCCCAATCTGCCACCCCAGAGGCACTGCCCCTGATGTCCACGTGATGTTGCAGAGACATGTCATCCAAGAGCCCCACAACATCCAGAGCCTTAATATACTCCTGGCAGAGTTTTTTCAGAGTTCTTTGACTTATTAAATTTCATGGTGGAGAAGAGCTTTTCACACAGATATGTACTGCGGACCGCAAGTGGCCCACAGGCCGTAAGTCTGCGACCCCTTAAAATGTCATTTCTTGACAGGTCAAAAATCTGCAAAAATCATAGGTCTATTTCTTGATCGGTCAAAAATCTGCAAAAAACATAAGCCTTATGTTTTTGTCAAAACCATAAAAAAACCATAACACTAAAATTTGATTAAAATGCATCCAAATGCCGTTAAATAACATGTACTCATCAATAGTAATGATATTACCATGATTAGATGCCTTAAAACATCATTTCTTGATAGGTCAAGAATCTGCCAAAAAGGCAAGCCTTATGTTTTTGTCAAAAAAGTAAAAAATTCATCATACTAAAATTTGATAAAAATGCATTCAAATGGCGTTAAATAACATGTATTCACCAATAGTAATTGTCGAGTTATTTGAAGATTTGATTGCCTGAACTCGACCAGGCTTTGCACAGAGGACGCAGGAGTCAACTTGGTTCAACTTCCTTCTTTTATTTGACCTTTGTCACTTCTTGTTCAATCAAAAATTAGGTTGCTTTATTGTTGAATCAAAAATTAGGTTGATAACCTCAAAGAGAAAACAAACAAACACAAATTAGTTTCCATGAATCACACATGCAGTCGTGTCATTTATGTCAAGATCTGTTTTAAATTTAGTCTTTGTAAATTAGTTCCAGATCAATCTCATAATATTATATTTTAAAAGAGCATAAGAGGGCAAATGAAGTGATACATACCAACAGCGTCTCTGTGCTCAAACTGCATCCCAGGGCAGACAAACAAAAGGGCAGGGTGCTCACCCAAGGTTAATCACCTGGTTCTTCTTGCTCTCTCTCTCTGAATACCCAGTGAACACTTGGGCCCTCTACTGCCCCCTGATACACTCCAAGCACCAAATCATAAAATTCGATAAAAATGCATTCAAATGCCGTTAAATAACATGTATTCACAATTAGTAATGATATTACCATGATTATATCCCTTAAAATGTCATTTCTGACAAGATGGCGCAGACAGCGGCGGCCTCTGTACTTCTCTCCACAGTGTGGACTGTGTTTTTCATGTCTTTTACCTGTTTCCGATTTTCATGTACATGTTCACCAGGGATGATCTCTTACGCATTAGAGATTTGTGTGCCCTAATTTTTTTTTTCGGCTGTTCTTGAGAACCCCAAAAGTTTCGCAGAGATTTTAGTTGAAGGTGCTGCTGCTCTCAATGGCATTGCTCAGAGATGGAGACGCCACCAGAAGTGCAGCTCCTCATCACTACAAACCTGGGCTTTTGGAACTCCGCCTCCCTGTGCTTCACTGACACCTGGCTCGGTGAGCATATCCCAGGTGCCTCTCTCCAGCTGCCCGGCTTCCAGCTGTTCCAAGCAGACCGCATCGCAGAGCTCTCAGGGAAGACAAAGGAAGGTGAAGTGGGCTTCTACATTAACGAAGGCTACATTAAGGGATGTCACAGTGGGGTCCAGGGCCACGGAAATAACATGCTGGAATGACAGAAAATTGCGTGAAATCGCCCCCCAAAATAATATTTTGTTGATTAGATGCCAGAAAACCTAATTTTCTCATAGGTCAAAAATTGCAAAAAAATGTAAAGGGTTAGAATGTCGAAAAAACCCAAAAACAGCAAAAAATTAAAAGTGGAAATAACATGCTAGAATGGCAGAACATACCGTGAAATCAACCCCCCCCCCCCCCCCCCCAGAATTATATTTGGATGATTAGACACCATAAAAATCTCATTTCTCATAGGTCAAAATCACAAAAAAACATGAAATAGTAAAAAAACATAAGGGGAAGTATGTCAAAGATACCCAAAAAAGAGAGAAAAAAAATCAAGTGGAAATAACATGCTAGAATGGCAGAACACAGCATGATATCACACACACACACACACACATTCCCCGAATGATATTTGGATGATTACATGCCAGAAAACCAAATTTTCTCACAGATCAAAAAAAAAGTAAGGGGTTAGTATGTCGAAAATTACCAAAAATTGCCAAACCCGAAAAAGGGAAATAACGCCCCCAATTGGCAGAAAATAGCCGGAAATCACCCCTCAGAATGATATTTTCTGGATTAGATGCCAGAAAACCTCATTTTCTCATCAGACAAAAATCTCGAAAAGACGTAAGGAGTTAGTATGTCGAAAATTCCCAAAAACGGCCAAACACGAAAAAGGGAAATAACGCGCCCAATTGGTATAAAATAGCATGAAATCATCCCCAGAATGATATTTTCTGGATTAGACACCAGAACATCTCATTTTCTCATCAGTCAAAAATCTCGAAAAGACGTAAGGGGTTAGTATGTCGAAAATTCCCAAAAATGGCCAAACCTGAAAATGGGAAACAACGCGCCCAATTGACAGAAAATAGCCGGAAATCACCCCTCAGAATGATATTTTCTGGATTAGACGCCAGAAAACCTCATTTTCTCATCGGTCAAAAATCTCGAAAAGATGTAAGGGGTTAGTATGTCGAAAATTCCCAAAAATGGCCAAACCCGAAAACGGGAAAAAACGCGCCCAATTGGCAAAACATAGCCTGAAATTATTCCCCAGAATGATATTTTCTGGATTAGACGAAAGAAAACCTCATTTTCTCATCAGTCAAAAATCTCGAAAAGACGTAAGGGGTTAGTATGTAGAAAACTGCCAAAAATGGACATTGTTTAAAAGTGGAAAAAACGCACTGGATTGGCAGAAGATAGCGTGAAATCATCCCCCAGGGTGATATTTTCTCCATTAGACGCCAGAAAACCTCATTTCGGCATGGGTCAAAAATCGGACCAAAACGTAAGGGGTTATTATGTCGAAAATGGCCAAAAATGGACATCGTTTAAAAGTGGAAAAAACGCGCTAGATTGGCAGAAAATAGCGTGAAATCATCCCCCAGGGTGACATTTCGTCCATTAGAAGCCAGAAAACCTCATTTCGGCATGTGTCAAAAATCGGACCAAAACGTAAGGGGTTAGTATGTCGAAAATTGCCAAAAATGGACATCGTTTAAAAGTGGAAAAAAGCGCTAGATTGGCAGAAGATAGCGTGAAATCATCCCCCAGGGTGATATTTTGTCCATTACATGCCAGAAAACCTCATTTCGGCATGGGTCAAAAATTGGACCAAAACCTAAGGGGTTAGTATGTCGAAAATGGCCAAAAATGGACATTGTTTAAAAGTGGAAAAACCACACTAGATTGGCAGAAGATAGCGTGAAATGATCCCCCAGGGTGATATTTTCTCCATTAGACGCCAGAAAACCTCATTTCGGCATAGGTCAAAAATCGGACCAAAACGTAAGGGGTTACTATGTCGAAAATGGCCAAAAATGGACATAGTTTAAAAGTGGAAAAAACGCGCTAGATTGGCAGAAGATAGCGTGCAATCATCCCCCAGGGTGATATTTTCTCCATTAGATGCAAGAAAACCTCATTTCGGC
>JAFBJQ010000193.1:0-23396 GCA_016785345.1 Trinectes maculatus | reverse complement strand
CGTGGCAATACCGTAGGTTTATTCACAACACGGGGTCTACACGGTTGATATCAGAAATCTAAAGGAAATGCTCATTACACTCGTGATCTCAACCCCTACGGTGTGTCAAGAGGGACAAAAAAGGCAATTCCCCATAATAAACTCTTATTTTAGCGCGGTGTTATAGCGACATCTGGTGGCACAATGTATGCACAATGGCACAATGAATGTATGTTCCGACTTTCGTCGTGTGTAGACTGAAAGAAATGGCAGACATGGCGTGTGCTTTTTTTGGAAGACCCGATTGATATCGAAGCACAACTACCGCGCAGGAATCTCCGTCGGGAGAGGATCATCAGACCCCGATTAGACGACTTATCAATTCAACATGAATATTTATATGAATGCTACCGTTTTCAGCACCGTCAATCAATTATCTCATGAATCTCATGAATATCTCAATCTCATGAACATTCTCAGCCCTCACATCAGCACATTCTTTGTATTGCACTTTGTATTTTTGCAAATGGCAGCACAAACTGAAGCACAAACATTGATTAGAGTTGAAACATATCAGCTTTGTTGCTGCGATGCAGCGCAAACGCAATGCACGCGCATCTGGTGGGATGTCGGGGTTACGGGGGGGGTCGGGGCGGGGGTCAAAGAGGGAGATCATTAAACTGAGATTCATAACTTTTCAATCGGACCATTCATTAGTCTGTGCAGCGATGCACTCACATCTTTTAAATCAAAACCAACTTTCCGATTCAAATAGACATAGTGACAGTGTTAAATAGTGACAGTGTTGGGACAGCTGAAACACTGACATGCTGAATGCAGCCACTCACTGCTTCAGGACAGGCTAAACAAATATATCCTACCTGTTTGTATTTTCCGGACTATAAGTCGCAGTTTTTTTCATAGTTTGGCCGGGGGTGCGACTTATACTCCAGTGCGACTTATGTGTGAAATTATTAACACATTATTATATCCTGTCACATGTTATTTTCACACTAAATCGCAAGAAGGCGCTCTAGGCCCGTGTTGATAATTGAATTGATAAAACATTGGCGACGTAGAAGAGGAAGCGCCGCATCGTCTACCTCCTGAGTTAGCGGATGTTAGAAAGCCCATGTTGGTTTGGTATTTCAGTTAAATACTGTTCAGTTATATTAGATCGGTGAGTTTTCATATGCCCTGCGCTAGTGAATGCATCCTAGCCGTTCCGATATTATTGAATGCATCACATCTGTGTGTGAGACGCTATCGCTATAAAGTTTTCCTTTCCTGCCAATGCAGCTACAGACAGATCGCCAGTTCATTCTAAGTTTGCCTAGATATCCTGGGTTTATTGTGTGTAAATGCCAGAAGAACCACAGAGAAATAAATCCACCACTAAACTGGACATCTGTATCCGTGTCTTTTAACGGGGACACACCCACCATACCTCTAACAGCTCTAAGCCCAGCTAATTCCTGGAGAACTCCATTTTCTCCTTTTTAGCGGAGTTGTTTAAAAGTGACACCGAGGATGACGATTTCATTGGATTTAGTGATTTGGAGTGACACGGATGGTTTGGTAAACGTGTTATTTATGCTATAGTTATCTGAATAACTCTTAATATGTTATGTTAACATACCGTTCTCAGTTCGTTGTTTATGTGTCATGTAACGTTAGCATACCGTACAATTATTCAGCCTGTTGTTGCCTATATTCTATTTTTATTTTAAATTGCCTTTCAAGATGACATGTCTGTTCTTGGTGTTGGATTTTATCAAATAAACCTCCCCCAAAAATGCGACTTATACTCCAGTGCGACTTATATATGTATTTTTCTTCTTTATTATGCATTTTATGGCTGGTGCGACTTGTACTCCGGAGTGACTTATAATCCGGAAAATACGGTATATTTTTATATTCCATCTTCTGTTGCTGCTAAGTAAATTTTGTACCTGTTGGACAGAACCTGTGTTCCCAACACAAAAATAGAATATAAATGTTGAAGATGTTTTTTTTTATTAATTCAATCTTCTGCCATACCACCTCCTTTGCAGCAGCAAGTGTGCTGCTCTTTTTTTTTGAATAGGTGTTCGTATTCGGTGTAGCAATGCATAGAACCGTCCAACTCCACCCGGAAGAAATAGGACGTGCTGGGTTTGTTTTCACGTGTTGCCATGGTGAATCACGTTATCTTTGTTCCATTCATGAGGGCTTTTTACTATTGCGTGCGCGAGCTTAACTCAGAGTCAAATCAACTCTGAGTCGATTGAACTAACTCTTATCCCGTTCTGAAACCGAAAACTCTGAGTTGGACAGCTCAGAGTTGGTCAACCCAGAGTTTAGATTTTAACTCAGAATTTGCAAACCTTTTGCTGTCTTTAGCTCCTGTTTTCTGTTTGTTCAGTAGAGTTTTGTGCAGCGTCAGCACAGCTTTCAGCATTCACATGCATTTCCTTCAGGAAATCCACTTTTTCTAGTTATTATTGTTCTGTCCTCAATGCGTAGCATGCATGTGTTGACAGGCAGCTAAACTCTTCACTCCAAACAACACACTGGGTATCATCTTTGCCAGATTTATTGATGAAGTAAAGTGTGAAACTAAAAAGGATAAACAAATAATACAGTCATAAATACTGCATAGAGATGCATAGACCATAAAAATAAATTATTACCAAAGTCTAACATGGCTAACTAAATAGCTCACTCAAAGTAGACTAAACGCACGTTACACACGTGATAACACAAATAAGTACACAATGTAACATTACTTTGACACTTAACTCAAGCAAATAACCATAAATTCACATGTAAACACATACCGACGATGCAACTCGAAGATGTATGCTGGAGTGGCTAGAAACTGTGCTGCTCTCAACTTCTGCGTTGTTGTTTTTTCTTTCACTTCCTGAATAAAGCTTTTATTCAACATTGACAAAACTTAGCCGCTGAACCAAAATCGGCCAGTAGATGGCGACAACTGATTTTAGCTTTTTATCTGAATCTTATAAATTGAACTGAACAATTATTATTATTATTATTATATCTTAATCTTCCACCGTTTTTTGGATGCCAATTTCTGCCACAGTTTTTTTGTCTGATTTGTACAAATCATACATCAAAAATTCCAGCTCTTTCAGGAGATGGGTACTATTACTTTTCTCACTGCCTAAAAAGCATGTGCACCATTACAGAGGCTGTAGAGGTTGTTGCTGGAAAAATCTGCTACTAATATAGGACTGTATTATACTATATTAGTAGTAGATTTGTTAACAACTGTAAATGAAACAAATCGTCCCTTATGTAGCAGCTGACACTTGAATTGAGTGTGTGAAGGCACAATGACAGAAAAGTGAAGATCGGTTTCTCTGTTATGCTCCAATGTTACCATCTGGTGGTAGAAAATATGAGACTGAAACTTAACTTCCATGTATTTCCACTGGGTAGAGATATTGTCGAAAAAAATGTATTCTGTAAAAAGTATGTAGTAGGAAAATTATGTAGTTTTGCAATGAGAAAAGTAATACTGTGGCAAATTAGGAAAGACTCCGAGACGAGGTGAGTTAAGCAGCTTTAATATGGTCACACTGTAGAAAGGAAAATTACAACATGGCGGGAGGTGCCAAAACTCTATATAACAACCATGCCCCCTTACCCATAACCCTCCTGGGTGAGAGATATACCCCCAAGTGTCCGCCACACTGTGTGTGTGCTGGCTGTAGCCTGTCCACAGTCACACTCTCTCTACGCCCACCCACATCAAGCACAAAACACTTAGAGCCCGCCTCCAGTACGTGTCATGTCGCAAAAAAACTAACCCAGCAGTCGCGATCTCCGTGGGTACGAACGAACGTGGAAAAGAGTGGTGAACAGGTAACAGAGTAGGGGTGCCAAAACGCGCAACCCACGCTGAAAGAAACGCGCGTGCCACATCTGCAGATGCTGTGGGGGAGAGAGGAACCGCCTCTGACCACCTGGTGGTGCGATCCACCATAGTTAACAGGTGTGTAAAACCCTGCGAGAGAGGCAAGGGACCCACTAAGTCCACATGCACGTGGTCGAAACGCCTGGTCGGGATCGGAAATGCTTCGAGTGTGCTGGTGCACCTTGGCGTGCTGACATGCCACATATGCAGCCGCCCAAGCCTTGACCTCCTTGCGGAGGCCAGGCCAGATGAACTTTGACCCTACCAGCTTCACCGACGCCCGGACCCCTGGGTGTGAGAGGGAGTGAACAGAGTCGAAAACCCGACGCCGCCATGCAACTGGCACAATAGGGCGGGTGCGGCCCGTGGAGACGTCACAGAGGAGGGCAGGGCCCCCTTCCGGCACTACAGCCTCCTCAAGCTTCAGGCCCGTACCAGCGGGCGCTGAAACAACAGTTTAAGGTGTGAGAGGTGCTCGTCTACTGATGGGCTGGCCACCAAGATGTCGTCCAGGTAGACGAACACAAACGCAAGATCCCGCAAAACCGAGTCCATCAACCCCTGAAAGGTTTGTGCTGCCCCTTTAAGGCCGAAAGGCATGCGCAAGAACTCAAAGAGTCCGAACGGGGTAATCACTGCCATCTTAGGCACATCCTCTGCGCGCACAGGGACCTGGTGATAACCGCGCACAAGGTCCACCTTAGAAAAAATTGTTGTACCCGCTAGGCGAACAGAAAAATCCTGAATGTGTGGGATGGGGTAACGGTCATGCACTGTGATATTGTTTAAACGTCTTAGCTTTCGGGTGACTTTCTTTTGTCTCATTATCTTTGTCTCTCTCCGCTTTTCTTTTCATCCCTGTTAAAAACTTTTTCATGTTGGGGGTTGTTATGTTGAATAACGGAGGCTATAGACAGAACGCAGTCGGAGCTTTCTGTTGACCCAACACTGCTAACCAAGGCAAACCTGTTGTCTTGTAAGTCGTAAAATGTTGCAATGTCGCAAACGTGACAGAAGTAACAATGAGAGCGCCACTGCCGCCTACTGTAGTGGATGCGCAATTACACTTTATACTAGTACGGCCAAAAAAAAAAGCCTGTTCCCCAGGTTCACATGCGCCCCCCCACCGCACCCACACCCCACCTGGATCGTTGCCGCTGAAGTCCGTTCCACACAGCTCACATCCTCAGCTTTTCACCAGTTCCTTCTGCTTGAAGTGTTCGAATTTGGCGATGATCGTCCTGGGTCGCTGGTGGTCCGGTCTCCTCCCTCCGATGCGATGGACTCGGTGGAAGGTGATTGTGTCCACGGCTTCTTTTGGGAGCTTCATCTGTTGCTGGAGGAAGAGTTTAATGGTGGCCTCTGGGTCCTCCTCCTCCCGTTCTGGAAATCCGGCAAAGACGAGGTTGTCCCGCATACTACGGGCCTGGATATCCAGCAAGGACTCCTTTATTTGTTTGTTCTCTTCATCAAGCCTTGTCATTCCCTCAGAGAGTTGTTTTACTGAGTCTTTCATCTTGTTTTCCTTGGTAAGGGTAGCCTCTTGGTTTTGGCTAAACGCCAGGGATTCTCGTAGTGACTGCAATACCTTATGGAGATTTTCCACAAGAACAAGTCCAGAATTGGAGTCCAGAATTGACCCAATAGGAGTTTGAGGCAAGGCGGCAGCGGTTGGGGACTTGGCTTCACGGCTACGTTTGCTAGCTGGTGTAGTCTTACCCATGACTACACGCTGGAAGCACTTTATTTGTCTTCAATAATTTGTTGTGTCTTATTGACGTACAAGTCAACTGTGTTGTGTCTAATTGACTTACAAGTCAACTGTGAAGCACTTTGAACTGCACCTAACTGCAATGTGACACACAAAGTTTGATTGATGAAGTATCTTTGGCAGGTTGTAGCTTTTTTATTGCATTATAATTTGCTGTAAAAGAACCGAGAACACTACAAAACGATTAATTTTTGTGTGTTTTTTAGGGTGGGGGGTGGTCGCAGACGAGGATACATGGGTCACTTAACCAGAATAGCCAACTCTATAGTTCATAACTTTGACAAAGGCCCAAATGGACCGCAGATACATCAGCTTATATCAGGTAAGAAACCACTCATACCTTTATCGTCATCTTTTCTAGAAAATTATTTGTACTAATATTGATGGGTAGCCATTATGCTGGTGTGGCTCTTGGTGAAAATTATTTTTACACCACTCATTGTTTTGCTTTGATGACAAAATAGCTAGCAGCGTCTGACACTCCAATGGTTTTGTTAATTTTATCATATATGAGGTAGTATTGTGTCGATGGACGATATCATCGCAATTTTTGACTGAAATCGCAATGGGAAACCCAACATCGTGATGCCACACCCTCCAGCTTGCCAAGCACTCACTAATTACAGTCTGTGCTGTTAAACGTTGCAAAACCACACAGAAATTTTCCTGTCACAGTTGTGAGCTTAGAACCATTTACAATATCACGCAGTCATTGGGAACTTAGCTCAGCCTATTTGAATTCTAGGCGGGTAGTGTAAACAATCGAGAACTCCAAGTGAACGATTGGACGGGTGTGGGGCTGATCCAGAAAACATCAGTCGGTTGAACCTGGTTCACACACACACTCCACACACACACACACTCTCCACACACACTCCGGCTCTCAGTGTAGTGTGTTGGCTGAGAGGACAGGACACATATGAGGTATTAGACACGAGGCGTCCACCAGAGACATCAAAGCACTGAGAGACTCCCCATGACTCCCGTGCACGGCTGATTAACTCACATATACACATCTCTCTTGCTCTCTCTCTACACAATCTGTACCTGCTCACCATCCTGCTGCATTCACGAGCCTCCGGTGTCTACACCAACCAGCCACCCAGCCCAGGATGTTGTTTGAAGCATAGTATAATATTTTTTTTCTATGATTCAGAAGTTTTGGTAACTTTTTGATTGTGATATCTGTGTCTGACACAGAGCTTCCACTGGAGGACAGAGAGAAATGGGAGGCCTTTATTTCTGGCCAGCTCGCTGACACAAACAAGAGAAACACTGTTGACCTGGTGAGTATGATGATTAACTCAAAAATTGTACAGCGCCTATTCACTAATCACATTTGTCTCATGGGATTTAACAATCTGTATAGGGTGTAACATCCTTTGACCTTCACCCCAACAAGGGTGAGGAGAAACTTCCAAAACAAAATAACTGGGGGGAAAAGGGAACCTCTGGGGGACTCACAAGTGAGGGATCCCTCTCCGAGGATTGACAGGAGTGTAGCGACGCTAATACAGGAGAGATAAGATCTCTTGTCCTGGTTCTCATCAACACAAGCTTCAGAGTCTGCAAGGACTTGTTAGTGCAGCGTGATAACAGGACTTGCAATAATCAAGCCTTGAGGTAACAAAGGCATGAATTACTTTTTCAGCATCTCTTAGAGATATGATATGTGCTTCACTGGGGTCAAGGACAATGCCATATAAGTAGTTATATCATTAGATAATGACTCTCTGAGGCCATCCAGGATATAATGTCTTTCAGACATGCTTGAAGTTTAAGTAACAAATTAGTTTCACATGGTTTCATTGAAATGTGTGACACAAAGCCCAGAGAAACTATAGTTGACCTTTATATGATTCAATATCTCAATTTATACAAATTGCTGTCTTTTTAATAAATAAGAATTGACCCATTTAGTTCCCTCTATGTCAGTTAAATTGGAATCTGATATATTAGACTCTGAAAAAGTGTCAAGTGTACACTAAGATCTACCAGAACCAGGACAGAGATAGAGATACACACTTAATGTCTGAAGCAATAAGTGTAAAAATGAACTCTGAATCCAGACTGAACATCCGCATATAAACTGTTGGTCTGATGAAAGCCATGCAGCTGATTGGCAACAGCTCTCTCAAGGATTTTAGGGAGAAAGGGGAGGTTAGGTATTGGTCTGTAATTATTTAAAACCTCTGGGTCCAGACTGGTTTTCTTAAGAAGAGGTTAAATTACCGAACTGCTGTCAAGTTGGTCAATCTGAAACTAAATATGGAACTAAAGCCATTGATGGTCTGGTTATAGATTGTTGTGGTAATGGCTTAAATGTTGGTGAAATGATTTCCTTAAATTTAGTGACAGCACTGTCAGACGAGCATGTAGAAGAGTGTTTTTAATTGAAGTCCTCTATGCCAGCAATATGACCTTAAAAGAAAAAAAAAATAGGTTATGTTCTGATAAGAGGACGTGAGAAATTAGTTGAAGGTGTGGTTAAAACAGTTGGTTTCTTTGCACACGTGTATTGTACAATTAAAGTGATAGAATTGTCTACAACAATATTAAAGTCACCAGTAATAATTACTTTGTTTAGCTTAACTGCAGCACCACCTCCACGGTCAGTGGATATGAGTATTCATGTGCATTCATTGAGGCTGAAGGAGTGCATTCACTGAGGCTGACATATTCACCAGGATGCAGCCAGGTTTCAGTTAAAGATAGTTAATCAGTGCAGTAATCTGAGATTAATTCATTCAGGAGAGCAACCTTGGATGACATTGATTTTATATTTAATAGTCCACATCAAATTATCGTGTTCTGTTGTACTTTTCATTGGTTATGTTAACTTTTATTAGGTTAGCACATGTGTTTCCTCTTTATTTTTGGTTTTAACACCGTCTCTATGGGGTTTTTGGTGGGTGATAGGTCTAGCAGAAGTGCAGAGAGGTGTGTAGGTTTACAACTCTGCCTCTGGTCTCAACTTTGGTTTGTGATTTTGAGTTAATCAATTTTACCAGATTCTTTGAAATGAGAGTCGTTCCACCCAAAGTGGGATGAAAATGGTCTCTCCTCATCAGTCCTCTTCAGGTTATCTCCAATAATTTTTCCAATGGTCTACAAGGCCCACATTGTTTGCAGGACACCTCTTTGATGACAACATGCCATGTCATCACTGGTCAGATTAGGTAGGGGCACAGAGAAAACTAGAGAGTTCGACATTGTTTTTGCATATTTACTATATTTTTAGCATTAGCCAGCAGCTTCAATTTGTGTTCAGTGGTCCTAGGTATACAATTGACTATGGTCGCTAACTTCACATTTCTCAAAATAGAGTTGTCAGTTATCAGGTTATTGTCGTATTGTAGTGTTGTTGAGTCTTGAGCACTGTGCCTCCTCCCAGACACCCAGCCGCCCTGAAATCCCGGCTACTTGGGAGTTTTGGGGGGACTGCGAGTAGGAACTAAGCTCGATGGCTGTTCACTGGCTTCTGGCCTCTGACTAGCTACAACGAACTTAGGTTCTAAATTGCAGAGCTGGGCCTCTACCTTGCTAAGCCTCACCTCCATGGCTGACATTAAACTGCAGTTATTACATATACCATTACTGCTAAAGGATCTGGAGGAATAACTGAACACAAAAAGTAGGGTGTGCAATGGAATAGTTTTTTGTTTTAATTAATTAATTAATTAATAAAACATGCTGCTCGCTCTGTGCTGTGCCAATAAATACCCAATAATTAAAATAATTAATAATTAATTAATTATTAATTAATTATTAAATAATTATTAATTAATTAATGGGTATACAACAATAACCTAATTAATTTATTAATAATTAATTAATACATTAATAAATTAATGGGTATTTATTGGCACAGCACAGAGCGAGCGGCATGTTAGAACACCTGCAGTAGCTTCAGTGCTGTGCTTGTCAAAAAAGTGTTCAGTATTCCAATGTAGCTAATAATTGTTTTGGGCATTGCCTATAAAACTAAATACATAATAAGTTTTAGTTACACACAAATGAAGGAAATCGACTTGAATTGTAAAAATGTTTTGGGTCTAAAATTATTAGAAATGTTGCCAGTGTAGACAGCTTTAGTGGATAAAATTGTGCATTTGTGTCAAGCGATGCACATGAGGATGAAAACAGAAAGCTAAGAATTAACAGCTTCTAGCGATTCAAGCTGTCGTATGGACGACTAAGAACAGGATACGCTGCAGCAGAGCAAATATTAAGATAGATTTTATCTTGTGACAACCAGTTCAGTTGAGTGCATTGCTGTTCACATTAAAACAGAGACTGTTGTCCTTCAGGTCTGTTTTTATGTCTTTAACCCTTCATTCCTAGGTAAACACACACCACATCCATTCTTCTAGTGATGATGAGGTAGACTTTAAAGATAGTGGCTTTCATCAGGACTCTTCTCTACAACAAGTAAGACCTAAATGCATCCACACACGCAAAAGTGTATATGCACACAAAGCAGCCCCCATAGCCACACAGTCTCTCATCATGTTCTTTATGGAAGCTTATTTATTTAAATGACCTGACTATAGATATACAGTACATTACTTTAACTCTAAAGGAAATCCTCTAAATACTGGAAGTGATAAATTGTCTTACCAGTGTTGATAAATGTCACAGTAAATATAAACATCTGTAGGAAACATTAAAATAAAAAAAAAGTTAAAATTATTTTTAACCCATTTATTAAATTGGTTGTAAACTTTTCTCAAAAGCTCGACAAGAAACCAGTGCCTCTCGTATTGTTCTTAGTAGTGGTGGTCATCATTTAATGTTTCAGCACCAACAGCATGACTTCCTGACTCATTTTTTTGATGCAATTTCCCAAAAATCTGCAGCACGAATGTGGTATTGTTACACTCCTATAATACAAAAACAGCTTGACATTTGCCTCATTTGCCACTAAACCACTTGATAACACAAATGTGTAATCTGTAAATGTGAAATCCTTGTCATTGGTTACCTGCTGAGCTGTTACAGCATATACTGTATACAATGTATATCCTGAAAAACAGAAAGACAAACTTGTTTCTTACTATATTTCAGTCATACTTTGTGACTGTGGGTCATTCAGAGTAGCATGCTAAAGAAACATCTCCCTACCCTATTTATTTAGAAAACATGATTGTACATTTTAAGAGGTACCAACGTGTCAAGGCATCTGAGTGTAAATGAATGTTTGTAACTTTTTAGATCTGAACCTTTGTATTTACAGCTCAGTATACGTCTGTCCTACAAGTAATGACCAGCTTTGTATAGCGCTAAGGCTATATTATCATTGGTCTTGGGTTTTGTCAGGCCTTTTCTGATTATCAGATGCAACAAATGACGTCCAATTTTATTGAGCAGTTCGGCTTCAATGATGAAGAGTTTGCTGATCAGGACGATGTTGTGGAGTGAGTACTGATCCTGCATGACTAGACTTTCTAAGAATTACTTTGACTCCAAAGGGACAGGGCACTTGCAACATGAAAAAGTTGAATGGTTAATTCTGTTTTTACTTCAAAATTACATTTTTTTTAGGGCTGCAACGATTAGTCGCCGTCGTCGACGACGTCGACTATTAAATATGGTTGATGAGAAATTTTGTGGTCGTCTCGTCGTATATTATTTTAAGCAACATGATGAACGCCATTCAATTCATTAGAATACATGCAAATAAAGTTGCAATGCGCCACCGGAAACATAAAGGGCAATAGCCTGCACCACCTGCGCCCATATTGAACTAAACACTGAAGAAGTTCAATAGCAATAGCAAAGTCGATGCAGTAGCAACAATGGCTGAAGCAGAGGCGCATAGTGATGTTAGCGTGAGACCGCGAATGTTTAAAGTCCGGGAGTATTGTCGGGAAAATAAAGAAAATAAACGCGTCAAGTGCACTATCGGGAGCCGCCGACGACCGTCATGTTACGGTGCTAAAACTGTGTTTCACCTTTTCACATGTCTGAGGAACACCCAGAGTTTTTCAAAGTAACGTTAACGTCATTTTCAGTGACTGAAACCTCCGGTTGAAAAAAATATGCGTCTTTACTATTTTACTGTAACGTCCGACCGGACGTATCAGGAAGACGAGGAGTTGTACAGCAGCCCTCTTTATTGGTAACGTTTCTCAAATACAACCTGGTCACTGTCGGCCGCAACCACGCCAACAACAACAGAACAACAAAACTTCCTTATTTATTACACACGGCTCTCTCCACCAAACAGATGCATTCACAGACTGTGGGACATCACAGAACTCTCACAATAACACTGAACATTAGTGCAGGATCGCTACAATACTATTATATGCATCACTAGTGGACACATTGCCTCTAATACTTCACAAAGCTCAATACACATAAAGATACACTGCTTTTCAATGAAATCCAGTTAATACCCAACTTTGTTAAAAACGGGAAACTTAGCAAATAAATAATCGATAATCGTTGACTAATCGAAAAATTAGATTATAGATTAGTCGACTACAAAAATAATCATTAGTTGCAGCCCTAATTTTTTTTTCTCTGCTCCTTTACTATGTCACAACGCATGTATTTTTGTTGATCCTATTCTTGAATGATGTTAAGAAGTCTTGGAGCTTATATAATACCATTTATACTGATGCTATACATTTGTAATAATAATATCATTATCAAAAATATACTTAAGTTTATTTTTTATCCAACTGTTCAATACATTATTCAGCTTTTATGTTGCTATGTGCTGCCCCTTTTTACTTTTCCAGGAAAGCTGATTTTGTGGCTAATATCTGTAAAATTTGTAAACCAGGGAAATTTAAAGTCGGGTTTTGCTGGGTTCATGTATGCATTGGTGATGCAGATTGTTAATCTGTTATTGTCTTGACCTGTTGTACTGTTCAGTGATTAGAAAGTAAAGAGAAAATACAACAAATGTCCCCAGCTTCACTAAAAGCATAGACATAATGGTTTTGTTTTGCCACAAGTGAGTCTACCTATGTCTTCTACATGAATTGGCTAATCAATAGAGTCATATATAATGATGGCAGTTAGGTTGGGTTCCCAATCTATAAACAAAACAATGTGCATTACAAGAGTAGTGATACACAATAAACACATTACACAAGGGCTTTAACAACGTGTTCAGGGTGTGACATCTTCTGACCTACACCCTCAGCAAAGGTGAGGAAATACCTCCTCTTTTAACAGGGGGAAAAAAAACGCAGAAACCTCCTGGAGAGACACATGTGAGGGATCCCTCTCCCAGGATGGCACGTGTACACAATACATCAACAAAATGACAGAGAGAGAGAGAGCTAAGGCACTGAATGACTAGTTGTTAGAGTAAGTATACAAGTAGATTAATATAATATAATATAATATAATATAATATAATATAATATAATATAATATAATAGTGGTAATGGTTGAATTAGTAAGATGCATTAATAAGACATGGATATAATGCTATGAAAGTGGGAAAGAGGACAGAGGAAGAGAAGGATATGGCAACATAACTAAGAGCTTGAACTCGACCAGCCCTAGCTATGTCAAAAAGCTTGTACTTCGGGCTGGTCACTCCCTCTGTATTTAAGAGCAGACTTAAATACAGAGAGTGTGTCCGTCTCTCTGACTGAAGCTGGGAGATGATTTCAAGGCAGAGGAGCTTGATAACTGAGTGCTCTGGCTCCTACTCTGCTCTTATGGATATTTGGAATTGTAAACCTGCATTCTGAGAGTGGAGTGCTCTGGCTGGATGATATGGGATTATTACATTTTGTAGGTATGTTGGTGCCATACCATTAAGAGCTTGTATGTAAGTAGAATGATTCTGAATTCAATCCTAAATTTCACAGAGAGCCAGTGCCGTGAAGATAGAATGGGGGAGATATGATCTCTTCTCTTGGTTTGCTTCAATATACCTGCAGCAGCATTTTGAAAAAGCTGCAGGGTCTTTAAGGACTTACTGGTGCAGTCTGATGGTAGTGAATTACAATAATCAAGCCTGGACATGACAAAGGCGTTAACTAATTTTTCTGTATCTGTAAGAGATAGGATATGTCTGATTTTTGCTATACAGTAATCCCCCGTTTATCACGGGGGTTACGTTCCAAAAAGAACCCGCGATAGGCGAAATCCGTGAAGTAGAAACCTTTATTTTTTTACAGTTATTATACAGTGAAATACTCCATAAAACATTGAAAGCAAGGAACAAAACCTTTTTACAGGCCCAAGCATTTGTTTAAGAAATAAAAATAGAAGCGTTTTCTAACAAATAACTATGATAGTTTTTAGAAATACTGTAAAATAATTATTTTAATAATCAACCTACGCGGTTGGACACATTGTGACTGACGCATATTTCACAGTTCCTCTGACTGTGCCTCTTCGTGCTGACTCCGCTCCGCTGTAGCGTCTTTTTTTACTGAAGGCTGCGGTGCAGGTGTCTTTGTCGGTGCAGAACGTTTTGTCGACATTGTGGGTTTTGTCGTGGAGACAATATGCAAACATGTAAATTTGCCAAGCCGAACGCATTCTGTACTGGACAGAGACGAGGCACGGAGGAGACTGATTGACATTGGCCTATAGTCCCTTAGCCAATCAGGACACAGAGTAAAAGATAGCGAATGGGTAATTGATCAAAAAAAGACTCATTGCTGTAGTATGCCGATTTAATGACTTTAAACACAACAAACAAACTTTCTCCTATTTCTCTCCTTCCTGACTCCTCTGCTTGCGGGCGAGACGGTCGGGTCTAAGCTCCGCCCTTTAAAGGGCCAGCGTCTCCGTCCCGAGCACAGCCTTTTCCACACAGAGCACAACGCGCGTGCATATACTGTAAAAAAAAAAGCGTAACAAACTGCACTAAAAAAATCCGTGAAACAGCGAAGCCGCGAAAGGTGAACCGTGTAATAGCGAGGGATCACTGTATTACGAAGGTGAAAAAAGGCGGTACTTGAAGTTTGTTTTATGTGATCTATTATTTAATAATAGAAAATCATTTAGGATTTTATGTCTTTGAGACATGCTTGCAGTTTCATTTTTGTCTCAAATAGTAGGCATCTCCCTCAACCATCTTGTCAGTGATTGGATAGAACTTGGTTTGTTATGTTTTGGTGCACAGCCTGTGCCACTAGGGTGTTTTTTTTTTGTGGCATTTACGACCCCTGAGTTGTCTCCTGAGACTGGGCTTTTTCACAATGTATTCAGGGGGCAGGCAGCTAGTGGAGTGGGTGGGATGCCTACGATTTGGGACAAAAATTAAATCACACTGAAAACATGCAGGATCACATAGTGCACTATGTAGTTGATTCGTTTCGTATGGTTTCATTGAAATGTACAACTGAGTATCGTCTGCATAAAAATGGAAATTAACAGAGTGTTTTCTAATAATGTTCCCTAGTGGCAGCATGTATAACATAAATAACATTGGGCGAAGCACAGAGCCCTGAGAACTACACAGTTGATGTGTGTATTGTGACACTAATCATTAATTTATACATATTTATGTCTGTTCGATAAATAAGAGTTAAACCAATTTAGGGAAATTCTTTTTATGCCATTTAAGTTTTCAAGCCTCTGAAGGAGGATGTCATGGTCAACAGTATCAAACCTGGGGCAAGAATATAGTTTATTTTTTGCTGAATTATTGAACATGAAGTATTATCAGTGTAGTAGAACCTTCTTGTAAGTAGCCATATATTTGGATGCCTAACAGCCCTAACCAAACTAAACTTTGTTTTCTTTAACATTACAGTATTCCCTTTGACAGAATATCAGACATCAGTTTTTCACTGAATACAAATGAAAGTGTAAGTACTTATTAATCTTGAATTCATATGCAGTAATTGAATGAGACCAGAAAGTGAAATTTCCATGTTTATTAAAATGGCAAATCTCGCATTTCCTCTGTAAGTATCCATGTAAAATTCATTTGGAACCTGATACTCAAAAGTGAGATAAGAAATGAAAATTCTTCCATTAAATATTTAGTGCATATGAACTGAATATGAGGATTTGAAAGGCTTGGAGCACAGTATGAAGTACGGTACAGCGTTAATACAATCTATTGTATTTTGATTTAGCTTGCTCTGTTTCAGGCCTTAAGTGAAGCTGACATTGTTTTATCATCTACATACCCCATCTGTGTTTATTTTCAGGGAAACATAGCTTTGTTTGAGGCACGCTGCAAGGAGAAAATCCAGCAGTTTGATGATGCTGGTTCAGATGAGGAAGATATTTGGGATGAAAAAGATGTCACCTTTGCACCAGAGGCACAGAGACACCCCAGGTCAGCTGAGTATACACATAGAAATATGTTTGTCTTTATCTCTTACTAAACCTAAATACTTGTTACTTCTACACCTACACTGCCATCATCATTATCCTTTAAAATGGTCGCTGTATCCAAACAGATAATCTTCAGTCTGTTGTTTCCATCTCAGGAGTTCAGGCAGCACAGACAGTGAAGAGAGCACTGATTCAGAGGAAGAGGATGGGAAGAGAGATCCCTTTGAAGCTTCCAACCCCAGCAATGTTGAGAGAATGGAAGTTGACACAGGTTGGTGTACTCTAGAGGATAACCTATCAATCCAAAAACTTAACTGTAACAAATAAAATGACAAAGCTTAAGCCAGTTTGAAACTTTGAGCTACAATCCAAGTTAGAATAATTGAACAAACACGTTTTCTCCATTAAAGCTGCAGTATGTAACGTTTACAAAAGTATTTTTTGTCATATTTGCTAAAACTGTCCCTATGCCCAGACAACAGTACATGAGACATGTAATCTGTGAAAAAAACAGCTCCATTGGTCCCACCTACTGCTTCTTTTATGATTTGCAAGAATCCACCGTGACAACCAATCAGAGCCAGAGGAGCGCCTGACAGAGTGTCTGACATCTGTTAATGACTACTCTCACACACTCTGGTAACCGCCCACTCCTACTGCTCATGCTGCCGGCTTTTTGCTCAGTGCCGCAGGGAGATGGGACTTGGAGGCAGGGCATGAGTGCAGTGGATAGGGAGGAGTGATGTAAAACTGAACCAAAGTGTTGGTTCAAATTTTTAAGCTATGTCTGCTCTCCTCTCGATTTTACATACTGCAGCTTGAAGACAAAAAAACTTAAAAGTTTACTAGAGTGCTATGACACTCCACAGTGCAATTGTGAAAATGTTTTGTTGACTGATGAAACTAAATAAGCATTGTTTGGGAAGAAACTGCAGGATGTATGGTGCATAAGTGCAAAACATTCTAACATGAAGGGTCATCCATCAGTGGTGGAGGAAAACATGATTTGATGCTGCCTAGGCATCTTGGGAACAATGAAGGGCAAATTAATTTCTAACTTTATCAGAAAATTTTCAGGATAATGTCAGACCGTGAGGCCACCAGCGTATTTCATGGCAATCTGGCTGAACTATCTCCAAACTCCACTGTTACTCTGGTCGGGTTTCATGTTCTGAGGGTGGATAGTAGAACAGCGGAGAGCAATAAGGAGGGAGGAGGGGTAGCAAAGTTTGTTAACAATAGGTGGTGTAACTCCTAACACATTTGTGTGACGGAGCAGCGCACAGCCAGAGACACGGAACTGCTTGTGTTGAGCCTTTGGCTATTGTACTTACTGCAGGAGTTCTTGCACCATAGAGCGATAATTGTGTAAATCCCCCCATCAGCAGGGACAGCTACTCCTGTCTGCGAACTCCTGGGGCCTGTTCCATAAAGCAGGATTACCAAATAAGCCAGGCTTATTTCGTTAGTCTGGCTTATTTTCCAGTGGATTTGGTTCCATAAAGCAAGCTTAGCATAGTTCAAACTAAGTTACCATGGCAACTTATGCTGGCAAACTAGCCTGGTCCGGACAAGGCTAAATGTCAGGCTTAGCCGCTTAACAGTGACACTTATCTGAAAGAAAATATATGATTATAATATATGACTTCATTACTCAACTCAACTCACTTTTATTTATATAGCACTTTAAAACAACAGAGTACCAAAGTGCTATACACAGTTTAAAAACATAGATAAAACCAACACATCGACAATAAATGATGATAAAAGTTACACAATAAAAGGTGCTTCTCACACGGGTTAAAAAGCCAAAGAAAAGAAGTGGGTTTTTAAGCGTCTTTTAAAAACAGGAAAATCACCATCAATAAAATATTAAATAAAATACATCATGAAACACTGTTCTAAAGACTTTGTATTAGTTACATTTAAAATATTAAATATTACAATTAAAATAATAACCCCAATCCATGCCATTTGTCTGGGAGGCATCTTCAGAGACAGGGCTGATCCATAGGTTTTTCCAGACAAGCATTTACAGACACTTTCCAAAAAATTTGAATATCATGGAAAAGTTGTTTAATTTCCATAATTCCATTCAAAAAGTTAAACTTTCATAGATTATAGATTCAGGGCCCACAATTTAAACGATTTGAAGTGTTTATTTGTTTATTTTTACATAATTTGGGTTTCCAGCTCATAAAACCCACGAAAACAGGAATTCAAAAAATTTGAATACTGTGAAGAAATCAGCCCAAATTTTGCAGGGCATAAATGTTTTAAACTGAGTGTCACACACTAATCATCTACTAAACTCAAAGCACCTGCACAGGTTTCCCCAGGTGTCATTTAATTGCTTCAGTGTGGTTCAATTGTCTCAGTTCGGTT
Organism: Trinectes maculatus; assembly: GCA_016785345.1. Lineage (NCBI taxonomy): Eukaryota > Metazoa > Chordata > Actinopteri > Pleuronectiformes > Achiridae > Trinectes > Trinectes maculatus. The sequence continues at coordinate 5,067 of JAFBJQ010000193.1, read as the reverse complement.
CAATATGGGGAAGACAGCAGACTTAACAACTGGCCAGAAGACCATCATTGATACTCTCCATAGGATGGGTAAGCCACAAAAGTTCATAGCTAAGGAGGCTGGCTGTTCACAGAGTGCTGTGTCCCAGCATATCAACGGAAAGTCTAGTGGAAGGGCAAAATGTGGCAGGAGAAGATGCACCAGCAAAAGAGATGATCGTGCGCTTCAGCAGATTATCAAATGGAGAAGATTCAAGAATCTGGCAGAGATCCAGAAAGAGTGGAATGAGGCGGGAGTTACAGCTTCAAAAACCACCACATTCAGACGCATCCGGGAGATGGGCTACAACTGTCGGGTTCCTCGGGTCAAGCCACTTCTGAACCTGAGCCAACGTAGGAAGCGTCTCAACTGGGCCAAGGAGAAGAAGGACTGGACTGTTGGCCAGTGGTCCAAGATCCTCTTTTCTGATGAAAGTAAAGTGTGCCTTTCATTCGGGAATCAAGGTCCAAGGGTTTGGAGGAAGACGGGTGAGGAACAGAACCCAAACTGCTTGAGGTCCAGTGTGAAATAGCCACAGTCAGTCATGATTTGGGGTGCAATGTCCAGTGCAGGTGTTGGTAAACTCTGCTTTCTTAAATCCAATGTCACAGCAACAGTCTACCAGAAAGCACCAAAACCTGGTTTGATGCCCATGCCATCACAGTGCTTGACTGGCCAGCCAATTCGCCAGACCTAAACCCCATTGAAAATATATGGGGTATTCTCAAGAAGAAAGTGGGGGGCACCAGACCCAACAACAAAGAAGAGCTGACAGCAAGCATCAAAGTAATCTGGGCTTCCATAACTCCCAGGCAATGTCACAGGCTGATCGCCTCAGTGCCACATCGCATTGAGGCAGTGATTAATGCAAAGGGATTCCCAACCAAGTACTGAAGATATCGTTTTTGAAAGTACCATATTTTCATAGATTTGATGTCATCCTAATTTCTTTCATTTTTTTCTGCAAAAACTGATAAGTAAATGGTGATTTCTTCACAGTATTCTAATTTTTTGAATTCCTGTTTTTGTGGGTTTTATGAGCTGGAAACCCAAATTATGTAAAAATAAACAAATAAACACTTCAAATCGTTTAAATTGTGGGCCCTGAATCTATAATCTATGAAAGTTTAAATTTTTAATTGAATTATGGAAATTAAACAACTTTTCCATGATATTCTAATTTTTTGGAAAGGGTCTGTATATGAGAGATACAGATTCTCTAGAGATCTGCCAGCTGATCGCCCCTCACCTTACACACAGCACAACAGTCCCACACACTGTGCGCCTGGAACACGGTAACAGTGTGTCGCACTGTGCGCGTGGTCTACTTAGCTATAAAAAGTCTTCTCAGAATTTTAGTCCTTGTACTGGGGGGCATAGATTTGGGGTGCAATGTCCAGTGCAGGTGTTGGTAAACTCTGCTTTCTTAAATCCAATGTCACAGCAACAGTCTACCAGAAAGCACCAAAACCTGGTTTGATGCCCATGCCATCACAGTGCTTGACTGGCCAGCCAATTCGCCAGACCTAAACCCCATTGAAAATCTATGGGGTATTCTCAAGAAGAAAGTGGGGGGCACCAGACTGTTGGGATCAAACACCATGTGAGACACAAGGGACATGAAACCATGTAACCGATCATAAGGTAAAACTTCATGTTCTAATCATGAAAACAGAACATGTGACTAAAGAGAGACAAAGAGACAAAGAAACCAGGCCCAGCACCCCAAAATCCAGTTTGAACCGGATTTTCGGGTAATAAAGCCAAACCAGGACCCCACCACTGATTTACAGCAGGGTGGCGACCATAAGCCCAGGGGCAAAACCCCGAATGACCATTGGCCAAAGGCCAGCGGTCCCGCCAGGGGTGCTGATGACATCACTCAGGTGATAAAAGCGCCCTGCACCCGACATTCCAGGCTGCTGCTGCTGTTGCTTCCTCCCCGGCTCTTCCCCTGCTGCTTCTCCCCCGGCTTCTACCCCGGGACCAGTTGCAGCAGAGAGCCACACAAGGCCTTCTCCAGACTTGGCCGCCAACAGGGAGCAAACCACAAAACTCCGGATTCCTTCATCCTCGCCCTAAGCCCAGGCCGCAGTCTGCAACTCGCCGGAGGAGCACACAGACTGTTCGTCTTTTCTTCTTCTGATTTTTCACCGACGCGATCGCCTGATCAGCTGATCGCCTACGAGCCACGAGGACGAACGGAGCAGCTCTTCAGAAGCAAAGAAGGAGCACCGTCCCTCATCCGTGAGCATCCCCGCTGCCCCGAGGAGCATCACGTCGCCGCGGCAACCGAGCAACAACGGACCGCCGGAAAACTTCGCCTGACGCACCGCAATGCCCTCAGCGGGAATTTCAAACCTCTGACCGATCGGAGCAACGCCAAGTAAGAGGCTTATGTCTGGGCAGAGAATAGTTTAAAGCGTAGGTGTTTAAAGTGTTTTTGCCTCACAGTAACTGTGACGTATGTTGTGTAATTTGCGCCGTAATAAGGAAATATTGCGTGTCTGTAAATTACTGATTTTCCTGTGAATTGTGATTGCTCTTGGGTTTTCTTTTCTTTCCTTCACTCTCTCTTTCCTTTATTTTTGGTTTGTTTTGGGTATTGTGTTTAGTTATCCCAATCGCACTCCTCCCGCGTAAGCGCTGTCGAGCGTGATTGGATAACTAGGGTTCAGGTAGAGAGAGAGAGAGATCGCCGCCATCACACGTGACCCATAGGAACCACGTGGTCTCTCTCTGCCTTCGTGCACGCCACACCACTACACTCCACCGCCATCTTAGTCAGGGCGCTTACGTCACCACGTAACGGCGCCCTCTCTTAGCGTCAGCGAGTACGTCAACACGTTACTCCGCCTCACTCTGTTTATACCACCCACGTGGTCTTAGCGCCACACACGCACACACATATACACACACACACACGCACGCACACACACACACCCACACACACCCACACACACACACATACCCCCACTGTGTTGTTTATGTTGTCTGTTAGTTAGCCAGTAGCTAGTGTTTTGTTATAGAAAAACTGTGACGGTTTATTTGATTGAAGGTGATTTTATTGTTGAATAATTTTGCTGGTATCAATAAATTCTGTTGCAGTATTTGTGATCATTGTCTATGATTATTGTGTGTGTTTATGTGTGATGCAAGCTGGATTACACCGGTCAGAGCTCGAATTCACCCCTTCCAAATTATATTTGAGACTGATAAGGTAATTTCAATTTGGTTATTGGTCCCTGGTAACAGGGTGGTGCCCCGTCTTTACTATTCATAGTAACTAAATTTTAATGATTGTCTACGACAATTAATATAATTAAGCTAATAACCAAATTGATCCTCCTTGGTCCAACCTCGTTGGTATCCACGCGAGGTTCTGTTTAATACATGTTGTGGCCTTCCCCAACATTTTGGTGCCCCGTGTGAGGCCGTGTCGTAAATCCAGCTGTGTTGCCATATGCATGTGCTGTAATCTGTCAATGATAACAGTCTATAACACAAGCCAGCCATCTTGAAAGTGAACAGAAGGCCATTATTATAATATTTTGAATATTATAATAATCAAAAAAAAAAATTTTTTTTTAGAACTTTTTTTTTTTTTTTAGAAACTTTTCCCTCATTAATTTTTATGCTGTCTAGTTGCTTTCAGAACAGACTAGTAGCCCTTGGTATTTACATTAATTTGTTTTGACCAAATTTTTCAAAAGTTTCTCTTCTGTTCACTGCTGACTATTAGACATTCGCATTTGTGGTTTAATTGACAGTTGGTATTGCGTTTAGGTGTGCCAAGATTACTTGTTAACCAATCCAGCATAGAGAGTGTCTCTTCCACCTTCGTATTCGGAAGATAGCAGCCTGTAGTTTGTTTTTACAACTAACAACAAATTCACAGAGAGTTAGAGCCGCCGTGCAACCTCTGTTGAACTGTTTGAATAAACTAACACCACTGTAAGACACAAGTCGAAGTCTCGCCTGCGCATTTTGGAAAGTGTAACTTGGTTTACTACAAACAACTCATCCCAGGGTTTGTCTTCGGTCGTGGTAAGGAGCTTAAAATGAGTGGAAAAGAACCACGCGGGTCAGGAGCTAGAGTCTCCCAGGAGCCAGGCGAGCTGCAGAGCGCAGTCGCTGGCCTCATAAGAGCACCCACAGACTACCTTAGTAACCTGAATAGCTACACAGTTAGTGAGTGCGATAAGGAAATTGATAAACTGGTGAGTTATATTAATAATCCGACCGGGGAGACACGCACTATCCCACAGGTGCTTGGCCAATTGACGCTGCTGTACGAGCGCAAAGCCCAGCTGCAGGCCGGAGAGCACAAAAAGCAGTTTATGATGTTGCAAAGGCAGTTGGCAGCCAAACAGCAAAGATCCTCAGACTTGAGAGAAGAACTCTCCCAAGCACGAGAGGAGATTGACAGTCTCCAACAGGACTGTCACGAGATGAGTGCACACCTCAGAAAAGGGGAGCATTCATCTGGAGAGGAACCGAGACGGGCTAGGGATCAGAAACCCTCAGCCGTTGAAACAGAATCGCAAGACGCGAGTTCGGATCAGGACACAGTCCCTTTCTCCCAGGAAGCTGTGGGCCCACGACTCAAGGGGTCGTTGGAGAACAGCAGGAGAGATGAATTTCAGGTCCCTCCACCACGAGCAGTGACCTCTTCCAATAAATTTAAGGATGCTCAGTATGTAGTGGCAGCCTATTTGCCACTCTTGCAGGACGTAAAGTTTCTGTACTCGTGCTTGTCGTATGGCAATAAACTCCAACGAAAATCCAAGAAGGAAACAAGGCCGATGTAAAAAGCAAAATGCTGAGGTTTATTGTCAGTATAAAATCCACTTTTAACAAAAATACAGGTTTCCAAGCAAATTCCTGGGTATCCGGTTTGTCACCTCAAACTAATTGACAAAACAAAATGAGTTTTTGTTTGCCTAAAAGACGGTTAAGCTACGCTCAGAAAATTGTTGCTCCCGTCCTGCTCCGAAACAACTAATCAACACAGAAAAGCCGGCAGGTGCCCACCTGGCTCGTTTACCA
>JAFBJQ010000192.1:8772-155148 GCA_016785345.1 Trinectes maculatus | reverse complement strand
TTAATTTGGTAAAATGTGTCCTTGATGGCAATGCATAATCAGGATGGATTGTCAGAAACATTTTCCTAAACCCTTCACCCTCCACCATGGATATGGGCCTCATGTCAATCACCAGCATGTTAAGGACGCTGTCTGTCAGAATTCTGGATTGCTCAGGGGTGCAGATGCCTCTTCGCAGAACAAAGTCATCCATACACCTTTGCTTTGAACATCTAAAAGAGCAAAAAACAGAATGACACTATACTTAGGCATAGTCATTAAGGATATAATTCCATAATTAAACATTTATTTACTTAAAACTGATTATATATACTCTTATTTATCTAAGTAACCTTACATAGGCGAGGTGACTGTATGAGTTACAATAACGTTAAAACAATACGTTTGCATAGGAAGAAGGACATTCAGGCTAACGTTAGTAGAGAGGGTTAAAGCTAAGTAACCTGTGATTATAGTTCACTCTTCTTCATTACACGTAGGTCTAATGTTGGCCAGATATCTATAAAGACGCATATTTATTTCAAATGGGGCTTAACCGGAGGTTTCAGTCACTGAAAATGACGTTAACGTTACTTTGAAAAACTCCGGGTGTTCCTCAGACACGTGAAAACGTGAAACACAGTTTTAGCACCGTAACATGACGGTCGTCGTCGGCTTTGGATATCCTGGTACGTGTATACGAAATTAACATAATCTTTTAAGAACGGGGCCTTAAAGTAGCCTAGTTATTGTTACTTTATACTGAGAGATGCATTTTTTGAAAGGTAGGCTAAAACAAGAGAACAACTTACCCATCCGGGACTTTGGATGCCAAAACTTCCGGGTGTCTTCATTTGAGGTGCTCATGCATAGATGTTGTACTGCCGTGGAAAGCCAACTCTGTGTTGCAGATAGTGCACTTGACGTGTTTATTTTCTTTATATTCACGAAAATACATCTGCGGTCTGACACTAACACCACCAGGCACCTCTGCTTCAGCCATCGTTGCTACTGCCCCTTACGTTTCCGGTGGTGCATTGCAACTTTATTTGCATGTATTCTAATGAATTGAATAGCATTCATCATGTTGCTTATAATATAATATACGACTAGACGACCACAAAATTTCTGGTCGACCACACTTAATAGTCGACGTCGTCGACGTCGTCGACTAATCGTTGCAGCCCTAATCTCAATGACTTTTTAATCAGTTTTATCAACTTTTATTTCTTTTAACTTCACAAGGTAAGTATTGTGTTCAACGCAAAGGTTGCTCTCTCTCTCTCCCCGCAGCTCAAGGAGACATCCACGCTCTTCCGGATAGGTGAACAGACGGGGTTTCCCCCAAGTTGGCTGACAGCACGTCTCCCACCCATCCCCTTCAAATAAACTCCCTATCTATCTTTTCACAATTCAATTGCTTTTAGATAAATATAAATTTTAAATCCTTCACATTAATAATGTACTTTATGAATTGGCTTTTTAATATGACTCTAGCACTTTTTAATATAGATGTTTTTTTTCAACATGTATTTAACTGTTTTTTCTTAACATATATTTTTAACATGTATTTAACTGTTTTTTCCTTAATATAGATTTTTAACCTTGGTTACATGAAGCATGACAGCTCCAGTGTTCAGTTTAAAATGTAGATATAAATCAAAGAGAAGCAGCAAATCCTCACATCTGAAAAGCTGTTCTGTTATTCAGAATAGTTATTGAATAGTAATTTATCAAGGACTAATTTTCATTATGTAGAGAATTAGTGAGATGTTAAGCTCAGTGGTGCTGGAACCCGCCATGTTTTCAGTGTTTGGTTGTAATGACGAGGCCTCTCTCTGTACAGCAGAACAACATGGACAGACGTAACAACACAGTAAAAGCTTGTGAAGTGAAAAAAGAAAACAGTGAGACCATAGACAATAAGGGTGCTTTCACACTTGGTCCGTTTCAGCCCTCGAAACGAACTCAAATGATGACTCAGCATGTTTTCTGCCAGGTGTGAACACAAAACCGTACTCAGACCGCTAAAAAACACCCCTGAATCGAACCGTGGTGGTCTGAGTACGGTTCGCTTAAAATCTGTGGTACGGTTCGCTTAATCCGCTTGTTGTGAACACAAAGCGGACCGGGTTCGCTTCGCCTTTTTGCATTGTAACCTTCTTCGCTTGCCGTAGATAGGTCACGTGACTGCAGCCGGGAAAACTCAACGCGAGAGAGCCAACAACAAGGAACTGTGGTCTTTGTAGTCTCCTCAATCTCTTTTTGTATTCATATGTAATCTGAATAACTTTATTTTCCCTATGTTTTTGGAAAATTTAATCAGAAAACACAGGATAGCAAATACAGCAGCAGCAGCCATTTTGTTCCAAGTGAAATAGATAGATAGATAGATAGATAGATAGATAGATAGATAGATAGATAGATAGATAGATAGATAGATAGATAGATCCCAAATTGGGAAATTACAGCCAGGATAGATAGATAGATAGATTGATCCCAAATTGGGAAATTACAGCCAGAATGCACTCCAGTGAAGAGGTGGTCTGATAGCTCTAGGACCTAGTGTGAACAGAAAGAGGACTGAGGCCCCATCAAAGCTGAACCAAACCAGAAAGAGAACCCGGTCCTCTTTGAAAGGCACTTGCAATGTGAACACAAACAGAACTGAGTTCTTTTTGTGTGGGTTCCCTTTTTGGTCCACTTTTAGAGGACTGAGTTCGGTTCACTTAAAAGGGACCAAGTGTGAAAACACCCTAAGATGTGTGACACAGACCCAGCAAAGAGGGAGCAGCTGGAGAACTGTAGGACTTTTTACTGGAGTGCATTATAATGACATATAAACAAAAACAATGGAAATCAACTGGCAGGTCAGTGTAAAAACACAACACATTACAAAATCCACTCATTAGCTGTACCATTCAATTAACTCATTAATTAGGTAAAGAGACGGAAGAAGTACAGGATAAAGTAAGTCAGTAGAACAGTAAAGTAGAAGTTGTCTTCACTGCAGTATTATGAGGTTTGCGTTTATTTTTAGTTTTGTGTGTATTTTCCTGTAAATTTCAGTGTAAAGCAAAGAAATCATTGCCGCTGTTTATGTCTGTTCAGTACCTCAGATCCTGCCAGCGACTCACAACCTCAAAGACCTGCTCTTACTTTGTTTGTTTGTTCGCAGTAAAACACCTCGATCTAAATACCTCAGCGCCGCGAGCACTTCGACAATATTCACCCAGCTGAAGGAAACAGCCTCATGTGGATCACATGTGTTTTCATCCCCACTGATGCACAGTAGCTCGATACAGCAGGAGATACAGTTGTGTGACGCCACTGAACCGAGAGCTGTTTGTGAACGCTCATTTTTTAAAACAAGTACCAAGTGCGGCCAGACTCCTGAGACACAGGCGTTATTGTTACGCGGTCATATGTTCGTGAGCAGCAGCTACGTTAGAGTCCAGTCCGGTGGTTCACACTGTGAACACTGCCTGCATTTTCACTCAGAGACACACACACTGTGGCGTCATGTTGCTGCTTTATACCCTTGGCCTTGGACATTGTTGTGTAACCTGTCTTTGCACTGTGGCTACTTGGCACACTTAAGCGCAGAGCGTGGACATTGGTTGTGTTATGTAATAAGCTCTGTGTGATCTCCCACTCTGCTTTGCACCGTTGTAGATGCATCTCTATGCAGCAGCCATATCACTGACACTATAAAGAGTTTGCTTTTCACTTCCTGTTAACATGACAATTTACACCTCAGTTTTGTCACCTGACAATCATGAAAATAATAATCCAATTTCTCACCAACAAAATGTAACATCAGTGTCTTTCCTGGTATTCTGCTGGTTGTTTGAAATACATTATACATAATACTTTTGTTGAAACTACCAACACAGATACAACAACAGCATACTGTTGAAAACAATATGAGAATAGAGCTCATATCTACCAGTAAACTCCATCACACTGTTTGTCGTTTGCCTGCCACATGTTGTCCAATGACTTCTCTCCACAGGGAACTCACAGAGCAGCTTTCAGGCTGGGATTTAAAGTCAGGTCACTGGAGCTACAGTCGCACAGCCTCTTTCTCAGAGTAATACATTAGATGATGTAAAATCAATGCGCTTGTCCTTGCCACATACATTACATTAAGACCGATTACACTGTCTTCTAGGCAGTTTTCTCTAGCTGCAGTTATTGATTTGATGTCTTTCCATTACACTTGGACTTATAAATTCTTATGCCTGGCCCTGTCTGATGTGATGTTTTCCTGGACTGACGCAGGGAGCAGCGTCTTTTCGCTGAGCCTTGCCTCTGTGTTTGCAGTGAACTGTGTCGAGGGTCGGGGAGTTTGTGTTTGTGTTAGTGCTCGAGGGACATAAACCACAGAGTGGTCTGTTGCTCTGTATAATAGGCTGGTTTTCAGGAGTCGTACGCTGACACACCGCAGACACAGAGGTCAAATTCAGAGACGTGTGGATGCCTCTTACCTTCACTGGTTCTGTGACTGTGACGTTCACTCATGACATGCAAGTACATAGCAATAGTAAATGTATCTGTTTTGTTACTGGTGCAGGAAATGTAGGCGTAAACAATGTAGATGCAGTATTAACTGATGAATGGTTTTTAATGATAATGTGGTGTGATATGAAATCTGTCAGGCTGCTGTGGCTGTCCTCTGCTGGACTCGTCTCCATAGGTCCTCCTCAGCATGAGGAGGTAGATATAGAACACATGCTGCAGGCCGGGCTGCTCTGTGTGAAGGTCACACTGCTGACCTTCATCAGAACTGCTGTGACAGGACAAGAGAATATCTCACCGTCAGCCTGCAGTGCACACATCTCCCACTGCGCTCAATACACACACCATTGCACATATAGGCACATATATATTTTGTGTTGACAGACACTATAAATATGGGTTGCAGTAAAACATAATGTCTAATTTTATAGAGGGTCTGACCAACAAGCAGCTGTAGACACACATCAGACACCAAAAGTAATGTTTGCCTGCAGATGGATAATTACATCAGTGTCCAGATCCATAATGAATCAGCGTTAAGTGATGGGGGAAGCACTAAACGCTGAAACATGTCAGATTGTTGTTTTGTTATGATTTGGACATTTTGGATATTGAAACAGCGTAGTTCGATTGTCTTCTGATAGCCGACTGTCTTCTCTCCACACAGAACTGAGTTTAAGGCTTATAGAGATGTGAAGCCTGCCAGAATGATCCGGGCCAAGTCCCAGTTCCTGCCTCCGGATGAGAGGACCTACCAAGAGACCAGCTACAGCGCCACCTTCAAGGGTCAAGCCCCACTGCAGCCAGCTGACAACAAGGCCCAGGAGAGGAGGAGGATACGCAGTTTGTACAGCGAGCCTTACATAGACCCCATCAATCAGGTGACAACACACCTCTCTGACACCATGGTATGATTTAAAGTGAGAGGAGGAGCTGATAAGATGTTAAGATAAGGCTGTAACAACAGTTTGAGAAGTGAATAGCCGTCACAGCGATCTGATTTCCCCTGTCCGACATCCTTAGGTTGACAGATATAGTGCCACTCGCTCTAAGCCCAAAAGGCCTGGAGCCACGGCAGCAGGCCAGGGCAAGGCAGCGAGGAAAGCCAAAGATAAGCAGAGCGCCGGGGTGAGGGGCTCCAAGAAGACGACCTCGGAGAACCAGCCTGAGAACCGGCCGACGGTGGGGGACAAGGAGAAAAGTAAAGAGATGAACAACAAACTGGCTGAGGCAAAAGAGTAAAAACCATTTAGCTCTACTTCTCCTTTGATTTCTTATATTTTGGGGGAAAATCAGACACAGAGGCTGCAAAATTAATCAAGGAGTTCTTCTTTGTTCCCATCTTTCTGCTCTTTCTCCTTCGCTTCGCTTCTTCGCTCTTCTTTGATATATCACTCTTTTTCTCTAATCTGACTTTTTCACAACCTCTGGCTGACTTTAATTTTGTACAATGATGTGAGACACGATGGAATAAGATACGATGTCAAGGCGACATATCACTGCTCCTCTTGCCTCATGCCATATTAGAGCTATAGTGAAGAGTAGGAGCATCCTCTTCCTCCGCCATTTGATACCTCCCACCACCCCCACTCTGCTCGCCTCCATCTCCAGGTTGCCATGGCTACTGGCTGCCTGGCCAGCCAATGGATGGCTTCTGTTAAATGGGCCCACCAACAAGCAATTCTGATGGGTTGGCTTTGCTCAGCTGAGCAGATTGCTTTGTTGACGTTATCAAGGATTTTTTTGCCCCCTTTGTTTTAGATTTTTGGTTTCATGATATGAAGATAATCAAATTGGCACCTGGAACAAACAAATGAGTTCACTTAATTCACAGCATATCTGAAAATCTTTGATAAATGTCCTGCTTGGTTAGTCATGAGTGTCTATGATCCATGGCTTGTTTTTTTACCTGCTCTGTCGTCAGCACTGCTGTTCTCTGTTCATGATGTCCAGCTCACTCACGGGGCTTGCAGTGTGTGTCAGGCAACATTTTGTTAACTGTGAGTTTGCATTATTTATAATTGAACTGGTTGCAGGCTACGTGACGTTATTTCAGTTCACCTTAAGAAAAACACTTTGTTTTCCTCCATGCGTGTGCAACCCATTCATACAGTGGTATTCATTCTTTAGTTCAGTCAAGGCTGTTTTGTAACAGCCAGTTTGTTGCCAACAAACCATGTGCATTTAACAACAATCATTTGCATAGCAGATGGAAACACTGTTATGTGCCCGTAATGACATTTTGCAAACTGTGTTGCAGTCAACAGTTTTGCATCCTGCCCATTAAGCACAGTGTGGAGTTGTCAATCTTAGCAACAATAACATAATCTATATCAGCAATACAGAGCCCTGTGTAAAGCTGTTGCAGGAGCTCACACGCGCACACACACACACACACCTCCTCTTTTCAGACGTATGCTGCCTGTGGTGACTGTAACTAATGTGATCAGGCAGCCAGGGGATGCAGACAGCTCGTGCTGATGTTTACTACCACTCTGCCCACCACTGTTAGTAAGGCAGCCAAATGGATGAAGCACAGCTTCACCATTCATGAACACCACACTGCCATTTATTCTTAATGGTCTCTAAATAATACCAGTAACCAAAAGCACAGTGCAAATTGGACTCCACTGTTCATCCCTCACTGTTTTTGAACACACACTGTCCCTCTTGTTTTGCCTGTATTCCCGGTTGTATGAGAATGACCAGTATGTTGGTTTGATGAGGCTGAGTTGGTTTTTAAAAAAGGTTGGACATCCTTCTGTTTGTCAGGATGGTTCAACATGGTGGTTTGTGTCTAAGTGTCCCGCCTCTGACTCTGATGAGTCCAGACGTCCTCAGTCGGATGTGCTGCAGTGAAGGGATAAAGAAGTAAGCTGTGTTGTGTCTGTTGATCTGTTAAAACAACTATAACCTCCCTTTATATAGAAATCATATGTTTATGTATAATTTATTGCAGGGCTACACGTTGGCCGGGTTCTAGAGCTATGTTGGTCCACAGCTTTCTGTAAACCTTATAGCATATGTACATGTAGAGGCAGGCACCTGTTAATGTGCTCCACCCCCACACTCACCTCACTGTTCTCATTAGTTCTGCTACTCAGCATCCCTCCCTCCATCAGACCACCTCTGCTCTCTCTGGTGTCTGAGACAGCAGCAACCATCCCTGCCAACACCATGTCTACCCAAGCTGAGCATGCACCCCGTCAGATATGAGGCTCATTAGCATTTTGCAGCCTTTGGGTGGGGGTGGCAGGGGTCTCCTTTTCATGTAACACAGGGGAGGGGCGAGGCTTGCAGGGGCAGTACATGTAAACAGTGCCTAGCACGCCGCCCACCTGGTGCTATCTTTGTGATTAGTAGGCCAATAAGGATAGAAAGTATGGTAAAGAAAGTTATGTCTAGGACAAAAAAGAAAACGTCAAAAAAAAAAAACATTTGAATTTGAGTGTGACGTGCTTGTGTTTCTACCCGCTTGCTCATATTTAATGAACCATTACAAATAAATGCAAAAAGCAGAACAAAGCAGTGTCTTCTTGCTTCCTTTCGTTAAGAGGAATGTTGAAAGACTAGTGGTTGCAGGTGTCCCTCAGGGTCTCTCCTGACCCGGCCTTTGTGTTTGTGACCTAGACTTTCTGAAATTAAATCCACATGGAAGAGAAGTTTTCTCTCACCACGCCTTTCTATGCTTATCCAAGATTTGCACCACATTCTGGCATGAGCTCTGACATCCTCTGCAGGCCCTGCATGTGGAACTCATTCCAGAACTGGAGAATATATTATTGCTGCACCTTGTCTCAATATATTCCAAGAACTCATCCTACAAGCAGGGCAGCATGCATGTCAAAGGATGTCCAGTAACTTATTCCAGAATAAGATGTCATGTGCTTCTTAGCTCTGTAGTTCATGTACAAATGATGCAATTCAATTTGCTGTGTATTCTCCTCATACTTAGGCTGTTGTCATGGTTACTAATTGATTTGAGGATGTCGCACTTGGATGATGCTGTGTCCAGTTGCTTGTGTGCTAATGAGTGACATTCTGATTCATTTGAAGGGTTGTGCTAAAACAGTACCACCACATACAACTCTGCCAGCCAATCCGAGATATTGGCTGGGTGCAGACTCTAAAGCAACACCTGTGGGGCTGTGCACTTCCCAATCCCAGGTAACCGATCACCGGAGCGGATAAGAAAAAAAAAAATCGACCATGAGCCACAAATGCCACTCATGTCCATTCGTATGCTCATGGAGTTGTGATTTACTTGTGTTTTCTATTACAGTGGCACAGTTTTGTTTTGTTCTGGTGATCCACCACATTATTTGTGGCCCACTCCTCAGGTCATGGCCCCTCTCTGTTTCTCTTCCATATGGACACTAGTGTAGGGAGTGGATGGGGCTGTCTGACTGCCTGCTCTCACATCCCACATGCAAACGTCCCTTAAGGAGCCTTTTCTTAAGGTGGCCACAGGTTAATCTTGTCATCTCCACCATCACGAGCCTCAGTCAGCTGCAGTGCTGCTGCTCCTCTCTCTCCTCGTGGCTGTGACAAACTGCACGACTGTTTGAATTATGAATTACAGCAATACCTTTTCCACCGAGGGAGGAGAGTGGAGGTCGCTGCTTCACATGCTCCAAATCAATGAAGTGCAGCACTTTGCATCTTAAATGTCACATTACTCTATGTTCAGATAATAATGATGTTTTTTTTTTATTCAAACGCATGCTGCCACTGTTTTCTGTTGGACCTGCAATCACATTTTATGTTTGCTTCAGGTTTTGCACTTTAGAATATGTGTCGGTTGCATGAACATATGATGGTCATTACTGGGGTGAGTATGAATGAGATGAAGGAAGCAGCTCTGCTTTGGGAGGAGACAATTCAATGGAAAGTGTAAGTGCATGTTCATGATCTTCACTCTAAATTACAGAACATCCCGAGACCCTCATTGCACCACCAGCGTCCGTTATTGACGTCACTGAGATTCATCGCGTGCAGATAACAAAAGCAATAGTCTGTCTTAAGCTTCATCGAAGTTGTCTGATCCATCGTCAGAAACACATTCAAACACAATATTCGGCATCTAGTCATGCTCCTTTACACTTCGATTTTTAAGATTTCTTTAGTAGTTAATTCTATCAGTGTCATGAAGAAAGTGTGGCAAGAAAACTGAAAAATTTCGAAAAGTTCTCCACTGAAATGAGCGGTCACAGGATGTTCAGCCCGACTCAACCCAGTGCCTTGCTGTCGTCCGCCTGAGAAAAACGCCTCATCATGTGTCTCTTTCTGTCTCCCTCTTATCTGTGTCCTAACCATGCACTGCCTCCTAGAGATGCTAAGGACGAGGTTCTCCGACCCAATCATCATCATTCCCAGGGTGCTGCTGGAGGAGAACCACAACCACCACTGGAGGGGCCCGAGCCTCGGAGGAGCAGCGGGGTCGTACGCTTTGCCCTAGATGTGAACCAGACTGACTAGTTCTTCTAGTGAGGATGGAGGCAGCTACAGTTTAATACAGAGACTGCACCTCTGTATTGTATATATCTAGCCTTTAATATGGATTAGGAGAAAATAGAAATCATACATCCATGCATTAAAAAAAACAAAACACCCCCATATTTGAAACATGCATGCCGTAAAAATAAAAATTAAAATCAGCTCTTGGCTCTCGAAGGTCAGATCTCTTTGACCCCAACTGCAAAGGTGCTACGTTATCAAAACTATTGTTGTTGTTGTTGTTATCAAACAACATTATCAAAACTGTTAGATATACGACACCAAAAAGTGCTTACACAGAAATTAGAAAAGTAACTGTACTGTACATTTGTTGGTTTTAGTGTAAATAAATGAGCATAAGTTGCAGATTGCCACATTGCATTTGTAATTTGTGCTGTGCAGTCGGAGTCGGAGTCAGAGTGGTATGGAGTGGGTTCAAGATGTTGCTGAGGCACAGGACTCCTGGGTTTGGATGTCATGTGAAACCTAAATGCATAACGGGACCAGAAAAAGAGGATGAGAGGAGGATGATGTGAATGGGAGCAGTTGTGTGTGTGAATATTACCCTGCTATGGGCCGGGGACCTCTCCAGGGTGTCACTGCCCAGGATCACCTACTTTGCAGAGACAGCACAAACAGCTTTCTGGTTGCCCCATTGAGACAGATGCTCAATATGAGAGGAGCTCAGTAAAGCAGCTGGGTTGAGGCTTCGGTTGAGAAGAGAGAAGCTGTCTCCCTGTCCCCATTACTTTTATTCCTCATTACGCTGCCCTCCTCACATTACTGCTGTTTGCTTTGTGGCAACCCATAAACTGCAGTATAAATGACACTCTCACGTGCACACAGACACGCAATACACACAAAGTGCATGTACAGCAGAGCTGAGCTCCCTGCTCCAGTGGTGTCGCGACACAACATCAGTTAGTGCTGAAGATCCCAGGGATTTGTATGATTGTGCACTTAGAGACTATTGTCTTAAATGTGTGGTGGGGGAGGAGACGTAACACTGCTGGCTGTCAGTCTGAATTAGCAAGTCAGCCATAATGGACACACAAATAATTCAAAACTCAGGGGGCTGTTGCTAAGAGAGCAGGCGACCATCACATCTGTCACATTACACCGCTGAATAATTTTGCAGGATGATGATTTTTTTTAATGGTAAATGTATCAGTTTTTTCTAATCACCTCATTGGTTCCTTGCATCGCTGCTTAAATAAGCAGGCAGACTGGCTGTTCTAAATAAACTGCTACACCAATGCAGACACATGTAAGAAACACTGGTTTGTTGGATTAGTACTTATAAACCCAGCTACCGGTATTTATATGACTGCACAGATACGCTTGCTGGTCATTTATTAGGTACACCTGTCCAACTGCTCGTTAACACAAGTAGCTAATCAGCCAATCACATGGCAGCCACTCAATGTGTTTAGGCATGTAGACGTTGTCAAGAGGACCTGCTGAAGTTCAGACCGAGCATGAGAGTGGGAAAGACAGGTGATTTGAGTGGCATTGAACCTGACAGCAAACTGAGGCTCCAGGTCAGTTCACACAGGGTCAACAAAACTGGACAATAGAAGACTGGGAAAACCTGGACTCGGGTGATGAGTCTCCAGTTCTTTTGGGACATTTAGAGGGTTTGGGTCAGAATTTGGCGTAATTCATCTCAGAGTGGTTCTCTAATGGCTTCCACAGTCACCAGATCTCAGTCCAACAGCACATGTGGCATGTGGATGGAACAGGACATTTTCCCCATGGATGTGCAGCCCACACAAAGAGTTAAGCCAGTTCTGAAGGCAGAAGGGGGTCCAACCTGGTACTAGCAAGGTGTACCTAATAAAGTGGCCGGTGAGTGTACTTCCAGTATTATTTACACATAGTAAAAGATCTTTCCTGGACATTCTTATGTAACCTTTAGTAAACAGTGGGGCCTGAAATGTCAGTTGTTACTGATAGTATTAACTTCTTTGTATGCTGGTGCTGAGTTTACAGTTAAAAATAATTGAATGGTATTATGTACATATGAGCAATATTGCCCTTCGGTAGTACTGGAGTTGTCGTACAAAGTGGCACACACACACACACACGTTTACACACTGATCATTAACTAAAATGAATAGTCATGTCTCAGAGGTGCCCTAACATGGATGAACAGAGAAGGAGATGGATGGGGGAGGCAGGAAGAGGGGGAGGAAAGAGGGAGGCCTGTAAGCACACAGATCACATTGTAGCCATTACAAGCTGCTTTACAGAATATCAGCGGAGGTGGAGATGTTCATTTCACCTCCTGCGCACCCATGTGTTCCCCAAGGCCTGTCCAATGACCACAGGGATTACATGTGTGCATGTGTGTGCATGTTTGTGAAGGTTATCCATCATCAAGCACCTGCACTCTGTTGTTATGAAAATCCAATATAAGGCCATTTGCTGAAGATTAACTGCAAAAATAACAAATATAAGTACAAACAAAATTGCATTTAAAATAATCAGACTTTTTGTCTGATTTGTTTTATATGAATAAATTCCACTAAGTGTGTGCTCTTGAACCAAAAATAGTTGCTTGCTCTTTCTCTCCACTTTGGTTGTTGTTGCTCTCACTTCTTCTATCCCGCCATCCCCGCACTGGGGCTGTTGCCATAGAGACAGGTTGCCAGGCCCTCAGACAGTAGGGTAGAATGGGTTAATTAGGAGGTGGAGCGTTTGCAGCCTTCAGATGGTAGTAAGTCCTCCTTCGCCACAGGTCTCCAGGGACCCCCTCACAAAAGAGAAGGCCTCTGCTGTTTAGTATTCAGCTCCCTTGACGTTGATCAAGGAGCTGCATTTATGACCCTGTAGTCAACAATGTGGCATTATGGGACATGAGGAGGAGATTTTTGTCTTCACCACCCTACTGATTAAAGATGTAACATCTCTGTTCTTCTCCAGCTCAACTCAATACAAAAAATATTTTTCTTTATATAGGTGCATTCCCCTGTCCATACTGTAAACACCGTAAACATGTCTCTGTGCATGAAGGCAGCCATTTTGCACTGGTTTAAAGAGCTGAAGAACTGTGCCAGCAGCACCCCCTCGTGTCTGCATGTATATATAGCATATAGAGCTCATTTATTGTCACACGGTTGTCTGTAGAAACCAGGACAGAATCAAAATGAATTTTTCACAAACTATAATAGTAGAAAATAGCAGCTTTAAAGTACATTTGCATTCCCATTATAGTAAATAGATTTTTTTCAGAATAATAGACTACATGAATATAAGCATTTATACATGTACATAGACATGTTCTTAATGTAATGTGGGAAATTCTCCACTGTCCTTTACTTCCATTATCGTAGCTGTTCCTTCTTGCTGAATTTAAGGTTCACGTCATCACATCATCATCATATGTCTTACAATAAAAACTTTAAACTTTTGAAATGCATAACACATTGTACATAATGATGGCATATAAATACATAAATATGATAAATACATTTTATCATTCAACATTTCACATGCTTATGTAAAACGTTATCATTTTAATATTTTGAATTAATCTAAGTGTCAGAGAAAAGTAATATAATCTGTAGATGACATTAAATATTTCATGTGCCAAACATGACTGGATTTAAAGAGAACTAATGCATGCATTGCGCAACAGTGACACTTAGTGGCAGCCCCAGTGTAGTGGATTTATTTAGGATTGCACTTTGGTCATTCTTCTGACTTGAGCTGTGGCCGGTGCTGCTGCAGCCCTATGTGTTAAATACAAGGTGGGTGAAGTTCTCCTGCTTGGGTTTGGTACTGAAGTTGTAGTGTCCAATGCGATTGCGCTGGTAGTAGAAAAGGCAGACGAAAGCAACGATGAAGAAGAGTGACAGACCGACTCCGAGACACGAGAAGCCAATGATCTGCACCAGACTTAACTCCTGATCCAATGAGACTGCAAGAAGGGAAAACAAACATAACAACAAAGATTGAGCTGAAAAATTCAACATCCTTAACAACAGAGCAGGTTTATTTTTAAAAAAAAGTATAATATGAATTCTTTACGATTTATACTTAATGAAAGCTCCAGTTGAACATGCACACAATCACATCACACAAACCTGAGACTAACGTCTCTCGTGACTCAGTCATAAGAATACTCATTATTATTAATTACCAATAATTCATTTCAAATGAAAACACGTGAAATATATTTTATCTGGCTTAGAGTTCAAGTGTTGGGCACTTTCCAGTCAGATAATTAGGGCCCGAGCACCGACAGTGCAGAGGCTTGGACCCGGGTGTGGTGCAGCGACTCCATAGCGCCCCTAATGTCATTTAGTCCTCTTGTCCGCATATAGTCAAGATGTAATGGGTTTTACATAGCGATGGAATTTCTGAAAGAACTTCATATCCGTTGATGATGTCAACTGCTAATACAGTTGACATTCAGCCGTCTCCAACTTATCTTTTCAGCCCGTTAAGTAATATAATTATGATGACATCTAGACACCCAATATGCCTGTTGAATTTGCCTCCTCATCAAAGTGATGATATAGATAGACAGCGACACTACTGGCATCTTTTAAAACTAAATGGCCTATTTGAATTTTAAAACAGTATTTTGGAGAAAAAAACACTCCAATGCACCTTCAAAGATCCTGAGCAGAGGTCCAACAGAGCCAAAGCCTGTTCCAAGTGATTTTGAGGTTCGAGCTTTTCTTTGCAGACAGTCCTGCAAATCACACATGAGCAAAGAGGATATAGGTGAACCTATACTTTTACCTATATCATCTCAAACATGAAGCATTTGTCTCAAGGGGCATAGGTTACTCACAGGTACACATGTATCTGATCCCATCGGCACACAGATGTAGACCTGGCAGTGCAGATAGATCATACTGAGGTCAATGAAGGAGAATATCTGCACGGACACCCGGGACGTGCTGGAGTTCCCATTAATCAACACACTGGTGTATCTGTTCATGGAACAGCTGTGGAGACAAGGAGCATAAGTGGAATCCAACCATCTAACTGTTGTTTTGAATACATCTCAAAGACAACCGACTAAACTACAGTGACCTGACTCAATGATGCCATTAGTGACTATAGATTTCTAATCAGCCACAATTGTTACAGTCTATTGGTTTATTGTCATCACAATTTGTCAGGATTTTCATTGAAATGGATTTATGATGAATTTAGACGTTAACAAATGGTGCATCATTATTTTTTAAAGAATATATTAATTGTATTATTATTATTACTATAATGTGTAAATTGCCTTTAAAAACAGTTTGTCATTTGGTAAAGCAGCTATGAGGCTAGACACCACGATAAAGTATGTTTTTTTAAGTATGTAGCTACAGCTAGTAGGTGATTACCGGTAATCTACCTTAGCATAAAAAACTAGAAAGAAAGAGAGGAGAAAATGGCAGCTTTTATAAATATCGTCCTTGCAGCATGTCTAAAGCTTAGTGGCTAATATATCTCTTGTTTTTTTTACCTATTACCTATAGAAAAGTCAGAATGTACAAAAGACAGTTGTCTGGCAAAGTCACTGTGATGACAGCCTCAGTAATACACAGTCTGCCTGTAAACAAACATGATATGATGTTATTAGTGAGCTGCAGAGGTGACCTTCACACACAGGTACATTAGCTGTCAAATACACTGCCACCGCTCTCTGTGCTGAGCTGTAGTTTTCAATAGAAAATACTGTTGTAATTTCACCTTTTTTATGTTTGATTAAATCCCAGAGTTTCATCATAGTAAGAAATGTGGGCAGAGCACGTGTTCTCCACCTCTTTTAGCCCCTGAATCTATTTATAGGTCCCAAAGACCACCCAGCAATTACTGTTGTCATGGAAATGTGAGCACCGGTTACACTGGTATTTTCATTTTGAAAAGCATGGAAGGAGCTTCACATTGACTCGATTGATAAAATGTCAAACAAAAAAAAGGCTATGGTAAATAGTATTATTTGTCCCTATTTTCTGGAGATTCATTATAATTTTCATATGATAAGCATAAATATTCTGTTACATGATCATTTAGACATTATCCTGTCACCGCGTTGTTAGACAAAGAATAATTTCATGAATCGCACCACAAGTGGAATGGGAACAGCAGGCATATTAGCGTTAGGGACTGCAGGTACATAGAGCTGAAGGCAGAAGCAGACCTGTTCTCCAGGAAGGGGTAGCTGAAGGCGTCTGCAGGATTCAGGGTAGGAGTAGCCCAGCACTTGTTGATGACAACTTTAATTTGCTCTGAGGAGATGTTCAGGCTGACTTCCAACACCACCGCGTCCTCAGGGGACAAGCTGTAGTTTTGGGGTAGGGGCACTGTACCATTCATCAGCTGCACCGTCACCTGGAATGACCCCATGCCCATGATGACATCGTTGATCAGGTCATACCTGGAGGTGGGTGAAAACAAAATTGCCATGAAGCACGGAAAATATTAGACTTTATTAAAATTGTTTTCTTTATTTCAGGGATTTTTAAAAACCGGTGTGTATGTGTGCGCCATGACAAGACAATACGGTGTAGTTGCCAAGCAACATCATGGTGGAGAATGGAATGTGTTGTCAGTCGAGCTATTCATAAATTCATTGATTTAGTCTGGCTGTATTGACCTTATACAGTGGGGGAATAGGTGAGTCAGTGTGAGTAGGATTAATACAGATGAAAACAAATTGCTAATAGTGGTTCTCTGACTGGGCACTTCAGTTTGAGGATACCCCTGTTTAATAGCATAAGCAGACATTTTACATTGACTCTCCTATGTGTATTAGAGAGTGAATTATTATTACCTTGTGCTTCTGTGTTTTCTGTGTATATTATTTTGGCTGATGTATTGTTACTTTGCCTTAATGCTACATTTGGATCGTTTTCTCCATTTATCTATCACGGAAGTCCACCTTAAAGCAATTGACACAGACCCGCGTTTCAATCATGTAACTCTACCTGCCCACAATGGTCATGTGATGACTGAGAGGAGCAGCTTAGGCATATTTTAACTGTTACACTAACTGGTTAGCCAAGTTATAGTTCACCATTTGAAATGTTTACCTTTTTGAGTATAGTAATCTAATTCATGTAATGTAATGTAATCATTCAGCTTATTAGGAATTATGAAACAGCCTCGACTGATGAACATACTTGTGTAGGTACATGTGGTTAAGCTGGATATTTCCAGCATGGCACTTTACCAACAGCCATCTCATACTGCATTAATGACACAACAATGAGTTACGTGAGCTTCAGTGGCCTTTCCAGTCACTCCATGTGAATTCACAGGAGCACTACTGGAATGTGGTCGAACAGGAGATTGGCAGCATTAATGTGCATCTGCCTTATCTACACAATTGATGTGATGCAGCAGCTTTAACATGACGCAGAATCTGAGTGGAAAGTTTCAGCATCATGAGGAATCAGTGCCAGATAAAGCCAGATAAAGGATCAGAGGTAGTCGCTGCCGTCAATTAGTGAGCTGTTCTAATAAAATCCTCAACAAGTGCTTCACGAACCACTTATTGATGACTGTATAATATGTAAAGCTACAGTATATGAAACTTACCCAATGGAGCCAAAGTCAGCAGAGATAAGCATGCTCTTTGTGTAGGTACACATGATGGGAACTTCCAGCTTGACTCTGGGAACCTCCACTGTCTCATTGGATGATGTGTTTGGAGCCATGTTGTTGAACAGGTTTACAGATACAGTATAGTGGGTTTCATTCTAAAATAACAAAAGGGCGAAAGCAGGTTGGGTTGAATGCACGTCATTAATGCATCTGAAGTTTCTACACTACACGAAGGAGCAAATCCATCAAAACTTACATGCACAACCCTTGTGGCACACTCATTCCAGGCCACAGTCAGCTGGGCATAGGTGTCATTGCCTCCATTAACGCCACATTCCTGTGAGCCCAAGTATAGATCGCTTGCCCTGATTTTTGCGTTCTGAAGAAAATCCCTGTCAACTGTCACAGTGATGGAAAGAAGCCTGCACAGTAGTGAGATGCCCCCTGAGGTGTAACTAATTCTCAGGGCTGTAGATGTGGTTGCAAGAGTCGATGTCACTGTAGTTGTGGTGGTTGCTGGGGCAGCAGTGGTGGTTGTTAAGGCAGCAGTGGTGGTTGATGGGGCAGCAGTGGTGGTTGATGGGGCAGCAGTGGTGGTTGTTAAGGCAGCAGTGGTGGTTGATGGGGCAGCAGTGGTGGTTGATGGGGCAGCAGTGGTGGTTGATGGGGCAGCAGTGGTGGTTGTTAGGGCAGCAGTGGTGGTTGATGGGGCAGCAGTGGTGGTTGTTGGGGCAGCAGAGGGGGTTGATGGGGCAGCAGTGGTGGTTGATGGGGCAGCGGTGGTGGTTGTTAAGGCAGCAGTGGTGGTTGATGGGGCAGCAGTGGTGGTTGTTGGGGCAGCAGAGGGGGTTGATGGGGCAGCAGTGGTGGCTGATGGGGCAGCAGTGGTGGTTGATGGGGCAGCAGTGGTGGTTGTCAGTACATGAGTGGTTGTTGTAGAGATAGATGTAGTGGTAGCTGGAGCGGTGGTTGCAAGTGAGTCTGTATTTGTGACAGCTGTGAGCGAAGATGTGGTTGAAAGGAGTGAGGAAGGGGTGACTGCAGTGGAAACCATTTCACTGGTGGCTGTTTCTGGAGCGATGGTCACAGTGGTTAAAGCTGGATCACTGGTTGAGGGTGGCATTACAGAAAAAGCAGTTGTGCTTACAGTCGAAAATATTGTAGGTGCCGTTGATGGTGTTGTTGTCTGCGAGGTAGAATTGGCTACACAAGACAAGATACTCTGGTTAGAAAATGTAAAGCCTTTGTGTTATTGATCTGTGTAACATGAATCTAACGCAAACAGAGTATGAGACCCCACCTTGACAGGCTCGTCCAGGCCTTTCTAGGTTTTCATCTATGTATCCATCCATGCAGACACATGTGTACGAGCCCCAGGTGTTGCTACAGGTAGCCCACTGAGAACAGTCATGTTCCCCTGATGCACATTCATTAAAATCTGCAAAGAAATATGTTGACTCAGTAAGTGTGTTGGAATGTACTTTTTTTTAGTATTGGACTGTACATTCCTAACCAAATGTGACAAAGCCAAAATTATATGGGTTCAAAAATCAAATTTTTGCAACAGACAATAGAAAAAGTACCGTTTATTGTTGCATTTTCTACAGTGTATATGGAGCTGTTCATCAGGGAGCTTAGCAGAGCTTGGGACACGTTGCTGATGCTGTAGCTTTGACTGAGGCTGAAGATTAGGTTGAAGTTGACGACCACACTGCCCTGTGAATAGCTTGTGATCTCGATTATCACCAGGTTTGCGTCCACCAGGGCCTTCATCTCCGGAGACAGAGACTGGTAGATCTGTTTGTGGCAAAGAAAAGATTGTGAGTCAAGATGCAAGAGTGGGGTGAAACAATGAAAACTTGCCACATTAAATCATACCTACCTCTGCTATAATGCTGGCGGTGAGGTTTTTATAGGCCTCACTGCTGGAGTTGTGCAGGTCGTCAGTAAATGGGACGTTGGTGAGTCGAGCTGTGGCATCCAGAGTCTGAGAGTCTACAGAGAAAAGCCTTACTTGGTACAATAAACACACTTTTCACCTTCTCACAAGCCGCGGGCCTCCTGATTAAAGAAAGAGTCTTTTCTTCAATACAAATCAGACATTTCATCACTTTACTGATAAAATCCCTGGAGTAACAAAACAGTGGCAACATCTCAACCTTGTTTTTCATGAAGTAAAACTGGGAAAGTTGGTTCCCTCTGTTCTCCTCCATTCAATATTACCATTAGAACTGAAGTTTAATAGTCACTGTAAGACTTATCACAGAGCTGTTCTATGCACATATGGGAACAACCAGTTCTTACCAGTCCTGACTGATAGAAGTAGAGTGACTCCATTGCTGCCACAGGCACGAGGTGTGACACTGACATTGTAGAGCACCCCAGGCTGCAGTCCCCTCACCACAATGATGGTCTGATCGGTTTCCCAGCTATTGATGACCTCTGACCTGTTGCTTACGACAACCCAGTAGGTCTGGTTTGTCTGAGAGTGGCTGGACCAGTATACACAGAAGGAGGTCCCAGTGACATTAGATGACATTAGGGTGGTGATGCTGGGAGGGGCTGGGAGCGGGGGTGGTGGTGGGTAGGAGAGGAGAGAGCAGGGTTTGTTATTCAGTCTTTATGGTTGAAGGATCTGTTTAACGCTTTTTGGGAAACATGTTTGTGTGCATTCGTACACAGTTGCATGAGAGGACTTAGCATAGCACTCACATTTCTGTCTCATAAATATGAGACAACAGTCGGATACTTCCTGCATCAGCTCGAGCATGAATATTGATCCTGATGTAAACTAATGAATGAAACTTTTAACTAACGAGCCCATCAGCACCTCTGAAATGCAATGCTTCTACGCAACCATTAGGAAACCAGAAAACATTTCTTACAGCACGTGGTTGTTAGCAGAGGTAACGGCACCGTTGAGCTCATGCTGGTATGGGGTGCAGAGCTTGTCGACAGAGGGGCATGTGATGAATGGTAAGCGACAGAGCTCGTGTTGCTCGGAGCTGTGGTCATGCTGATCTCAGAGGAGGTGAAGAAGCCAGTGGTGCTGATGGCTCCAGGATCCTGTGTGGTGTTGGAAACAGGGCTGTACGTTGTGTTCATGGATGGAGCATGGGTCAACAGGGTCTGCGCTGTGCTGCTCCACACACTGTCGCCAGCTAGCAACAAAGCACGGAGAACAACGCTGAAATTCAAATTCAGTCTTTATCCAGCTTCAGTGTGAAATTTATGTTTGATGAATATTTTTTTCTAATTACAGTGAACCCTCGTTTATCACGGGGGTTACGTTCCAAAAAGAACCCGTGATAGGCGAAATCCGCGAAGTAGTCAGCTTTATTTTTTACAATTATTATACAGTACTATAGAACGAAACCAAAGATCAAGACCTGTTTTCAGGCCCAAGCATTTGTTTAAGAAATAAAAATAGAAGCGTTTTCTAACAAATAACTATGATAGTTTTTAGAAATACAGGGGGTCCTCGAGTTACGACGGAGATCCGTTCCTGAGAATGTGTTGTAACCTAATTTCGTAACCTAATTTCGCAGGCGCGCTGACAGACAGAGAGAGCGCTCACCAACTAGTTCCCGTGCGAAGTCTGTACGTATTTACGGGGCAAACCGCTTAAGCCGAAACAAGGAAGTTCATGGGAGATGTGTCGTAACCACGAAAACAATTTTGTCCCTCTTGACACACCGTAGGGGTTGAGATCACGAGTGTAATGAGCATTTCCTTTAGATTTCTGTTATCAACCGTGTAGACCCTGTGTTGTGAATAAACCTACGGTATCGCCACGATCCCGAACGCATCTGTGTGCGTGTGCATCTCCTTACCGGCTGCCGCCGCCCTCCCTCCCCCCGGCCGGCCGGCCAGTTCACATAAGTAAACACAGCTGTGGAGGTGTTGGAGAGCCGGCAGGCGCGCTGACAGACAGAGAGAGCGCTCACCAACTAGTTCCCGTGCGAAGTCTGTACGTATTTACGGGGCAAACCGCTTAAGCAGAAACAAGGAAGTTCACGGGAGATGTGTTGTAACCATGAAAACAACGTAACTCGCGACCGTCGTAACTCGAGGACCCCCTGTACTGTAAAATAATCATTTTAATAATCAAACTACGCAGTTGGACACCTTGTGACTGACACGTATTTCACAGTTCCTCTGACTGTGCCTCTTCGTGCTGACTCAGCTCCGCTGTAGCGTCTTTTTCTACTGAAGGCCGTGGTGCAGGTGTCTTTGTCGGTGCAGAACGTTTCGGTTTTGTCGTGGAGACAATATGCAAACATGTAAATTTGCCAAGCAGAACGCATTCTGTACTGGACAGAGACGAGGCACGGAGGAGATTGATTGACACTGGCCTACAGTCCCGTAGCCAATCAGGACACAGAGCACAGTGCGCGTGAAAACACTGTAAAAAAAAAAAAGCATAACAAACTGCACTAAAAAAATCCGTGAAGCCGCAAAAGGTGAACGGCGTTATAGCGAGGGTTCACTGTATAAATATACCACCACTTTCTGCCGACAGCAGGTAAATGACAAATATGTATCTCCAACACACACATACTTGTCCGTACAACTTCTTTGTGAGGACCCACATTCACATAATGAGGTCCCTGGCCCCTTACCCTAGCAGTAACTATCACACCTACATTACACCTACACCTACTCTGATCCAGACTTTAACTGCAACCTCACACTGAAACTAACCAAAGGACTTCGAAAGGCCCTTGAACAGCCCCCGTTTCACCTGTACATCCCGGGTTGCTAGGATCATCATCAGTGTATCCTTGGTGACAGGAACAATGGTAGGAGCCCACTGTGTTGTTACAGTCTGCGTGAGGAGAGCACCGGGGGAAAGCAGGCACCACACACTCATCCACATCTGCAAGCACAGACACGTGACAGGTTTGAACTGCTATGACTATAACATACACACAGTCCAGCTTGTATGAATGAGTTACACTTTGTTACATTTTCAAGCACTGACAATAAAGCGAATGCACGGTCAAATAG
Organism: Trinectes maculatus; assembly: GCA_016785345.1. Taxonomy (NCBI): domain Eukaryota; kingdom Metazoa; phylum Chordata; class Actinopteri; order Pleuronectiformes; family Achiridae; genus Trinectes; species Trinectes maculatus. The sequence continues at coordinate 132,585 of JAFBJQ010000192.1, read as the reverse complement.
AATCAAACTAAATAAATAAAGTCTAAATTATGTGATAAAAATGTTAAGAACTCCTTCCCACTGTGCTGAAATATTTCTTGGATGACCTTGATTCAGGTAACCAATAAATATTTCAGCAGTAAGCGGGACACTGTGCAGGAGTTGTCATCATTGTTCTCAGGTTGCACCCTACTCCAACATGCACTGTCTCCCAGGCAGCTGTGCAGAGATTCGTCAGAAAGGGTTTCAGTAACACAAAAAGGCGTGTGGGGAGAAACAGAGGTAAAGATGAGGGGCTGATAGATGTAGATGACCTGCAACTAAGTCTGTTTTACAGAAAATGACAATGTGATGTTGTCCTCCCTCAGACATCAGTAAGGCTCGTTCAGATTGACATCCCTTTGGCTGCTTTGACGACACATTTGGGAGCATTGTCTTGCTCAAGGACAAAATGTCAAACGAGTCAAACGAGTGGTGATGGCTATGACTGAATCTGGGCACAGCATGTTCCCGTATGCCTAGTTGTTCTTTCCATCGCTGATGTCAGCGCTGAAATCATCAATCAATCATTTCCTGGTGAATTGTCTTGTCTTGGTTGTTGTCACAGAAACATGGCTGTGTGCTCCAGTCACAGATTTGCCTGTGTGTAATCACAACTACAGTACATTTGTACTTAATGATTATCTTCTTCACTTCTCATACTGACAGAGAGCTGCCAAACAAACAAGCAGCAAAACTGTGTCCAATTACTGCTGTGACGATGAAAGCTGAGACTTTACTGTAGTTGAATGTAGTATCCATCATTTCATATCAGGCTGAATGTAGTGAAGATACTTTCACATCGTTCTTTTCCGAGAACCCGTTGTTTCAAGCAAGAACACGTTCCACTCGATTGACTTGTTGTCTGTGTATTTAAAGGTTACGTCGGTCAGAGATGCCTGACAGTAATAAAAGCAGATTAGCATTTTGGGATAAGGGTGAATTATTCTGTGCTTAGAGAAGGAAATTATCTGCAACACATTGACGGTGTTTGTCTGAGAGTCTGCACGGTGAAGAGCGTGATACCGCGTCTTTTGTGCAAATGTAACAAGTAGGACTGATTCATGATGAATATCTGTGTGTGACTTTGTGCACGTGCGCGTGTGTATGCGCTCGCTCAGGCGTTATTTTCCGCTATTGCAGGAAACATCCCACAGATGACTGCCACTCAAATAGAAGTGGTGGGAGAAGGAAACTGTGGTGCGACTGAGTCATTCTTTCCTGAACACCATGTTCTCTGCAACATGAATCATTCTCGAAACTCTACAAGAATGTCATTTCTCTAAAGGGGGAAAAAAAACCCAAGTCGCTTCATAGAGACAAACAGCCGTGCCTCCTCACCTTCCACGCTTACAGACGACACCTCCTCAATGTATTTGAGGAGGAGATGCAGCCTTGCTGTGATATTGTGCAGAGCGAGAGTGAAGTTGCAGCCAATCAGCAGTGAGGTTGCCGTCCGGTATGGATCCACGGGCCACGTGTCGAGATGACGGATTGAAATGTCATCAGACTGCAAAGCTCCAGTCACCTACAAGTGACAGAGACCCAATCAAAGAAATCAATCAGATATCAATGGAAGAAAAACAAAACAAAAATCCATACAACACAGTCAGATTACATATGCAGCATGTAGCAAGAGTCTTAATTGTGCGTGTAGGGACAGCAGTGGTATCAGCAGTAGTATTACCATGGCTTGGAGTAGGCGCGTGTGATTCAGAAGTCCTTTATCCATCGACATCAGTAGCTGGTAGTCCACTTTCACTGTCACTGTTGCATTCAAACGCCATCCGCCATTCTCAGAGTCATTAGCTGAACCTAAGATTTTCATCAAAAGGGTTAGTTTGCCAAGATCTGCTGTTACTGGCCGTATGAAACTTTGACTGGGAAGAGTGCAGTTAAGGCTTTTTGTTCATCTCTTCTGTGACACACGAGTCAGAGAGTTTATGGAAAACAGCCCTGTTGCACATGGCTTTACCCCAGAAAGCATGTGAGGCCGTTTACCTCAGCAGTCAAGCAGGAATGTATACTAACTTGCAGGATGACAGAGAAAATGACCCTGTCTGTGGCAGCATTTTTGCCAGCCTGGGCAGTCCATGTCCGACTCGCATATCCCGGCCTCATAGCCGGGATAAAGTCCATCTGCAGCTGGACAGGATCCCGGCTTGGAAACGAGCTCCACACTCCTGTTTACAGCTTCGGTTAAAGAAAATGAACATGTTATGGATTTCTGTAGCTGAGTGGTTTCTGTGCTACCATCTGGTGTCTCACACGCAGCACCTCACACTGAAAGGTCATGCTCACTGCGTGTCTGTCCACAGTGCTAAATTTGATGATGTTACAAACACTAATGACATTTCAGAGCAAACAGAACAATCTGTGCTCTTCTAACGGCTATGCAACCAGACATGGGTAATTGCTGTGCGGTGTACTCACGCAGGGCACAGTATCGGCCGACTTGTACGTAGCCATCGCAGCACCTGGTAACCTGCTGTGTCACTGTCTTGTTCTTAATCTGAGGTGTCATCTTGAAAACCGTGAATGTACATGTCTTCCAGAGAAGCCAGAAACCGCAAGGCTTCATCACAGTGTGGGAGACCTTATGGATCTCTATGAAAGTCACCATCTTTGTCTCATTACGAAGGCATAGGTGGTAGCCAGATGCAGATAGACCATTCCCTGGAATAAGATACATTTTATAAAAATAATAATAATAATATAGAACAGAGTAATGTGCTGTCTTACGTTGGTTCTGGTATTGTCACAAAATATCCTCCTCAGTTCTGAGTCACTCAGAAAGTGTAACACAACCTGTCAATCATTCTCTATGTTAAAAATGTTTTTTAAAATAGGTAAAAGAAGTGACTCCTCAACAACCCACGCAGTTTGTTGCGTACATGTGAATCCATCATCTGCATCAGGCCTACCTTCACACAGAGCATCTTGTCCCCCACAGAGAGCCAGCAGAGCCGCAGCCACCCAGCTGAACAGCGTCCAACACATTTTCACAAATCAGAGGCTCAACCCTGGATTTACCGACCACATTGTACATCCATGTCTCTCTGTGTGTTTCTGTGAGATGATGCTAACTAACTGTTCAGGGTATTGTCAAAGACCAAATCCTCTGTGGCCGTCTTTCTCCTCCCCTCACTGCCCCATCAGTCCCTGATGGACCACACATCCATGCCAGTCAACAGGTAAGTATTAAATAAATATGCATATGTGGCGTTGCATTGTCATTTTGTAATTAAGTCACAGTTATGTTTCTGGTTTACAATATTCAAGAAAGTTGATGTCTTAACATTTGATAGTGTGACAAGCAGTTGAGTCTATATGTTACAGAGAGAAAAGCCTTTGAGTTGTATGATTTCACAAAATAATGCCTTGTTTTTATTTTATGTAGTAGATTGAAATTGACATTGTACTAATTCTTTTGCACCATTATAGCCAGTAAACATGTTTATGATGAAAAGAAAGCTGAGGGCTGGGAGGAGTCAAAGTCCCTAATGGCTTGGTTTCCACACAGGTAACCATGGCAGTGCTTGCAATGCATCTGGTGTTAACAACCTGTGTCAGCCACTAATGTCAAGTAAGGAGGAGTGAGAACTTAGCCGCTTTTCTTCTACATATCCTCCTTCTTATGATATGAAGAAACTGTGACTGGCAAGGACATGTTCTGGAAAATAAATGACATTAAGGTTCTGCAATCACTTTGTGTACAGGTCTTGTCCATTCTTATACATCATGTTGTTCAAAACCCTATCTATATTCTTAGTAAATTAATATAATCATCCTCCTGTTATAGTAATTACGTGTGAAAATGAGCCTGATTCATCTTCCTTCTGTCGTGGAGACTTACACGCTGATGCACTGAAACATATGGATGTAGGGACTCAACTCAGGCCGACACACATTAAATTGTGACATCAAAAAAAGAACAGAGAAGATTGTTTTATTAAAGTAAGGATAATCAGTGATGGTTCATTCAGTCAGAGTACCACACCTGGTGGTCCTGAGACTGTTGTGCTGGCAACAACACTGGCTTTCCATGAAGATGCCTGCAGGTCTAATAAACATGCCACCAAATGCCCACAGGATTCCAGTAATGACTCAAATCTACTGTCACACTGTAGTGACTTCCAATCAGCCATGGGCCTAATTAGTTTCATTGGGGGTGGATGGGCGTGTGGTTACATGCATATTATATCTGCACCTTAGACTTTAGACCTACCAAAATTGCTTTTGCTGTAATAGGCATTTAATGATACTGGTGTAGTGCAATATATTTTTTAATTTTAAACAAAAAAAAATATATTTAAGACAAAATAAAATGATCCCAGAGCACTCCCTCTAAATATTAAAATATTTCATTTCCTGTAAAAAGTAATTATTCACTTGGCCACTTGGCAGTTTACTGAAACATGTACTTTAGCAAATACATAAATACCAAACAATACTAAAGTTTTACAGACTTTACATAACTACAGTTAGTTTCATTTAAAGCTTAAAAAACAGAATACTGATGGTATACATTAGACTTAAACCACACACACACACACTGTATGCTGTATATGACCTATTCCTTTAAATTAGCCTCGGTGTCGACTCCGTTCCGTTCCGTTTGCCTCGCCCCCCGCTTCTTATCTAGCCTATCACATCGCGGCGCACGTGACGACCGTTCTTTGCGATGACCTCATCCCTGGTGTGGGATGACGTCAAATTCAAGATGGATGGAATCACGACCAGTAGTGCGCAGAAATTTCCTGAACACTGAATAAAGTCCCGGCCGTGCGGAGGAACCACCGTGCTCGCGACGCGGAGGGTAAGTGCGGACACAGAGGCAAAGTTAGGCCGGGGCAGAAGGCGCAGGGAGGCGGACACAGTGTCGTTCAGTGCGGGGAAGGAGAAGCTTTTTCCTTCTCCTCCCTGACGTAACTCGAGGGGGACTGTGCTGCTGCCGCTAAACCCGACCAGCTACAACCTGTTTAGCCGCCAACCACTGCGCCGCGGTAGAGGACGTGAACCGCCTTAGTGGTATGGTAGAACAACAACAACAAAAAAACTCAAACAAAAACAAAAAAGAACCAGCGTTAAAGCAGCACTTCCACCGCGGGTAGCGGGTAATTCACTCCCCCTCGCTGCCAGCAGCTTGTGTGTCCGCCCGCAGCGACTGTGTTTTCATACCGGAGTCACCGCCGCTGTATACACACACGAACTTTCCCCCTGTCGGTGCGACAGCGCGCAGACAGTGAGAACAGTCTCCCCACCGGAGGCTGTGTGTCTCTGCGCCGACACGAGAAGTTATCTGTCACGAGATGCAGAGCCACGTCTCAGGGAAGATCTACCGCCGAAAGCCCCGCTCGACTTCCTCATGTTAAAGTGACGCGGTGGAAACATCCGCCGCCGCTCTGTCTGTTAACGTGGACCTCACGTCTGTGTACAGACGCCATTGACCTGGCCGTTAGTTTTTTTTTTCATGAATGAATGAAGCTTCTGCTTCTGATCATGTTTTCGCTGTAAGTGTCACTGTAATCAACACTGGTATCGTGTCTTCCGGCTGCAGTTTTCAAAATAAACGTACCTAGTAGTCTAGGGAAGACATATGTATAATACACATGTAAATAACTTTTTAGCAGGTGATCATTTTCTGTTTGAATTAAGATCAGGTCATTTTAAAGGTAATGTTAAAGACTCAACAATTACTGTGCAATTCATTCAGTTGTCAGTTTATGTCTACATAAATCTTTCAGCCTCACCACTGATGAATGACAGTATCACAAACTACTGCTTCCAGAATAACCACCAATTGGACTATTAGCAAATCACTGTCATTATGTTATTCATCAAGGTGGGATCTAATGTAGGCCTATAACTTGCATTCATTTTGGTCAGGTGTACCTCATATGCTGGCAACTTTCCCGAATACTTCTTTTTACGCAAGGAGGAGCTGTTGATGTGGCCAGAAATACCAGCTTTTTTCCAGGGCAGTTTTATGTTATGCTGATTGCACCACATCTCATATCACAGTCAGTCTAGTTAGTAGATAGGGTAATCCTGTGCATGATCATTTATATCATTATAGGCGACCTTCCAATTGGCAAAATGGGAAGGTTAAAATTTGAGAGTTTACAGATACATTGCTTGATGAAAAGTTTTTAATTTAAACTTCCTGCATTAGGCTGCATCTCAGGGGCTGAAATAAGTGCCATCCCCATGTAATATCCATGAATTTGCTGTGTTTGCCCCTCTGTATTACTTTGCGCCATGTTGTGGTAAATAAAAGAGATGCTGTACATACACCAATCAGGCATTGACAGCTTTTTTTTATAATGTAATAATGCCATAAATTCTAAACCTTTGACGAATGCTAAGCTAAACACATCTTCTCTCTTTAAAATAATAATAATACTTTACAAAATGGTAGTAATATATTATCAGTATTTGTGAGACCTATGTTACCAAGTGACAATTTTTTCTCGAGAGCTGACGTGTAAATCCAAACTGCAGTACAATAAAGTTGTGTAGTTCAAAAAAATCTTTGAAACAAAACATCTTTACTGTATAAAGACCACAAAAGACTTTGTTGTAAATGCCAGTATTTTTCAATGTTACATTTACCAAATCATTAGTGCTTTCCAATTGGCAGAAGATAAACCACCAACACATATTGGTATGAGATAGTGGTAAGGTTGGCATCTCTGACACTGTTATTGTCTGGGCATGAGGTTTAGTCTCTGAGCTTTATTTACATTGATATGTGTTCATGCTTGTATTCAAAAATCGAACAAATGATATTGTGTGCCGTTGTGTTTACAATTCTGTTAATAATCAATAATCATTCTTGTCTTTCAGCCATGGAGAGCCTAGTGCATTACAGTAACCCCTCACATGCCCTCTCAGTGTTGGGGGTTCTGAATGAGCAACGCCTTCGGGGCCAGATGTGTGATGTAGTCCTGGTTGTGGCGGATCAGAGGTACCAGGCTCATAAGAGTGTTCTGGCTGCCAGCAGTGAGTATTTCCAAACCCTGTTCACACGGAGAGATGCAGAGTCCCTGAAAGTTGTAAACCTGGACTTCTGTGAGCCTGATGCCTTTGAGATAGTCCTGAATTACATATACTCCTCCTCGCTCTTTGTGGACAAAGGCAGTCTGGCAGCCATTCAAGAGCTGGGCTACAGCCTCGGAATCCCTTTCCTCACCAACATCGTGTCAGCACGACCACATGCATCATACTGTGTGTCGAGGAAAAGGCTTTCGTTCTCAGAAGGCGATGAGAATGATCTCCAGACAAGGAGTGTCATTGTGTGCCGGGTCAGGAATGACACAACCCATTCCTCTCACCCAGACTATCAGAGAAAAACAGCGGATACATCGTTATCCCCCCACTCGAATCAAGAGTCAACTCAGCTACCATCGGAACACAACTCGCACGAATCAGTCAGGAAATCTGAATCCATCAGCAGGAAATCCTCTGATCGGGGCGAAGCCTCTGATAGGAACTCAGCCTATCCATATGTCTCTATATTAAAAGGGAATGCATCGCACATCACATCTGTTAGGCCTCAGCTGACTTCATCCGTGTCTTTTAGTGACGCTGAAACGCAGCACATCAGGACAGAGTCTGGCACCGACTCGGTTACTAAAGAGGAGGATGAGGAGCAGGAGCAGCACTATCACACCAAAGTGCCCTTCGAGGGTCAGGCCAGTGAGCCAAGGCAGACCATTGACAGGAGCGGACCCCTCATCAAAAGCCTACTCCGGAGATCATTATCCATGGACAGCCCCGTTCCAGTCTTCTCCCCCACACTGGAACTTAAAGAGCTGCAAAATCGAGAACATTCAGTTGTTAAAATGGCATCTAAAGTATCTGGGCCAGGAACGTCTGTTCAAAATGGCAAGTCAGAAAACACATCTCCTCTGGTTCTCAGGCCAAAGTACTCCAGCAGGTATGATGAAGAAACTCAGGTAGAAAGAGATGTCAGCGTGAAAGCTGAGCCGAGCAGTCCACTCGCTGACCCCATGGACATTATCCGAATCACAGTGGAGGACGCGCTGCCAGTCAGTCTTAAAGACTTGCAAACAAATTATGATCAAGTTTCCCGGCAGAACTTCAGTCCTCTAGCAAAAAGAAGGGAGAGGCCAGACAACAGAAGATACCCATTCAAGAAGAGCAAATTTTTCAAAGAACATACTCTTGCACCTGATGAGAACGTGTCAGAAACCTTTCCTCAGAGTGCCAGCAGAGACTCGAATGAGAACAGTGGGGAGCTGCCGCAGAACAAGGTCTTCAAATGCTGGAACTGTTTGAAAGTTTTTAGGTCCAGTGCGGGATTACATCGCCATGTAAATATGTATCACAATCCCGAAAAGCCGTATGCTTGCGACATTTGCCACAAGCGCTTCCATACCAACTTTAAAGTGTGGACACACTGCCAGACTCAGCACGGCGTGGTGCAAAACCCAGCCTCGTCCTCCAGCTCCTCTGTACTGGATGAGAAATTCCAAAAGAAGTTAATAGATATAGTGCGGGAGAGGGAAATAAAGAAAGCATTGCTTTGGAAGCTAAAGAGGAATAAGCAAGGCTTGCAGTCTCCTATATTTACCAAGAAGAGATCCAGGCCCAGCTATATATGTCCATACTGTGGGAAAATATTTGTGTTCCAGTCTCAGTATAGACAACATTTAAGGACACATCCTGCAGAAAAAGCTGACCAGGACACAGTAGGTGAGAGCATCCTCTACCAAGAACAGGACGAGATCGTTCAAGAGAAGAACACAGACTCTGGGGGTTACTCTTGTAGACTCTGCAATATGAAGCTGTCGTCACTCTTTGAACAGGGTGATCATGAGAGAGGATGTCGCCATGCCACTGTGTGTCCTTACTGTGCCCTCCGATTCTCAAGTCCAGCTGTCAAGATTGACCACGAGGCACATTGTAAGTACAAGAAACTGACGTGCCTGGAATGCATGCGCACCTTCAAATCCTCCTTCAGCATATGGCGCCACCATGTGGAGGTCCACAACCACAACATGATGACTGTTAAGGACCAGCTTCTCCTTAAGCAAAATGAGAACAACGAAGAGGCATCTGAAATGATCAGGGAGGAGCATTACAGCGATGAGCGTCTAGCAACTGCTCACTCAAGAGAGAGCATCATTTACAGCGACTCCTCGGGTCCACACATGTATGATTCAGAAGACTCATCATCCTACGTGCCAGAAGACCTGAGCATGGGTCACCATGGCAAGTTAGTAGTTAAGGAAGAGCCTATAGAGGAGGCTGTGAGTGAGAGGGAAAACACAGAGACTGCTCTAATTGGGTCAGACGAACCCGGTGTGTGGCCATGTGAGAAATGTGGAAATCTCTTCAGTTCTCGCAAAGTTCTGGAACGACACCAGGAGCTGCTGTGTCACATCAAACCATTCATCTGTCATATCTGCAACAAAGCCTTCAGGACCAACTTCCGCCTTTGGAGTCACTTCCAGTCCCACATGTCCACCGCTAACGAACCTGGAGCCAAAGAGATCGACAGACTCCCTTCACCTCTGTCTCCGTCCCCTCCCATGACTCCTCAGAACTTGGAGCGACGTTCCCCACAGACAACTGTGCTCAAATCCACCCAGGCAGCACCGGTTGCGTCAGTGATGGCTGAGGACCCTGATAGCCCAGAGCCCTGCAGCTCATCAGCAAGCACGACGAAGAGGCCAGAACTAGAGAGGCAACCCAGCAGCCACAGCCCTCTGTCAAGGTCAGACAGCACAGAGAACCCGGGGTGCTCTCAGGAATCAGACACACTCTTTTACCACGCACCATCTCTCTCTGCCCTGACATTTAAGAGGCAGTACATGTGTAAACTCTGTCATAGGACCTTCACGACGGCCTTTAGGCTATGGAGCCATGAGCAGAGTCACAGCCACATGTAAGCATCAGACAAGTTAATGCAGTGTGTTTCTTTTGAAGACAATACGCTATATTAAAATAATTACACCTCAGCATACAAAAAGAAGATTTTGAATGTATAGCTTATTCGCTTGCCTCCAATGTCATATATTAAAGTGGCCATGTTCATTAGAGGTGTAAATGTGAATGTGCAATCAATCGCTGGAGCCCCTTGAGTGATGAAATGATCAGAATTGGTTTATTTTCCCTTCAAAATGATCGTTAAGCGTTTATCTATTTTGGTTGTCTACTTGTACTTATCTATCTAGGTGTTTTGAGAAAACGATGTACAAAGTTACACCCCTCAGTGAAAGAAGATACAAATCTCAGTGGGGGGGTTGGGGTGCTTTAAACCTTTGGAGGCTGCAGTTAAATTAAATATTAGTGCTTTTGCTTTCGTATCTGAGCTATCTCTTGATGTGAGTGACATCCCTTAAAATAATATTGGTGGCCTCAACAATGTATTGAATATGCACTTTGTTTAACAGTTTGATTCAGTATATTTGATTCTGTTATATGGAGTGACTTTGTCTGAAATGTTTGCTTGTTTCCATAATTAAGATTCTGGGCTGCAGAAGTAAAAGCGATAACTCTGCCCAGCAGTATCTGTTTTCTTTCTTCATGCAGAGCGCCCCTTTGAAATTTGTTCTCCCATATTTGAGCCTCTGATGGATTGAATTTATGTATAATAACATTCTGACACACACAGTACATCAGCCACACATCAGCAACCTCTTGTTTTAGGCACTGCGTCTCAGTATGGAGCCTCACACTCACACTCTCAGTTCATCTCCGACACTTCACTGCATCTTCCTTATTAGCCTGGTGAATCATTTTTACAAGTGTACACATTTGAATACACAAATACAAGTTTCCACAGGTAACTCAATAAAATGTTGCTGAAAAAATCATTTGTAAAAGATGCTTAGACCATCTCACTTGAAAACATTGGAATTATTCTCAGTGGAGCTAATGGGCAGATTTGGCTCGATATTATTCTAAATATTACAGAACATCATTCACATATTTGACCCATTGTGTCAGCTTCTTAAAATCTGAAATATCTATCACAATCAAACTTTAAGAAGTCTTATGAAAGCACACTGCAGAATAATACTGCAACTCAAATATTAAAGTTTAAATACTTTTTGTGTAAATTATTCATTTAAGACTGCTGCCTCAGTGCAGCAGCAATGCAATGTCAATACTCATACATCAGATAGATTTGTGCAATTAAACAGGTGGTATTTACCCAGGCTTTACAGTGCTACGGTGGCCTTATGCAAAATTTTCAATGAATACTTATGTCAATACTATTTTACATGAAAGCACAATAGAGTTTCAAACAACTTATGACTCAGGCGTTTCAAGTTTTGGTGGTGAAGTTGTGAAGATGGAGGCGTCACAAAGGATGATCTTTTATTCTTTGTGTGATGAATGTTACTGCTTCCTAAAGATTTATAACTAATGATTGTGTCCTGATTGTATTCCAGTTGTTTCACAGTTGTATTCTCTTACAAGTGTATACTAATGCTTTGGTCTGACTGATTAGAGGTTTGCCATAAATTATTAAGATTCCTAATACATGTGAGATTGTTCCACAGAAAACACAGAATTGTTTTTCTTCTAAATGAGCAACGTGAGCTGCATTGTGATGTAAAATTCATTGAAGAAATTCCGTATTGATAAATAGTGCTCTTAATTTTCTTGTGAGAAGCAGGTTTCACAGAAGTTACTAGAACTGTGTATATGGAAGTGTTTGTATTCTCGATTTTGTACCAATTTTGTTAGTTAAAAAAAGTTTGATCTTTTTAGTATTCCTGTGCTCTCACTGCAATAATGAATACTTTACTGTTTGTATCAACATTGGTTGTATTCTTGTTGCTTATGGAGACTTGCAGATGTTTTGTGTTTAGGTTTTTCTACAGTTTTTGTGCTTCATTTCTGTAATAAAGTGTAACAATGGAGAATACATGTACAGTCATCAGCTGTATTTGAATGTTGTAGGAGATGGTCAAATGCTAAAATATGACAAGCTATATTCCATGAATATATTAAGTTTACTTAAGATAAAACAGATATAGGGTGCTGAGTGCTCTATGTACAATCTTCGAAAGGTATAGTCTTGGATTTAGTGTCGTAAGACTCCCAGGGACTTTAAGGTTAAACGAAATTTTTGCAGTGTATTCCCAAATCTCCAAACATAATGCCTGACATATGACTCACTAGGATTTCGATTAGTCTGCAGTGCACATAAGGGTATTGTATCATCAATTCTTAACAAAATGTAATGATGTCAGTTTCATCAATGTCGTCATGCACAATCAAATTTAGTTTTTAATCTAAGTGTGGATTTAATTAACTGACAGATGCTCAGACATTATCCTGTTGGCAGACAATGCTGAGCCAACAGGATGTTTTTCACTCTCTTGGCCACGGTGACATTTACTGGCTGGAAAACTTAGGAGTGAACTTAGGAAGTGCTTGTTTTAATTTGGAAAAATGGAAAAACTGGAAATCCTGTCCTATCCAACTGTAAGGTCACACTCTCCATAAAAATGTGTGCAGAGAGGAAGTTTTCACACAGATGGGGAAACCAGTTTTCAATTTTTTTTAACACGAACAAATCACTTGAGTTAATATTTACCAGCAGTGTTTCTCACCTCAGCAGTAAAGAGTTTAACTCGGCAACCTTTATTTTGAAATTGTCATGACAGTTGACTGTAAAGACCATCAGGTACCATAAACAACATTTATTGGCAAATAATTACAATAACTTACATATATGACATTATTAACAACAATCTTTTTAAGTGTTTACCTGATATATTGAGTTTATTCACTTTTGTGTTGAAGCTGAATTTCCAGGTGGTTGAAGGTAAAGATGCCAAAACAACATATATTTGAAATAGAAATGGCATAATTAAGAATCGTAGGGTGCAAGCCTCATTAGGACCACAGCCGATATACGGTATATCATTTACTGTGGTAATGGAGCTTACAAACCTATATGGATTTTGCGCAACAACAAAAAATCAGACATGATGACAGATAGAGACAGTAATAAAATCATCTGTATCTTTTTTTTCTCTTATCTGTGTTGGGGCATCCTCACAGAGCCAAGGTGTCTTTTATCAGCCTTCTCATAGTGGTGCTTACAGAGGTGCCCAGACAGTCAGTGATCTGATAAGTGATTTTGTAAAGGTATGGCTGGACATCTTTCAGACTCGTGTCAAAAACATTGTCCACTTCAGACTGGGTTGGCATCTTCGGCAAGTATTCGTGACGATTTATGACCTCGACAACGTTGATCACCTTCTCACCCAGCTTCTCACCCACTTTCTCCCTGCAGATCTGTCTCTCCTGCTCATTGGCAAGGTTGACAATGTTGACCTTGATACTCCACACCTCCCAGGGAATACACTCGTCAGAAAAAGGCCAGCGAGACTTTTTCTTCTGGTAGAACTCCAGAGAGATTTGTCCCATGCCATCGTTGCCAGAGCTGCTCAGCGCATCCTGTAACCAAAGCATATAATCACATCCTCAGATTACAGGTCTGCCCGTACATAACTGTTGACATTACATTATGTGACAATGACTGTTTACCTTGAATTCAGACACAGCCTTACTGAGCACCCTGTCCAGCTCCTCTGAGGACACCCTGACAAAGGTGAAGTCGATGAAGTCGCAGTCGATGTCAAGAGTGCCTACTGTGCCAATGGAGTACGTGCCCTCCTTTTTGTAGTGGAATTTCCCGGTGCTGCGGTGCAGTAAGATTGTGTGCAGCAAAGAGAGGATCGCTTCTTCCACCTGTCTCGCCTCCACTGTTACCTCCAGGACTTCCGAGCGACAGTTCATTGTGAAACTATTCTTATTCCCATTTACAAGCGACGACACGAGTAGGGTGATGATGGCTACTATATGCAGCTCATATACACTTGTTTACCTCTCTTCCGATGGGCGGGGCCTATTATACACAGTTTATACTGCAGTGAAATACAAAAGTATGTTTGTATAAAAAGGAACCCTACCTCAAATGTTATTTAGCAGTATTGGACACAGACACATAGTAGCGATTACTAGCTTGGCTTGCTAACTGCTACAAATAGGAAAACAGGATGAGGTAATGATGACGATGATAGCACACAATCTACGGCAAGTCGCGTAGTTAAAAATAAGCATCAAAGCGCATACTCATCAAAATAATTAAAGTATTTACATACAAAATAGTATTACAGACAAAAAGGATTACCCCGCTGGCTAAACGTCCACTTCACCTGATTAATCACTAATGAATTGGGTTCGAAACGCAGAGATGCCCGATAATAACAAACTGCTTCGCGTTTGTCGCAGTGCATTCTGGGAGTTACAGTTTGTGCCACATATCCGTTTGCATTCGGCAACTTTTAGTCCAGTCAGACCGAGTCCAGCGGCCGGGGCTGCTATGCTCGCTGCTGGGATAATTCCACTGCGCTGTTGTTCAGCGTCTGGACATCTGAAGAAGAAACTCAGCCACGGACTTTTGAAAAAAAAGTCGCTTTGGTAAACTTTAGCGGCTGCCCAGCTAATGAAGAGTAGCTAGTTAAGAGAAGTGCGGCGAAGATTAGCTTACGAAGCTAACAAGCAAATTCAATGAGTGAAGGACAGACTGTTTCGCCGCTGCTTTTTTGTCAACATAGAGACTGGCTACCATTATCAACATTTGGCACAGGTCTCTATACACAGTTTGCATTGTTTCATGGTGTTCAGAAGCCACTATGGAGCGCTGCAATAGGGAGAACGATAAGCATCGTTTGCGCAGAGGATTGGGATCTGTGCTGTTAACAGTTGCGGGGTTTTTCCTTCATTGACTCAGCGTTTCCCCGATCAAAGGGATAATATGAGGTTCCCAAGTAATTTGCTGTGAGGAGGTGTGTTACGCTGTGGTCGTCGCCAGTCTCAGAGAATGTCCGACTTGGAAAGTGACAGTTCGTATCTCGGTTTGGAGGATCCGCAGTGGCTATGCATGGTCACACTCTTCATCGCATCCCTGGTCACTCTGGCAGTGTATTTCATACAGTATGTCCAACAGAGGGGCGCGGGACACAAACAGAGAACAGCTGAGGACAGTGCGGCGAAGGAGGAAGCCGCCGCGCTGTTGAAATGGGCGCTGTCACTGAAAAGCTGGAAAAGTCAGTGGAGAGGAGCTTGGTGCAGGGCTTTGAACGACGAGTCGAGGAAGCGTGGGGTAAGTCTCCTGATCACCGAGCTACCCCCCACTCCTTATTGTGGCAGGTTCCTTTGATAAAGAGAGCGCAGGTCGCCATATAATTCAAATGTGCTAATGCTCACCCATTGAACACTCTATACGTTTAGGCTCTGAAGACCCTGTAGCTTCAAATGTCACCACAAGCCCTGACATATGATACCTCCTGTTAACACACTCTCACTTACGTCAAAGGGGCATCCTACTGAAACAGCCCCAGTCAAAACATATGCGCTGGTGTAACCTGTGTGATACAACATATCCAAGATCATTATTTATTGGCAAAAGCTTCATTTTCTTGGCCTGTGGGCAGTTTAATATATGTGTGATGTAGTTTTAATCTCTTTGTCTTTTTTCCATCAGGGGGCTGTTCTGTTGACATTTGAAGAAGATAATCTTGAGGCATCGGAGTTCATTGTCAGCCATGTTTCTAGCTTTCAGAAGTCTTCCAGAAGCCAGGTACACTTATTCTTGTAGTCAGTTTGTTATGAATATAGATTTAAGACTTTTGCTTAACAGACAAATGCCTTTATTGTGCATGTTTTTGGCTGGTTTGTGTTTCCACTTATCAATCAGTGTATTTTTATGAGCTATATCTAGATCAGTTGTTGTCGAGTATGTATGTTGTTCTCTCCTTCAACAACCTCTCCTTCAACAACCTCTTAAAAGAGAATCATTTGTCTCCCATGACAGCCCCAGAATGCAAGCAGATTATATCTGCAGACAGTTTATAGATTTCTAATTTCCTTGTTTATGTAGTGTATTGACAAAGTCTGTCCCCCAGATCAGTCTCCCCTTTCCTAACTCATTTCAGAGAAAGGGACTCTGCAAACAGTGCTGCATTATGGCCTGCATTAGACACGCACTTACTCAACCCTTCAGCTCTGCTTCAGATGTTTCCCCAATAGTTTAATCCTTGCAAATTATACACAGATCATTCTCCTTTCTTCAGTCTGCTTGCACATAACAAAAATGAAATGACAGCGTGTTTGAGAAAAACCGCCTTAAGCTTCCTGTCACCATCAGCGAGCTTTCAGTTTCTTTTTCTTTTTTGGATAGAGAGATCAGATAGGGACAAATTACTCACTGTGTCAATGGGCTGGTGGGCTTTGCTGAGTTGCGAATGCGATTGACATGGTGTGAAGTTTAATTGACACAGGCTTATTTTTCTCCCCACATGCTCTTTGTATCATTGTGTGTGTGTGTGCGTGTGTGCGTGCGTGTGTGTGTGTGTGCACATGCCCCTGCACATGCAAACTTTAAGAAGCTTATATATCTGTCAAGCTCAGCACCCAGGAGGGGGGGGGGGGTTGCAGGCATAAGTCATTGTCTACCTACATGCGTGTTGCATGCAAATGCTGTCACTGCGTTCTCTCGTATATTCTTACTAGATTTACATTATGTTAATGCCTCACCTTGTCTTTCCAACAGGCAACCTCCTGCACTGTGGTTGGGGAGAGGCTTCAGTTCACTCTCAGTGCAATGCTGTCAGCCATGGCAACAACAGACCCTTGTAAATACTCCGTTTGTATAGCTCCACTGGAGCTGCAGGTAAATGCTCACAGCTTACATCTCTACACTGTCTGCAAAAGTCGTGGATTTTGAGTGAAGAAAACAAGAACCTTTTTTTTGTGGAATCGTTAATGCTACGGCATCTATAACTGAGTAGCATCCTCTGGCAGTCACTATGTGAGATTTTTAAACATGATGTGCTGGCTCTTTGCTGGCTGCAGTGTCAGATTAAATGGTTATGGTGTCTTCTGTCCTCGGCAAATATCCCAGACCTCATTAAAATCACAGAAGGGGACACTTTGTCTACATTTGTTAGGGGCCTTTACAGAAGCGATTCTCTGAAATTATATGACAAACTCGTCGCAACTTTTTGTTCATACCTAGAAATTGCAGTAGTTTATTTATTTAAACAACCCTAGTTTCGTCGGTAAAAAATAGTTTGTCCAACAGTCTTCACTAACACTCCTCTCTCATTGAACTTGGATGTAGTGATGAAATAAGTGGAGCCAAATGTGATTTGTTGGCCATGTAATGGATATACAACATTAGGTTGTGGTAGGCTAATTCCTAGGTTCGGAATTAAATGTATAGATACAAGCAGCTGTACAAGCTAACCCAATTGTATTAAGGCTATTTTTACACCAATAAGGTGCTTGTCACAAGTCTTGAGCTCATTGTGCCATAAATACAACCAGAGTGAGAGCTACGCAGCCTAAGTCAGGATTAGAGTTGGGGCATTTTTGTTTTGCTTGTGGGTCAATTGTTGTTGTGGGACCATAAAGGAGGCCTCTTGTTCTTTTGAAGTTCGTGTTGTTTCAGTTTTAGTCCAGAAAAGTCATGAAGCCTTTTCAAATGTCTTCTTCCATCCACTGGAACAATTGTCAGTGTTCGATGGAGGTCCCAGCTAGAATGCCCCTGGCTCATTGTGTTATCAGTGCAGCAATAGTTGCAACAGCCCAGCACATTTACTGTACATGGTGTGCTTTGTTGGAGGACCGCATCACATGTCCTGTTGCATGTGATGCGGTACACACATTTCATGTGTGTTTTACTAATATATCACTCATTTTTCACATGCAAATTCTGCATTTAAATATCTTTAGCGTGACTACACAACACCTGTTTCATGAGTATGGGAGGTTTTCATCATAATAATATTCCATAGTTTTCTGGTTATGGATGTTTGTATAAACTGATCTAAGTCTTATCAGTGCAACTGTGTTAATACTATCAGGCCTGTGTTTGGCTTCACATAGACAGCTGTTATGTCTTACACTGGAATTCAGGCATGCTGGGACGTGATGGCCCAGTCTGTTTTGTTTTCTCTTTCTCTTTCTCTTTCCTATCTTCGTTCATGTTCTCCCTCAGTTAAGTGTTCATATACAATTGGCTGACCTCCCCTTACAGACCCACTTCGGCATGTTTTGTAAACTGCGTGCATATAGGACATGATATAAGAGACAGAATACATTTCATAAAACTGGAAAATGAATATTATATTTAAATATTTATTTTAATATTTATTTATATTTAATATTTATGAATTCAGTGGTATCAACTCTCAGAGGGAAGTTGGACAGACTATCCAATATTAAAAATTACATTATTAATACAGTATTAACAGTATTACTTTACACAATCACTTTTTGGATAATAAAGTTTAACTTTCACCTTTATTTCATAGCTCCAATCCACTGTTCAAAAGTGGATAAGGTTATCTGAAATCCTGTTTACACAGCCAAATTGCACCTTTATTCCTGATGGTATGATGATTTGGATATAGTTTGATGAATTAATTCTAAAAATACCCGTTGTCATGGTAACAGTTTAACATGTTAGGTATTTGGGCATTGATTTATCAACATAGCAACATAGCCACAACAACAGATTCTGATTTATTTTCAAGAGCCAAAAGCTCTCATAGGGGTAGAAGCATTAGTAAAAGAAATTTGTTTTTCTTCTGGACAAAAGAATTTCTGAAATTCATATATGCTAGTTACCTTAAGTACCTTGTTTGTTTCTTAGCTTAAACTGCAGTTGCAAGAAGCCGACGGTGAGATCAAGGTGAACTGGGAAGTGTCTCACCTGGAGACAGGGGAGCTGCAGGTGACGCCCACTGTGACCCAGGTAACATAGTTTAATTGTCATGTTTGTTCATTCATATAAAAAGGAGAGAAAAGAGTCGGTAGTTTGATGATGAAATGTCAGTGGGAGTTATTGTGATATACAGTAGCAATAGACTGTATATAATCTATACTCTAAATCATCTCACCCGGCTTCACTGCTGCTGATAAATACAGTCCTTTTTGTGCCTGTGATGTGAATAAATACATATTCTTAAGATTGGATAATGTAAGTGATTTAATAGTCAAAGTGTGGTTGGTATTGTTTATTTGGTTATTGGTTTATTCTTTTTTTCACAATAAATTAATATTTTTAATGTGTCATCATCATATATTATTATCTTTGTCAGGACAATTCCAGCACTTCCAATGTACCAGCCATAAAGGAGCTGCTGAGGCAGCTGCTATATGCGACACACCCCTCTGTGTTGCTGAGCGGAAGGCCTGCTCAGGCCTCAGACATCAAGGTGAGTGGTGGAGTCATGCTTGATGCATACTGTCTTACCAACTATCACTCAAATCTGTGTGTCTGTGTGTGAACAGAATCCTCGCCCTGATGTAAATTTCCATGAAAAATATTTTTACTGTGCTGCACTTTGTACAGTCATCACATGGTGACATGTGTTTCTGATTTGACTGTGCATCACATTCATGAACTGTAAGTGTTCTTGGAGCAACAGCACAGCATAATATGTAACATATTTTCTGCAAAAAGGCTTGTAAATCTTCAACCATAACTCTCACTGAGTCTCACATCACAGCTATACAGTGTATTATCTGCAGTAGACTTTATTTTCCAGCTCCCCAGCATCAAAAGTAAGGACAGGTGTACTGCAACTCAACAGAACTTTAGAAGCAGTGTCTTCTAAATGGTGAAGAACAGTTTAGGGAAACATTTGCAGGCCATGGAGACAATTTTTTTTTACTTTTTAGAGTTGTTATATTGTTAATATTTTATGACATAATTTATTCCTACGTTAATTGTTGCTGCACCAGCTGAGGTAATTATATCTACCGAGCAAGCAGGCCAGACCTTGGATTCAACAATTGCCTGAGTCTGTAAGAACGATATGATAAAAAATTCTACACCTCTTTTACATCATTTTGAATTTTCCTCCAGGGGTTAATAAAGTACCTCTGCTTCTGATTTTGAAAACAACCATCCAAAGCCACAGAGAATTTGGTTCAAATCACTGGCAACACTTTATTTTGTCAGTCTCTCCTTCTGTTGTTTTTCTTGATCTTTTTCACGGTGATTGTAGTGAATACACTCATCATTTTATTGATAATGTCTTACAGTTCATAATGTTTTCAGTGACTATGACAGATTTCTGTCATTTTGATTCCAGTGACATCGCACATGAAGTGAGTAAGATCAGAAGGTCGAAAAAAGTAGATGGAGGGGAGTGACTGCTATATGTAGCCATGAGATGTAGAACATACCTTATTTGAAAGGTGAACAGACAGTTTATGACCCAAACGCAAATATTCATCTAGCTTATGGGTGTGTTCACAGGCCTTTTACACATAAAAGCCTGTGGGAAGTGACTGCACAGCGGGATAAACAGAGGCTGCTCTAAAAGGCAGCGCAACAGCCACCATCTCAAACAGTGTTTACACATTGTGGTGTACTTTACATTGTGTTAGGGCCTGCAAATAATCCCTTTCCCCTCTCATCTGCAGATGATGTTGACAACGTAAACATGAATTTAAAAAATGTTTGGCATTGTTTGATGTTTTCATTGGTCCAAAGATCTCCTTCTCTCCAAAACAAAATGACAATGTGTTCAATAATGTTTGCTAATGTTTGCTCAGCTTGTTTCTTTGATAATGTATGATCCAGATATCCGATGACTAAAATCCTTCATCTGGTTGAAATATATTTATAAATAAGTCAGATTTAGAATGACTGCTTCTGTCAGATATCCAAAACACTGATGTATGGGCAAAAGGATGTGATGCTGATAACAGTTGCCAAACTTTACATGAGGCCCAGCAAGGTCAGAACTAGCTTGGGACACAGGGATAAATCCTAAAGTGGTTCAGCATCAGCTTTACTTGTCTTTGGAACAGGCTGCCATTCCAGGCATGCACAAGCACTGTACATGTGCGTGTGTGTGCAGTCTCACGTACTCAGATCAATATCAAGTTACTACATGCACATTAAGATTCTTGAGCATTGTAAATGTGGTGCAAAGCAGCTTTAGACTCCAGATACCTGACAGACTCCAGCAGGCACACTGTGGTTAGCCTCTAGAATTAACTGAATTAACTGACAGTTCCTCCTGTTGAAGGTTTTTTCTGATAGTTATTCATGACCTTGATGGTTCCCATGATTTTGGTCACTTGGATAGGCCAAAGATGGAAAAAAGTACTTTCCATTTATAGTTGCTTTAGTGGTCAGTGGATCCACACTGTTTAAGTAATTGACCTAATGTGCTTTCTTCAATAGGAAGCCCAACACAAAGTGGTCACACCTCCTAAACCCCCCCGTGCCCATGACTGGAAGCTGCTGGTGAAAAACATCAAGGTGACGCTCAGTCAAGAGGAGGATGCTGCAGGTTGGATACTCTTCTCCCTCGTTTATTCAGAAATACCACGTTTCTACTGTGTTACAAACCAAATTTATTTCTGTCCCTCGCAAAAAGATGGAGGACTCAGTTTTAATGGTATTGCCCGTCAGTATTACTGATATCAGTAAGGTACACTATCAGTAAGGTCAGTATTACCGACTGAAAAGGAAGTTTGTATTTAAAAAAAAAAAAGATTATTTGAATTTGTAATTCCCATCACTGTCACCACACCCATACACACCAACACTAAAGCGCGCTCCTCTTACGATCAGAGTAAAAGCAAAGCATGATATTGTTATGCTTCATGAAACTAGAGGACAACATGTTGTGAGTTAATGATCACTGTCAAGTCTTAGACCACAACATCATTTATAACTGCTTTGTTTGTCTAGTTCCTGAGATGAGTCACCATCTGTGATGCTGCTGTTCTCACATCATGATCTTTAAGCATTCTGCTTGTCACTGTGCAGGAGAAACATGACACAGCATTTGGCACTTGACTCTGTTTTCCTTCCTTGTGACACTTCCTGTTTTTAGGGTTCTTGCTGATATATTCATGAGGGTGCAGTGCTTATAGTTAATAAAGGTCACTTTGAAATGGGCTGTGAAGCTGTGGAAGTGAGCTTTGGAACATCAACACATTCAGGAGCATATTGTATTTACTCAGATGTCACTGGCTGTGGGATGGAGTTACAGTTAGTAGAGTGGGAGTCTTTTTCCTGTGCTACAAACTAAGATGCTTTTTGCTGTGTTTGTAGGCAGTATGAATCCTCTGTGTGTGCTGCAGTTAGATGACCCTCCACAGAAGTTTAACACCTCTGTTTTAAAGAACACAACCAATCCTGCCTGGGACCAGCCATTTATCTTGTAAGTTTTAACAGAGTCCTGCAAAGCACCAGTCTTTGAATTAGTGTTTGACTCCTGTTTCTCTACAGTCCATGCACACGTTCTCTGTCTTATTCTAAAAATGTTTTGTTTTTCTGTCTTGCTAGTGAATTAAATGGACGATCAAAAGAGCTCAGCATTCAGCTTATGAATGATGGGCAACCTCAAGAGAGTAAGGAGAAATCCAGGAAATTACACAGTAGTACTCTTAATGAGTTGTGACTGTCACATGGTTTGTTTCTGTAAGACTGAACAAGGTGTGTTTTCTCTTCGTCAGACTCCCTTTTAGGTCAGGTATCAGTGCCTTTTGATCTTGTGAAGAAACAACCCAAAGGACAGCAAACATTTGCACTCATGACCAAAGACACAGTGACTGGCTCACTTACTACTGACGTAAGAACATTTTCCAATCAATATTATCACATTATTATCAATATTGAGATGCTTAGTTTTAATTTTTTGTGTCTGAGGTTTTCATAGACACAATGTTAGAACAATAACAGGGCATTTGAATTCCTCAGTTTACCTACCTGGAGCCCAGCGAGGTGAGGTCCTGGCACCCTCCAACACCAGCCTACAACAAAAGGGTGGAGATGGACCGTACCGTCATGCCCTGTGGCACTGTGGTCACCACCATCACTGCAGTGAAAAGCAAGCCAGGTCGACCACTCCCACTTGGACTCAGTATAGGTAAAGCACCTATAAGCTGTCACACTGCACAGCACAGACGAGGAAGGCCAATGCTTATTCAAAGAATACATTTGTTCCATTATTATAGATGAGACATATAGAAGCACTCTTATTTTTCTTTAGTTTATAGTTCTCTAAGTAAAGCCACTACCATCACCCTTCAAATACATTTCAGTGCAAAGGTCAGCCGCTTGTTCATGCATAAACAGCTATTTGACTCTGTAAGTATCTTCACATGCAATTTAATTTGCATTGTTTTATTCAGATCCCTGGTAACCTGGTAAATATATCACAATTATGGAACAAAGATGTAAATTCTGCAATGATCACTATAACCATGTGAAAGATTCTCCAGGGGTTGATAATCAGCTTACACATGGACTTCAGGCATTCATGCTCTAGAGCAGATAAATCATACTGACTTTTCTTTTAGCCTCATCAGTAGGTTCAAGTTTTTACTTACTCAGTCAGATACCCTGGCAGCTGTTGAATGCAGTGAAAGTGATTTTGTTACAAACATTCATGGTCATCAAATATCTGTAAAAACTATCTGCTGCACTTTGTGTAATGCTGATAGCTGCCAAACAGTCATGTTGACACTGTTGTAGCGCGAGTGGTAGCATTTAGCTCTGTTGTGCCTTCGAACATCCTCACAGAGCAGCGTGCATATAACTTGTTATTATAGAGTCAGCTGCATTTGGGACCTAACACCCTGGAAACCAGACCATGCAAAATATAAATAGAGTAATAAGCTGTTTGTGTATGACATACACCTTTTAAACCTTGCAAATACACTGTTACAACAGGTGTATCCTAAAATAAGTTTGAAGTAAATGATGTTTCTATTTTGAGAACAAATAAGTTGTACAAATGCTAAAAGTGTCAGTATGGGTTAAACCCTTATAAACACTAAATGTCAACTGCATGATAGGAAGCACAGAAATGTGATGTAATGTAATGGCATATGTTTAAATGTGCTGGCACTGTAAATGTTAGTGTTGCTTTTTCATTGCTTTGTCTTTTGACACCAGCACAGGCTCCAAGAACAACATGTTGGTTGAATATAGCTTAGTTGCTCAGGGCGTGTCATGCTGAATCACCTGTCATTGGGATGACAGAGCAGAATAGAGCTCATTAATATTTCCTTATATAAAACGTCAGCTATAACAAAATTTGCTGAAACTGTTGTCATGTATTCCAACTGCAAAGCCTATCATCGGCTCTTCATAATTTATTTATCAGTTCTGCTAACTACCAGTATATTCAAGTCATGACTGATTTAACACCATTCTTTGCTGCCTCAGATCCTGCCCAGAAGGCTGTGATCAACAAGTCCAAGCTGTCTCAGCGGCGTGTTTCAGAGCAGGCATCTATGCTGGGGACCACCGTCAGCAAGGCCCTGTCCTCCTCTGATACTGAGCTGCTGATGCTCAATGGGACAGATCCGGTGGCTGAGGCCGCCATCAGACAACTCCACCAGTCTGCCAAGCAGAAGCTCAAGTCCCCGGTGAAGAAGAGTACCATCATCATCTCTGGTATCGCCAAAGTAAGGATGAGCTGTACCAGATCTCAGCAACTCCAAACTGTCGCATTGTACTGTGTGATTTATACTCTGTGGGAAATGCATAGCAGTTGAGGACAGCCAGGTTCCACCAATGCTTTTTAAGCTGTTGCAGTCATTTTGGTGCTGATTGGTTTTAAAATGGTGAATATACTTACAGACGCCCATGTCTCAGGATGATGAGCTAGCTCTGATGGCGGGCTACGCTGCAGCGATGGATGCCTCAATGTCAGAGAGCAGCTCCACTCAGGATGTGACCACAGCGATTGCATCAGGGACCAGTAGCCCTCCAGATGAGTCGGAACCGCAGGAAGGGCCCAGCGGAGTAGGCCACCCCCCAGAGGACTGGGAAAGTCAGACAGGAGAGGAACTGGACCATTCCTCGCTATCCATGTGTGTGTCTGATGTTAACTGCAAGAAGAGTAGAGGTGAGAGGTCACTTACTACCTTGTTTGTGTGTTGACTGGTGCAGTGGCATTGTTGGTGTATAGAGTATTGTTCTATGCAGTAACCATATTGCCGAGTCAGTGATGCAGTATGCCTTTGTGTTCTTTTCTCTCTTTTCATCCTACTTTGACAACCTTTCCTTTCTGAACTATCACCACTGCCATCTTAGAGGAAAGCAGTGCAAAGCACACATTATGTCCGGATGAGTAAGTGACCTCACGAGTTGCTTGGTACTCTGCTATGTGTAGTCTCTGTTAGCATTAGAGTCAATCAAATGTCAGTTGTGTTGTAGTTGAAGGTTCAGTGTGTAGTATTTTTTGGCTCTAGAGATGAGCGTGCAGATTGTAGCCAACTAAATACCACAACCCTTATTCTCCCTTTCAATGCATTTCTGACAACAAACAGTGGCCTCCACATACATGGCACACAGAAACATGGCAGTGGACGAGGACTCACTCATAATGTACATAAAAAGTACTCAGTCCAAGGCAACAGGTGATGATGCACCAATGAAAACATAGTGATATACATTGTATTTTATTTCTGACTGTATGTCAACTAAATCCTACACACTGGACCTTTTAATGTGAAGTGAGTCAGATATTAACATGTATAGTTGATAGATAAATAGATAGATAGTTGATTATGAGCTGCTTTATTATAAAACTGCTATGAAGCTGCATTAATGTGAACACATTATCACAGGAATATACACAGCACATTGCATTTGATTCTGCACAAATATTGACTGGCCTACAGACTTGACTGATTATTTGTTAGAGGTCAAAGGTCGCTAACATTAACAAATCTTTTGGCCATAATTTAAGATGACAAAACAGATTTAGTACTCATATCTTATACGCGATATGTATGGTGTCAGAGGTTAATTCTCATTAATAACACTTTCAAATTTACATTCATTCACTTCTACTGCTGCTTCAGTTGTCTTCAACTTTCAATACCTCAGAAGAATCCTGAATACACCCAAAGGGGTTCTTCACTAAGTACAATCACATGTAGGTTACTGTGTACTCATAGGTGTAGTCTTGAATTTTAATGGATTTTCTGAAATTATGTCTTGAAGCAAACACAGCCGATGTGCACACACCGGGGGTGATTGTGGCTGGGATGAGATAACTGCAACTGCAATTGTTGCCTGCCAAAATATCAACCAGCTACTTTGCTCACTGGATGTGAAAATTAAGATTTGTTCTCGTCTCTGTGCCCAGTGCTATGTGACATGAAAACCAGCGAGACCAAACCAATGATTGACCACTATTTTAGCAAATGTAGAAAGATGTTGATCTCTTGACAGCCAAGATGGTGACCATTAAGTGTCCATTGTTTGGTGCTGAATATTTTTGACTGTTTTGCGTGCACATTCTGGGCAGTCACAGTGCACTGCATGCTGCCAAGTAGCAAGATTGAATATGTAAATACACACATTATAAAACAGCAGTTGTCTGACTGCGTAGTAAAGAATGACTTTGTCC
Organism: Trinectes maculatus; assembly: GCA_016785345.1. NCBI lineage: Eukaryota > Metazoa > Chordata > Actinopteri > Pleuronectiformes > Achiridae > Trinectes > Trinectes maculatus. Next base: position 106,102 of record JAFBJQ010000192.1, on the reverse strand, counting down.
TCTGCTTCTCTGCTACAGGCAGCTTCTTACAGAAGAGTGCAAAGCTCTTCTTCCGGCGGCGTCACCAGCGCAAGGACCCAGGGATGAGCCAGTCCCACAATGACCTGGTTTACCTGGATTCATCACCCACCGTGGAGCGCGCCAGCCGAACAGCCACTCTTAGCCGTATGCTCAGCCGCAAGATTAAAAGTAAGAGCAAAGCAAACGGCTCTACCTCCATTGGGGAGCCACATGCGTGACCCCACCTTCCTCTCACCTCAGCCCCCCCCTCTACAGCAACTACCATCACCACCTCAAACTTGCACTGGCAAACTTCCTGGCTAACCAACTCCCCCTAATGCCCAACCCGCATACAGGGGCCCTTGCATTGTGAATAGTAAAGCTGTGCAGATGGAGAACTATCCTCTTTTATTGCCATATCCTGCTCAAGTGCTTCTTCTAAGGAGCAGACGATCCACAAGAGGCCAGTGTGCGCATGTGTGGATGAAAGTATCCTGTCCTGGACTGATGGAATTTCAGAGGGCATTATTCAGCATGTTTCTCTTATTTGATTTTAATCAACACTTTCAAGTCCTTTAATGGCCTTGGTATGGACAGAAGGGACTGATGCAGGCCGTCTCTTTTTACCTCACTGAGGGTAAAGGGTAAGCTCTCCCTGCTGTAAACCGTAAGGATTACTACGGTGGATCAACAGGACCAAAGATCAAGAGCAGAGTGGTGTTTGTATGATTTGCACAGCTTTTAATCTTTTATTTAAGGTGCAATGACAGGAGCTACTCATGTGGCAGAGACTCTTTTTTAGGTCTGAGTCATGTTGTCAAGATTCACAAAGGGAGATAGACGATTGTCTCACTGCATCACTGGTGCCGGTGGGAGATAGTGATACAACTACTTTTTAACACTAAAATTATAAAATAGGGTATTTAAAATAAGCATTTTTTTTCAGTTTACTGAAAATAATTTTGTTTTTTAATGTTATATGCATACAAAAACTGTACTACAAAGTTACAGAAAAACACAAGGCTCATGATTAACGATGATCAAACAGATATTACAAGATAGTTATGATTGGCTTGTCATGGAATCATGCATCAGCTACTAAATGAATTTACACCTCTAAACAGTGACACTGAGGTTAACATGAACTTTAGATCTGCATGGGTGTTTTGTGTTTACTCCTCTTGGGAGTGTTTTTAACTGATAGATAGAGCTGTCTTTGTCTTCCTTCGGTAAACTACTGTTATCAGCAGGAATGTAAACATGTCAAAAGGGAACATAGTTAACCTTTATCTTCGGACTGTGACGTTACACACGGCCATACTTACGCACTAATGAACTTGTTTTATGCTCTTTTCGATTCAGCATTTCATCTGAAATCCTTACTCTTTCATTTAATGTTTTATTGTTTGTTGTTTTTTAAAATTGAATTTTGAACACATGAACAAGAGAAAGTGTGAATGTGTTTGGGAGCCTCCAAAATTGTTTTGACTGCATTTTATCGAGCTAATGATTGTAACAAAAAAAAAAAATCTGTACATCTTGTACTACTGTTTCTTCAGTAAACTGATGTGCTCAGAGAATTGATGCAGCACAGTGACAGAATAACAGATTGCCTTACAGATGTTCTGAAGATGTTGTTGTGCATGGCTGGTCTCTCTCTCTCTCTCTCTCTCTGGTCCTGAGGCTGAATCCACCGTCAGAGTCCTGTGAGAGTACAGCGAGCCATTGGAAAAGCATGCAACCTTGTTCCTGCACTGTCAGCAATGTCTATAAACAAGAAGCCTATGCACATATCTGTTAACTGAGTGTTTTTATTATTAAGACTACCTGAGAATTAAAAACACTTCACAGCTCTTCTGTACAGCTGTGATCACCTGCTCCTTCCAATACCATCATTAACCACAGTCTGTTTACAGCATATATATTCACAAGCTAAGATTTAGGCGGAATGAAGCTCTCTAACAATAAAACGGGTCATTTTAATCGTCACTCAGCTTCAGAGCCCTTGCTTAAGGCTTCCTGCAAGCAGCTGCTACCCGGAGCCGTGGCGCTGTCTGTGATTAATAAACTGCTTCCTGTTTTTTTTTTTCTTTACTGGCATCTGTTTTTGTGCACAAAAACTAACTGACTTAACTGTTTCTGCAGAACGTCAGTGAGTTCCCTGCAGGGATTGCAGATAATATGCATATGGATTTATTTCACTTTCAGCAATAAATATTGACTGAATAACTGAGCTGGCCGTGCAGCTTTGAATGTCCTGGCTATGGTGACGTCTCTGAGTTTAGAAGCTCGTCAACAAATTTTATGACAAAGCCCTTTGTTCATAATGCTAAGAATAGTGAATTAAGGTGTAGGAGCATTTGTCAGCATTGTCAAGACTCAAACACTTATTTTGAGAACTTTTAACAGTTCAATTTATTTTAAAAAAAGAAGCCTTATAGTATTGAATTACATAGTGACGTTTCTGCAGGTAAAATGATCTTTGTTGCTTATGATTTTAAATGGAGGCCATAGTGAAGGATCTGGGGGCTGTCTCCACACCTGTCTGCTAGAAGGTGTAATGGAGATTACATGTTGAAAAGCCTCTTTCATAGGTGTGTTAATGTCGTTAACATTAGTTGTAAGTTAATATGACTGTTGTAATATATTCATGTATTAATATTCATGTAGTTAATTTTAATAACACAACTTGTAAAGGTGTAAGTACTTTTGTGTATCACAGTGACAACTGGAGTACAACCTCAGAGTGAGCCTACAGCTCCCACAATGCACTCGGCGCGGCTCGCTTCCGGTCCTGCGCCGTTTCTGGAGCGGATTGGAACCCGGAGTCAGGATTCGCTAAATGAAGGGTCCTTTGCAGCGAAGGTAACGTGTTTTTCTTATCGAAACACAGCGGCTCTGTATGAAGCGCTGACGCAGTCTGGTAGTAAACATGCAGCCGCTCGGCCCTGTTCGCTCCGGCGGCTCCTGCGGCGCCTGCACCGCGCTCTGCCCGCCGCTCAACCGCTGCGACTCCGGTCTGCTGCTCTGCGTCTCCGGTCCATCCGCCATGCCGACTGTTCTTTGTTACAGTGTCGTGAAGACGAGCCGTTCAGATCGGAGTTAAAACCCGGCTGGAGTCCGGGAGCGATTCCGATCCTGGATCCCGTCTCCAGCCCGGAGTGAGCGCGTCAACACGCAGCCTCCAGCTGCGCGGCCCGACTCCTCATGTACAGCAGCTCCAGCATGAGCTGTGGTGCATTCAAGTGTCACAGAGCCACTGTGTGCGTGCGTGTGTGTGTGTATATGCGCGCGTGCGGGCTGGGAAGTTCACTTGTCTTCATTGCAACATTCTCTTTGAGAAAGTAGTTCCTTTCTAAATCTGCACTTCACCCTGTGTGCTGATCCTGTGTCTCATACTGTGTGATGATCTGGGCTTAACGCAGCGTTTCCTGTTTGTAGGTGTCAATAATGGCTGAACAGACGCCAGATGAGTTCATCTGTGAGTATCAATCCAGGCTGAGCACTGTGTGTGTGTGTGTGTGTGTGTGTGTGTGTGTGTGTGTGTGTGTGAGAGAGAGAGAGAGAGGGGGAGAGAAGACAGGTTGTGATGACAGGTGTGATGTGTGTGTGTGTGTGTGTGTGTCACAGGGTGTGACGACTGTGGCCAGTACCATGACTCTGAGTGTCCTGAGCTGGGGCCTCTGGTGACTGTCCAGGACTCGTTCGTCCTCAGCCGAGCTCGGTGAGTGAGCGCCAGCTCAGCCTTCTCTGCCAGAGACAGCCATTTATCATCGTCACCACTGGTGTCCACACAGTGGTGGCGATGACCTCTGACCCCTCTCTGGAGTTGTAATGTTAATTACTCATCCTCCAGAGAGGTTGAGTGCAGTGTGTTTCGGCAGGTGGTGGACTCAGTGCTTTGTGATATTTCACCCCACATCTGCTTATTTGAACTGGTCCTGAAAATGTCAGCGGTCCCGGTTTACCTGGGTCACATGACACCAGGTAAAACACGGTACCTGCATACATGCTGTGTTGTCTTTGCCTTGCACCAGGTCATCGCTACCAAACAGCCTGGAGATCAGACAGGTGGCTGATGGGGAGGAGGGTGTGTTTGTCCTGCGACGGCTGGTCAAGAGGACCCGGTTTGGCCCCTTTGAGGCTAAGAGGGTCCCCCACATGGAGAAAGAAGGACCGTTTCCTCTGAAGGTGGGGCCTGATGATTCCTGGCAATGTTTATTTGTAGAGTCGTACAGGGGTTGGAAAGTTAGGACGATTCCAATGGCCCCGGACTAACAGGGGCCATTGGAATTAAATTTTTTTGTCATGTGGCCCAAAATTCCTGTGAGTAGAGTATATAGCATATTTATGTCACCATGTTACTTTTATTTTATTTCTTTATTTTTATTTTCTATTCAATAGTTACCGAATTGCTTTTCTATGTTTAGTATTTTAATTTATGAATATATTTGTAATGGGCAAATTGAGTTGAGTGCATAATTTCGTTCCATCTCATGCTCTTGTATGGTTTGTGAATGACAACAAAGTTCCTTGAATGCTGTTTTATTTGACCAAAACAGATGTGATTCTTATCTTTATAATGAACAGATCTTTCAGAAGGACGGCCTGGTGGTGTGCTTTGATTCCAGCTGTGAAGAAGACTGCAACTGGATGATGCTGGTCCGACCTGCAACCGACCACAAACACCAGAACCTGACGGCTTACCAGCAGGATGACGACGTGTACTTCAACACGTCCCAGGTACCTGCATCCATCCCAAACCTGAGGCTTTACTAACAGGTGTCCGGTGCTGGTTCTGATGTTCACCTCTGAGGTTTGATCCTCAGGATGTGCTGCCAGGGACAGAGCTGAGAGTCTGGTACGGAGCGTTCTACGGCAAAAGGATGGAGAAACCTGTGCTGAAGCCTCCACTTCAGCCACCTCCTCCAGGTAGATGACTTTACAAGTGCCATCACCATGGTAACTGTTTGAGATGTATCCTAAGATTATCTCCCTCCTCATCAGATGTTACGTCTTCATCTGAGACCTCAGAGAAACCTGGAGCACATGTCCCTTCAGTGGCTGAAGATGCCAACACAGGTGAAGTGAACATCCATCACACCAGTCACTGACGGCTCAGTCTGCTGTGGTTTCTACACATTGAGTCCAACAGGAGTGGACGTTTCGAAAAAAAATGCTGTGTCGTGTTTATTCTGGATCCCCTTCCTCCTCTTGTTGATCACAGGAAACACGCTGAGTCACCTCGATGAGTCAAAGACAGTGAGCGATCTTCCAGCGCCCAGAGAAGAGAGCGTGGACGGCCCCGATGAGGAGGAAGGTGGGCCCCCTACAGCTCAGCCGGGCCCCAGGAGAGGACCGAGCCGAGGAGGGAGGAGAGCTAAGGGCCGCAGGCCAGGGGCCACTGCCAACAAAAACAAAGGTGAAGCAACAGATATGTAAAATGTCATCAGTCAACATTAGGATTTGTTTAGAGAGGGGTTGGTCTGAACTGAACAACAGTAACTCAGACAGACAGTCAGAGACAATAGCTCCATATATAACAACACTCAGCTCTATGTGGATTCTGTCAGCTGGAAGACAAATTATTCCCTGTCTCTCACTGCACTGTCACCACCACTGTCCCTCTGCACCTCTGCATGTGTTGTGTATGTCCTCATTTGGAGCTGAACAGGTTATAGGGTGAGTGGTAGCCCAGAGGGCTGGAGTTCAAATCCCGCTCTCGGCACCACCCTGGGCCCTTGAGCAAGGCCCTTAACCCCAATTACTCCCTGGGCGCCTTGCACTGTATCTACTGTGTGTGGCAGCCCACTGCTCACACGTGTGTGTGTGATGGGTTAAAAAGCATTTAGTTGTATAGTGTACTATATAAGTGTACTGTGACAATGACAAATAAAAATAAAAAACAGGTTGAGGCACATTCTGTGGAGACTGGCACATGGCATACTGGGAAAATGTGACACATATCATATGTGACGTGGTGGAGGAGGATGGAGCAGGTTTATGATATAGTGACACTAAAATCAGTCTCAACTGTGGTTTGTGGTTCGTGCTAATAAGAAAATGTGAACATGCCAAGACTCTAAGCTAAGACTGTGTTTAAACATTGTGAGGATGATCTATGTTTGACTTTTTACCACATTAACATTCTTTATGTGTGCAGATGTGAAGCCCCGTGTGGGGACGTCCGAGCCGGCGGCCTCAGCAGCAGCAGCTCCAGAGATCAGACTCGTCCCAAAGAGACACAAAGTCAGAGAGCACAAGAGGGTGTACCGCTGCTCCCTCTGCAACAAGGTCTTCCAGAACAGCAGCAACCTCAACAGACACATCCGATCTCACGGTGCGTGCAGATATGAAAAGCAGAAGTGTGGTTGAGAATGAATGGATGTGAGGTGCTGGTCAGGTGCTGAAGTGTCTTCGTCCTCCCAGGTGATAAGCTGTTCAAGTGCGATGAATGTGACAAGTTGTTCAGCCGCAAGGAGAGTCTGAAGCAGCACATCTCTTACAAGCACAGCAAGAACGTGGTGAGTAACACGGCAACCTGTTCCCGCTCGGCTTCATCACGCACACCGCTGACCCCTTCTGTTGATGTGTCCCCAACAGCCCGACCACGAGTACAAACACAAATGCAACACATGCGAGAAATGCTTCCGCCTTGAAAATGCCTTAAAGTTCCACAACTGCCGGACAGGTAGCAGAAAGCGCCGACTCATCACTGTGTTTCTATTTCATTTTTTTAGTTCATGTTGGAATTATTTGGACGATTTCTTCTTCTTTTTTTCTTCCCGTGAATTGTATGAAAGCGGTTTTCATGGAGTTCACTTCCCTCTCCCTCCAGATGACAAGACGTTCCAGTGTGATATCTGCTCGCGCTTCTTCTCCACCAACAGCAACCTCTCCAAGCACAAGAAGAAGCACGGCGAGAAGCTCTACTCCTGTGAGATCTGCAACAAGATGTTCTACCGCAAAGACGTGATGCAGGAGCACCACAGGAGGCACGGCGTGGGTGGGTCGCGCTTTTCCTTACACCAACAGTGTTGTCACGTATGGTGTGTGTGTGCGTGTGTGTGTGTGTGTGTGTGTGTGTGTGTGGTTATTCTGTAGCAACCTGGTGAAATCTGCACAGAGTGTAATGAGGGCAGAGGCAGCAGACGGCTGTGTGTAATGGCCTCGTGCTCTGAAGCGGCAGATTTCATAACATGTTCTTCTGATGTCTTCAACTCAGAGAAGATTGTCACACAGTAGAAATCAGCTGTGAACAGCGACTCCTGTCAGAGTTGATCATGTTTATTACATTACATTCATTGAGCAGATACTTTTATCCAAAGCGACTTACAATAAGTGCATTCAATTAGGAATCAATGTCGAATGATCCATCACTCTTTCTTATAAAATCTCACCACACTTCAGTATTTGTTGTTTGTTAAAACGCAGACCCTGTAAAAAATATTCTTTTGTGTTTGCATTATATTTGTAAGTCCTAAGTCCTATCAGTTGTGTAACTACAACGCTTACTTCATTAAATGCATGGGAACTGCTGTAAGAGTTGGCAAAACATCAAAAAATGAACACAGTTGTATTGAAGTCATTTTGGTGAACTGCAGCTGGAGGCACTGACAAAAAAGATTTAGTGGCAAGAAGCAGTATGTCATGCTCTCTGCTGGACTAAACCCATAATGCATCTGGACAGGACCAAAGCACATGAAGCGAGAGGAGCTGGAGGCCAATGGAGAAGAGGGCACCAAGTACAGGAAGGAGCCGTCGCCCTGTCCTATTTGTGGCAAGGTGAGAACATTAGCAACAGTTCACCGCACACACAGCCCCGGGTTAAATAACTGCACACAGTGAGACAGTGTTAAGCACATATGTGTGTGTGTGTGTGTGTGTATGCGCACAGGTGTTCTCCTGCAGGAGCAACATGAACAAGCACCTGTTGACTCACGGTGATAAGAAGTACACCTGCGAGATCTGCGGCCGCAAGTTCTTCCGCGTGGACGTCCTTCGAGATCACATTCACGTCCACTTCAAGGTGAGACGGTCAGGAGGGTGAGATGGTCAGGAGGGTGAGACGGGCGGGAGGGGAAGCCTCCTCAGCAGCTCCTGTTCAGAGGACAGGCCGATGGCGTCACATCACAGTACTGAGACAGATGTTGTGACGTGTCGACCAGTCATGATACCTGTCAGCATCACACCCACAGCTATGACCCTTGACCTTTATCCTGGAAATGTTCCTGACTGTATTTTATCTACTGTGTTTTATCTTATGTCTGTCTATGTGTGTGTCTGTGCAACCATGTTTTGCCAACCTACACACACACACACAAACTCACAAAATCAGTATCCGTCGTGCTGTTGTGACTGGCGAACTTTCATTTATCCAGGACATCGCCTTAATGGACGAGCAGGAGAGGGAGGGCTTCATCAGGAAAATCGGCATCTCCGCAGGCAACAGCGACGAGACTGACGACGATGACGAGGAGGACGACCCTGAACACCACAAGTACAACTGCAAGAAATGTCAGGTAGGCCGCGTCCTGCCAGGCATGAAGCAGGAGCAACACTGATGTGGTGTGGAAATGTGTTTCAGACGTGTTCCAGCCTGGCCAATAATCCATAATCCAAACAGTGGCGATGGTTGTATCATGCAGCTGAAAGTATTTCTCATAGTATGAACCTATGTGCATATCTTCATTTGTGACACACACACAAATATACAAGCTTGTGTCTGTGTGTGTAGCTGACGTTTGCAAAGGGGAAGGACTACCTGAAGCACATCATGGAGCAGCACAAGGAGAGAGGCTACGGCTGCGGGATCTGCAACCGACGCTTCGCACTGAAGGCCACGTACAACGCTCACCTCGTCATCCACAGAGAGCAGCTGCCCGACCCTGCCGTGCAGAAGTAAGACTGCAGGAAGCAGTGCGGCAAATATTTCAGTTGTGTTTCTGTTGTGTTGTCACATCCCATATTTTCAATGTGTTTGTGTTGCGTTGTCAAATCATGGCTGAGATACCAGTTAAGGATGGAGCAGAGGTCTGCTGTTGTTAGTGTGGTTGAGATGGTTGTGATCAGTTTATATGTTTTATTATGTTTATATGAAGGTACATCCATCCATGTGAAATCTGCGGCCGGATCTTCAACAGTATCGGTAACCTGGAGAGACACAAGATCATCCACACAGGTCAGCATACATCACATCTTACCCCTATGTTTTCAGTGACAGAATAAAAAAGTATTAGAAAGAAAAAAAGCTATATTGACTATAAGAGTTGTTACGTACACGTGTACGTGTGTGTGTGTGTGTGTGTGTGTGTGATCATTCAGGGGTGAAGAGCCACAGCTGCGACAAGTGTGGCAAATCATTTGCGAGGAAAGACATGCTGAAGGAGCACCTCAGGGTCCATGACGACATCCGGGACTTCCTGTGTGCAGAGTGTGGGAAAGGTGAGGTTCTCACTGCCGCATCACACGCCACACATGACTGTTAGCGCCTAAACACTGGAGTCAGCATAGCCTGACTCATGTTTGGATCGCTGCCATATCGAGGAAACGTTCTCCTGTGCAGGCATGAAGACCAAACACGCTCTGAGGCACCACATGAAGCTTCACAAGGGCATCAAAGAGTACGAGTGTAAGGCGTGCAACCGCAAATTCGCCCAAAAGGTCAACATGCTGAAACACTACAAGAGACACACAGGTGAGTCTGCGTGTGTGTGTGTGTGTCACGGAGTCATGATTCATGTGTTACAGTTGTCTGTGATGTAACCGTGTTGACTGTCGTGTCTGCAGGTGTTAAGGACTTCATGTGTGAGCTGTGTGGAAAGACGTTCAGTGAGAGGACGACGTTAGAGACGCACAAGCTCATCCACACAGGCGAGTGCTCAGTCTGCTCCACTGCTGCACTGACTGGTTACAAGCAGAACATGGGAGCCTGTAATTTGGCTCTTTCTTTTTTTTTCTTTTGTTTTGCTGTTATGGTCAGAGCCAGGAAAGTGAATCTGCAGCCTGATTTATGCAGCCGTCAGTTCACAGAAACACCACAACACCACCACCACACAGAATGAAAGGACACGTTTACTGCAGGACTCTAAAAGCGGAGGAATGGAAAGTTTGGTGGGAAACGAAGAGGCGAAAAAACCCAAAACATCACAACACAAAGCAAATTGATGTAAAATGTTTCTGACAAAGTGACACGAAAAAGTCAAAAATGTCATTGAGAAAATTACCACAATTTTTTTTCTTTTTTTTCTGCATTGTAAATATGCAGACTGAAATCTGATGTTATATTACAGGGTTTGTTTTCAGCGCCCCACATAAAGCCACAGCCAAAATATAGACACATTCCACAGACACAGACCTTTGTTTATGACAAAATAGGGATACAGAATTGTGTGTCTGTTAGTATTTAACTATATACTCAACTCAGTTCTGTCAGCATTTGGGCTTCATGTAAAAGTTTGTACAAGAGCGAAACAAAGTTTATGGTAAATGGAACAAATTTCCACCATTAATGTTTTAACATGGTGGACTGACCCTGCTCCCTCCTCTCCCGCTGCAGTGGGGAAGACGTGGACATGTGCGACCTGTGACAAGAAGTACCTGACAGAGTACATGCTGCAGAAGCATGTCCACCTGACCCATGAGAAGGTGGAGGCCCAGTCATGTCACCTGTGTGGGACAAAGGTGTCCACCCGCGCGTCCATGAACCGGCACCTGCGACGCAAACACCCAGAGGTGAGACAGGAAACAGTCCAGGTGTTTGGCTGCAGAGCTACTCACACATCCTGTATGTAAACGTGTCCATTTGTCACTGTGTGGCGTTCATGGCTCCAGGTGGTGTCTGCAAGGATCGATGAGTTCGATGACCTTCAGGAAACATCAACAATCAATGATTCATCAATCAGCATCGTGCAGGTTCGATTTTAGAATTCTGGGCTACACAACGTGTTAAACACCCAGTGTGACGAGATCACTTTAATCCTCCAAAAGCCTGTCTGTCTTTGACCTGACAAGGTTTATGTTTGTAGCAAGACAAAAAGAAATCATCTACATTGAATTGTACAATGTCACTGGATAAATATTATCACGCAAACATGTGACCTCCTTCCTCAGCCCGCTCTGACCCTGGAAAAAGACGGCCCCCCTCAAGAGCGGCCCAGCCGATCATACCGCCACCACAAGAAGAAGCAGAGAGTCCCAGCTGAGCCCGAGCTCTCCGAGTCCGACGAGTTCAGTGACTTCACGGAGCCGAGGCACGAGCCGATGGAAGAGTTCAACACCGTCATCGTGGGCGATGAAACGGAGACGTGCTCTGCTGTGCAGAGCATCCAGCAGGTACCTGTGAAGACTCATAGTCAGATTCCTGCTCTACTCCTCAGCAATAACGTTTCTAACCTCCTTTTCTCAACAAGCAGAAGAAATGGTGACTTTATACAGGACAGATGACCTGATTTAGAATGAAATAGTGTTGGTCTGCTGAAGAAGCTGAGTGTGTGCTACTGATGGAGAGCAGAATAAATAAAAGTCAAAAGAAGCAACAATGATTCACATGTGGAGTAAAATAATGGTCTCACCATTATGGCTCTGTGTTAGTTTCTCAGTTTTCTAATATTAAGCTGGTCAGAACTGATCATTCATAAACAAAGTATGATCAAATGTCCCTCTGAATGGGCTATAAAGAAATACAACCTGTGAATCGAATAAAATTACAAATGACGTCATAACACCACATTTACATTACTGAGCAGTTCTGACTTAATCAGGGAGTTTACATACTATTATTATTATTATTATATAATTTTATTAAGCTAACCCTTAAAAAATAAAACCATAAATAGTGATAATAAGATTAGATGCTGGATGTTTTATCAACTTATCAGTAATTATTTAAACTCAAATGTCCAATATCTCACATTGGGACATTTATTTGACAGTTAAAGTAAACGAATGTTATGAGACAGGTGATATATTATTCAACAATATTATGAAGTGTTCACTCATTATTTTATTCTGTATATATCTGTAAATGTGTTCATACAGTGTGTATATATATATGTATATATATATATATATGATAAGAGATGTATATGTATTATTTACATTCTGGACTGAAGGACATAATAACATAACCAAATGAAAGCTATGTTCAAATGAACAACCTTCTTTTCCAGGCAGTAAAACGACTGGCTCTCCTCTTTGGGTTTATCTGATTGACCTGCTTGCTTTGTTTCAGGTGGTGGTTCTGACTGACCCCAGTGCTCCTACAGCTGTCTCCCCCAACAGCTCAGTGGGGCTGACCAACATCACTGTCACACCCATTACAAGCCACACCCCCGCCCAGTTCACCAGCCTGCAGCCTGTCGCTGTTGGCCACCTGACAGCCAGTGATCGGCCCCTCACGCTGGACAATTCCATCCTCACTGTCACATTCGACACCGTCAGCGGCTCCGCCATGCTCCACAACCGCCCTGCAGAGCTCGTACCAGAGACGGTGGGTGCCGGCGGGGGGGCGGCGCCTCAGTCAGTTGCTCATTTCATCAACCTCACCACTCTGGTCAATCCCATGGGCCACCAGCTCGACGCCCCGACGCTGGCCTGGAGGCCTGTACCGGCAGCTGAGGGCAGCCAGGTCAGCCCCATGGTGGAGGGCACTCAGGTGGAGAGTCAGGAGGCCCAGAACCAGGGATCGGAGCCGGGTCGACCCGGCCAGAACCAGACAGCCACCCCACAGCAGCAGAGCAGCTCCGCACAACAAATGTTCAGCTACTGAGCAGAGACTGGAGGTGCCGGTCGCCTCACAAACGCCACCATCGTTACATCGTAGAATCGATTTAATGACTGAACTTCACAAGCTTCGATCACTGTCACCCAGATGCCTCTCCAGCTCCACAGAAGTGAATGAATGGGAAAAGTTTCTTTTCTTTATTTTTTCAGTCATTAATATAGTGTTTCAAAGAAACAGAGAGAAATGCGACATTCAGCCAAAACCCACGACTCACCTCTGCAAGATTTACATCTCAAACCAAAGCAACCTGTGGAACATTCCAATGCCTTATCAGCCTTTTTAACCAGTGCATGTTTTCAAGGTGAATGTACGACAATACAATAGAACACACACACATTGTGCAGTGGAAAAGCTAAATGAGAACACTTCTACCATGTCACATGGTAAGTGATGGTTGGCTCAGTCTCCACGTGGCTCACTGAAGTCTTTATTTTTGAATGCTGTAACTGGTATTGTTGAACTGTCTGAAAATAACCCTGGAAGCTTTTTTTTGTACTGATATTTTTTAAACAAAAATACCTCTTTAAAATTGCACTTTTGTCTTTCTTTTTGTCTTTTTGTCCTTGTCTTTGATGGTAAGTGATGGTTGGCTCAGTCTCCACGTGGCTCACTGAAGTCTTTATTTTTGAATGCTGTAACTGGTATTGTTGAACTGTCTGAAAATAACCCTGGAAGCTTTTTTTGTACTGATATTTTTTAAACAAAAATACCTCTTTAAAATTGCACTTTTGTCTTTCTTTTTGTCTTTTTGTCCTTGTCTTTGTCCTTGAAAGAGCGCGGTTTGCAGTGCAGATGCCAATTAATCATGTGCAAGCTGCTTCTGTTCGTCTCTGTCTGTTTACAGCAAAACATCCACCTGAGGCTCAGATCTCAGGCCAGCTCTACAGGTGTGTATCACTTAATCCACAGCAGGTGTGTGTATTCAGTATTAACACAGAGCTGGATGCATTAATAAGAAACTCCCAGTAGATGGCGATAAAGTCTTGCATCATCTTGTTCTAATACTTACTCACGTTTGCATATTCACAATTCAGTAACGATTAACTATTTGTTGACCTAATAAGACCTGTTCCCTCAGAACAAGCTTTACAGGGTTTAGTGCAAAGGCCTGAAGGAATTGTTTGTACTTGCTCTGGAGCACAGTGTGAGCTCAGTGACACAGTCGTACCTGCATAAACGCTGACAAACAAGCTACCACACTCTGCGTTCCCATGAGGGCTGTGAAGAACAATAAACACATTTTTTAAAAAGCGTGTGCACAATAACTAATGTGCCAGCATGTGTTTGCATTACCAGCAGCTGACAAGCTGTCACTTACTGTATGCAATTGTAACTGAACTGACATTATACATGTAATGACAGTTAATGGCTTTATTAGTAGTAGTAGTAGTAGTAGTGGTAGTAGTAGTAGTAACTAGCTGCTCCTGTCTCCATTTTCAGAGCTTGATGGGTAACAAAGTATATCAGACCACTGAAGCTCATTTAAATTTCAAACAAGAGAAGCCTTTTTTTCACACCATGAAGGAAAGTGGATGATCCTGATTTATTTATGTCTTTGTTTTGAATCAGAGCAGTGCAGCAGATCAAAAGAGCTAACCCACACCAGCATTTTCATTCTAATGATCAGTGGGTGTGATGCCGCTGCACAGAATACATTTACATTTGACATGAGGGGACGTCTGTCACCTCAAAGGGCTGTGGTCCTCACCGGCCAGCAGATCTGCTGTATGGGTGCCGAGCAGCCGCCTCGGGGCACAAACACTGATCTCTGCTGCAGTGGCAAGAGTGACAACAGTGTCTCAACAGCGTCCCTGATAATGAACTATTTATACTTTGACTTCATACCTGGTCCTTCCAGTTTTCTAATTAAATCTGACGAGCAGGGTGGAGTCGGATGAGATCATGTGTTATGCAATTAAAGCAGAGGTACACAGACAGGCTGGGTCGTCAGGTGCTTGCCATTAGGATAGAAAGGAGAAATGTTAATTATGGCGAGATGGCGTCATCTTTTCTAATGTTATTTTAAGTAGATTCCAAAAGGCTGCAGTAATAAGCCCTAATGAAGCAGCTCTTGTAATATTCATCAGACTGCTGCAGTGTGTTGTTTTCATACACTGGGCTGGCTGAGGGTAAAGTGCACTGTATGATGATGTATTGGGGCTAGCGGGCTAACACTACTGTTACTTAAGTGAAACCTGAACTAAACAGACAAGTAATAAATAATATTATGTGTGTATTTGGAGTAAAACCAAGTGGAAGTTATATTTTATTAAGTCACTCTTTATATTTTAAAAATTACAACAACACTATTTTTTTTTAAAAAAAAACATGATTCCGGTAATAAAGTAAACAACCGGGGTGATCTAATCTAAACTGACCTGATCTGAACCTGTTATTATCTCAGTGGCACACACACACACACACACACGCACACACACACACACACACACACACACGTACACACACCTGTCACTTGAATTTTGGAGTTGATGTCATTCCCCAGCTATGAGAGAACATGATGTCCTCTAGGGAATTTGTTTGTACTGAAAAGCTTTTCTAAACCATTTTTAATCAATATCACATAACCCACCTATTGTTATGAAATATTCCCTCTTCTTACCTCGGGGGCTTGGTGGGATAATGGTACAGCGGGACAAAGGTGTGTTTTGGAGAGGACACATTCCTGAGTTTGTAGACGGAGCGTCGTCTTTCTTCTCTCTGGCAGAAACATGAGAAAAACTGGGACTTCAGGGAATCTGGAGAGCAATTATCTGAAGCCACTGTGGCAACACGGTGCAACTATTCCACCTCTTCCCTGTGTTTCAAAATCAGGAAGTGATGTCACTCAAGCAGGCCCGGCCCCTTTTTTTCACCTGAAGAGAGGGAGAGGCCACACAGAGCTAGACAGGGGCAAAAACAAGGAAGAGCTCATAAGCAGCCAGGTCGTGGTGCATGTTCACGTCCCCACACTCTGCCTTGGAGACAAATAAAAGAGGTGTGTGCCCAGGTGGTGGGTTTCTCAACACGGATATGGATGTCCCGGATTCCCCAAACTGGAATATGGGGCTTTTAAGGACCTTTGATTCCTCTGAGTTTGGCAGCTGGGAGAAAATAGGCTCAGGTGGATTCGGACAAGTATACAAAGTCCGGCATGTCCAGTGGAAAACCTGGCTGGCTATCAAGTGCCCTCCCTGCCTACATGTGGATGACAAGTAAGTTCCAGCTGTTGACCCATAGAGATGATCTTTGTCCTAGTGGGACTTTAACTGAACACATTTAGCTGATAAACCTCTGGTTAATATTCAAGTTCAGAGACTTCTGTGTTGAGTCGTCTCATGTTCAGTGATCTTATCTCAACCTGATCATTGTATTGCTGTTTAAATGCTGTTTAAACCAAACTGTAGACAGACAGAGGTTAGATCTCACCTCTCACTCAGAATGTGTGTGTGTGTGTGTGTGTGTGACTCACTGGCTGCCAGTCTGGGCCCACAGACAGAGCAGCCACACCGGGCCTCGCGCCTGAACAGCAGAACACGTTCAGGTCTGTACACAGGTTGGGTTGAGTCGCTGGAGGCACATATAATATGCTGATTCGTCCCCAGGGCAAAAGTAAATGTATGTTGCTCTGGGACGTAGCTGTTGACTTATTCCAATCAGACCCGACATGAAAAGGCTCTCAGCTGATTTCCCCAGTCAGCGGGGACATTGTCATGCAGTCGCCTCAGGGAGGGGCTGATGTGATGAATGTCCATTTCAGTGAGAGTAGGGAGGTGGTCCTATCCCCAGTTCTGTAACCTATCCACAAATCTTGCTTTTCTACTCTGTGTGGATGTGTATGCATGCCAGTATACAGCTCTGCATCAGTCACTGGACGTTTCCACTGCTGTCGATTCTGTGTCTTTGCACACACTGGGGTTCACCAACAGGCTTTATTCATATTCTAAATGTTAGGTCTAAGATCTAAAGGATGAGATCTGTGAGATACAGCGCAGACACAGGTGATGTTCCATTCTTTGACTCAATCACTGTGTTTGATTATCTGACATCACAGTATGACGATGATCTGGTTGCAACCACCAAAACAACTCCAACACTAACATGGCTTCAGCATCGCCGAAGCAGGAGCGACTTCCTCCTTCCCCCACAAACTCGTGGTGCAACTATAAGCATCCGCCGAACCGGAGCCACAGATCTTATCACCTGCACATAAACAGACATGTGAGTGCGCTCTGCACTGACCCACGCATAACATCCAGCAACAGGCACTCAAAGCCACCTTTGTCTGCCTGGGTTGCAGGCTGCCGCCGTGCTGTGCCACAGACAATTAGAGAAGCTGTCAAACCGGTCTTACCAGGCCTGTCTGTTAAAGTGAGGACATTGTTTGGTTCGGACGAGCTGCCGAGGACAACTCTGGATTAGACTGGATGATGGATTTAGCGAACAAGTGCTCGCCCATTCTCTGACATCATACTTGATTCTCCTTTCTGGACAGATGGGGGAGGGGGGGTTTGCCTCCTTTGCCTCTAGAGACCATTAATAAACTAATTTATTTATTATGGAGTCTTTCTCATGACTCTTTTAGGAACCTGATGCAGGTCTACATAATGGGGCCACAGGAGCCACAAACATCTCAGTGAATCCAGTTTCATTTTGCTATCGGAAAAAACTGGCTCACTGAAAGCTGCCATCATTCCCAACAACTACAGTCTTTAGTTGTTGTCGTTTTTTTTCCTAACACTAAAGAGTTAACATATTTGGTGAGCTGCCTGTGCTGGAGAATTGTGCGCTGAGGTCACAAATGACCTGCTCAGTGGTGTCTGAGGTATGTCAGCAGGCCTGATAAAGGCAGCTGTGCAAAGGTTAAGCAACAGAGGAGGAGGGCTCTCTATGTGCACTCGACTACACTGCCCTCACACAGAGCCCCGGGCAGCGCCACAGCACGGCCCACAGGCTTCTGCACGCTTTGTCAGTTAATTATAGATGTCCACAGAGGTCACACTTGCACAACCTCCAAGGTTAATGCTAAACAAACATTCTGCACGGCTCGGAGCTCAGGAAGGATGATATGTAACGCTCAGGAATTCCGGTTAGGACAAACGCTGTGCCAAACGGCCCAGTGAGCAAAGCCTGGCCTCAAACACCATGAGGCGAGTGTTTTAAGAGCGGAAAGGTGAAGGTTGATAAATATCTGTGTGAGCTATGGAATGTGGAGTGGTCGGTTCAAAAATGGCCCGACTACAAGAAACGCTCGTTTCAGCTGTGGTTGAATGCTTAGTCGTCAGGAAGAGCCAGACTTGTTGATGCCAACAAAAATCTAATCTAAAGATTAGAGATGTCAAATTTAATTTCGGAACGTATCGGTACTGGTTTTTACTTTTTTAATGAGACAACTTTTACACAACATGCACATGTTGTACATCAAACTCTTCAGCTACTTCTCTCACTCAAAATGCCAAAATATGAGAGATGATGATTATTTTGTTTTGTTTTGTTTACTTTTGTTTGTGTACCTGAAATTATTTAGTGTTTTGGGGGGGGGGGCACATATATCGGTATCGGGAGATATCGGTATCGCTGGATATCGGTATTGGAAATTAATAGTTGGACAATATCAGTATATCAGATATCGATAAAAAAGACAATATGGAACATCCCTACTAAAGATGTATTGCACTAATTTCTCTCACAAAGGGAGCGCTCAGAGCTGCTTGAGGAGGCTAAGAAGATGGAGGCGGCCAAGTTCCGATACATCCTCCCCGTGTACGGGATCTGCGAGGACCCCCAGGGCCTCGTCATGGAGTACATGGAGACCGGCTCCCTGGAGACCCTCCTGGCCACCGAGCCGCTGCCCTGGGAGCTCCGCTTCCGCATCATCCATGAGACTGCAGTGGGAATGAACTTCCTCCACTGCATGAACCCACCGCTGCTCCACCTGGACCTGAAGCCTGCCAACATCCTGCTGGACGCCCACTATCATGTCAAGGTAGAGAAAAGTGCACACATCTACTGTAGAATGTAGACTACATCATTTCATAATGCATCCAGTCACATTCTCGCTACCTTTTGTTGAAAGTCTCAGTTTTATGGTTGTTAAAGGAATTTCAGCCGGGAGGTGCTTTTGTCTTTTAAAATGTCCATTTGAAAATGACGGCTGTGCACAGCTCTGGACCGCCGGCTCTCTCTCAGCCACCGTCCTACCTCCTAATATCGCAACGGGACTGAGAGCGATGGGTGGGAACTGTCATCTCGGAGTCTAATACCTGGATGTAAACACCTCACCCGGGCCTGTCCATACAGGATTAATTCAGCTCCCATTAAACCTCCCTCTGTGAATGAGTGTTCATACAGTGTGTGGGTGTGCACTCTTCAACACAATGTGACGGGCCTCTCCTCCCCTACAGGCCAGGACATGGCTGCGTTGCCCTCATCATACCTCTGAGTGCACATAATAAGAGCTTTGCTGCCTGTCACATTCAACGGGCAGAGTTAGTCATCAAAGTCGGGGTGCTTTATGAGAGAGGCAGCAGGGTTGCTCCTTTTGACGCTCTTATCTGATCCCTCTCTGCCTCAGATATCTGATTTTGGCCTGGCCCGCTGGAACGGCCTGTCACGGGCTGATGACATCAGTCGAGACGGCTTCTGCGGCACCATTGCCTACCTGCCGCCTGAGAGCATCATAGAGAAGGACAGAGTGTCGGACACCAAGCATGATGTGTACAGGTTGGTTGTGTGTGTGTGTGTCGGTGTGTGTGTGTTGGTGTGTTAGTCGGGGAGTTTGGGATTGGTTTTTGTTGTCTGGCTGGATCTCTCCTTCTTTTGTGTGATCTGACTCACACCGGTCACTTTAATCCATCGACTATAAACACATGAAGTCAGTGTGGTGTTTCTGCTTAATGCCGGATAAAAGACCATTTCTTTGCTACTTCCACTCAATGTTTTGACAGAGAAACAGAACTGGTGAGTATTTGAGGTTTAAATTTAAAAGCAGGTCCCGAATAATTGTAATCTTTCATTTTACCAACAGTTTCTCCATCGTCATTTGGGGGATCCTCACTCAGAAGAAACCCTACCAAGGTAAGACCTGGCTGTAGCATCAGTGCGTGAAACCATATGCGTTTGTCCTGAAGGCCAATGGGAGACTTATTCCATCCAGAAAAACTGCTTTGCCAAAGTTTGAATACATACTTTCAGTAGATCTGACCTTTAAGTTAATATTACTCATTTTTATCAGTTATTCGTTTGCAGTGTAACTCTTGATCAGTCTGCTCAAGGCTATGACTGTCTGTCCAGAATAATAATAACATGTCCGTCCAGCCCTAAGCTAGCAGCATCAAAAATTACAAATGAAAACAAATAAACCCCTTCTGTCATTCCATCCATATTCAACAGGAATTGTGTTTCATAGTTTCCAATAAGCATACAAACAAAGACGATCACTTCAGGAAACAGCTACACAGGGTTGTGTGTGCGTGTGTACAGGAGCCGCACTATTTGTGTTTACTCAGTAAATTCCAGAGCACACAAGTGGACTGGCCCAGAGTGTACTTTTTTCCCAGGCGTATCAGGTAGCAGGTTGCTTCAAGGACTTTGGCTCCTTTTTAAAAAGCAGTGTGTTGATGAGGGTTGCCAGGTTGACACTGGCACTGCCAATGCTGATCCACATATAATTAAAAAGCAAGAATTGACCTGGTTGCCTTGTCTTCCTGTTCTCCTCCTTTACCTCTGAAAGGTATTACGGTTCCAATAAGTGCTGAGGTATTTGTGATCAAAGCCTCTATCTGTTTGTCATGTGACTCATTGACTTGGCCGACCTCACTGTCAATAGACAGAAGTCAGACCAGGAGAGCTTTTACCTTTGATACAAGCACCCATATGTTACCCTGCTGCACCGACTGCATCGCACTGAGTTCTGAGTTAACAAAGTGTATCACATATATATATATATATATATATATATATATATAAAATATACATATAAAACATATCAGATCTGATTAAATATAAAACCTGGCTTGATGGTGATGGAGCTGATGTGTGGGTTCGTGTTTATTTCCATAGGGGAGAATAACATCCTGCAGATTATGGTGAAGGTGGTAAAGGGGGTGCGTCCAGATTTGGCGGCAGTGCCTCGCAGTCGACCTTCGACCTGTGCAGGTTTCCTGACCCTCATGCAGCGCTGCTGGGCCACAAACCCTGAAGCCAGACCTACCTTCCAGGGTAGGTTGTCACTACAAACAAATAATAATATATTTTTGTGTGTGTGCATAATTTATTTTCTGTCCTTGCTTATATACAGACGTGATAAATGAATTACTGAGAGAAAGGTTTTTTTCTACAGTATAATTCTGTAAGGTACCTTGAGATCATATTTGTCATGATATACAGTATAATAAAAACTGCATTGAATTTCATTCCGCACATAGAGGAGAGCAATCATTTATAGTCGTGTGTATGCCCATATAAAGCTTCTGCTTATTGATAACATCAGTAAATCACCATGTAACACCAGTGATCCTATATCTCTAACTACACACTTTGGGGATTAGTGCGGCCTTCTGTGAAATTGAAGTTTTTACCTCCTACTCTCAGGGCAGCCCCCCCCCCCCCCCCCCCCCCCCCCCCCCCCCCCCACCCCCCCACCCCACCCCCCCTCCCTCCTTTGTGCTGCCTAATTCTGTCTGTGCCATTACTGAAACCTGACCCTGAGCTCTTGTTAAACAGAGATCACATCAGAAGCTGAGGAGCTCTGCTCCAAACCTCAGGAGGAGCCCAGGACTCCGACCTTATCTACATCTGAGCCAGAGCCTGCGTCCCGTAACGCACTCACTAATGACCAGGTATGACAGCACTGCATGTCTCATTACTGTTTAACAACACACCCAGACAATAGGAGCCTTATCTGTACTCCAGACTGTGACTTTATATTGATCCTGAACAACAATTACGCCACAACAGAAGAATGCAGCCTGATGGCATAGTTGGAATCAAGTGCTTCCTTGTCATCTCTGCGTTGTCCATGTTGTGTACGTGACTTAAAAGAAGTATCCTGGAAATGAGAAATGACAGCTGCACCTCACTGATAACTATCAGTCAGAGATGATAAGTGGCTCTGAACCTTTGTTTATGTTAACGTCAGTAAACTAGCACAGTGTGAGGGTTCAGTATCCGCTGTGCATTAAGTGGCTGTGGAAGAGGGTGGCTCTTACATACCAGAGTGTGTCTGTAAAGGAATGAGAAGCGTGATACAGGACAGCTTGTTCGGATGCTCTAACCCGCCTTCTTTTGCGCCGCAGGTTAAAGCCAACGTGTCGGCGCGTCCAAAATCTGCCATGTTGCCAGAGAAAGACTACAGCCTATCAGAGCTGCTGAGCCAGGTGGATTCTGGCATCTCCAGAAGCTTTGACCGAGTGAAGGAAGACAGCTGCCACAGCAAGGAGAACACCTGCAAGAGACTTTCTGGCATCTCCTCTGCAGATTCAGCCTTCTCCTCCCAAGACTCCATCACGCTCTCTTTCGAGAAAGAAAGTACATATGGTAAGAAGAGATTCATGAATATTATGCTTGTAACGTTTTGGATTGTGACTTTGTGGGTTTTATGTTAAACTTCCTCTTTTCTTCTTTACTGTTTAGATTCTGCTGAGGTCCAGAAGCGAAAGCTGTGTGAGGCCATCAGGACCAAAGACACCGCCAAGCTGATGAAGATCCTCCAGCCTCAGGATGTTGACCTGGTTCTTGACGGAGGAGGCAGTCTACTGCACCACGCCATCGCCTTAAACAACGAAGAGGCCGTCAAGTTCCTGCTCATGAACAACGCCAATCCCAACCTTGCCAATGCCCGTGGCTCCACGCCCCTCCACCTGGCCACAGAGAAGCACCTGAAACCCCTGGCAGAACTTCTGCTTGGTCGCCGCAGCACCAACATTAATGCCAAAGATGAAGACCAGTACACAGCTTTACACTGGTCAGCCCAGAACGGGGACGAGGCAATCACACGCCTGCTGCTGGACCGAGGGGCAGCTATCAATGAGACCGATGGCCAGGGGCGCACACCGGCTCATGTTGCCTGCCAGCACGGTCAGGAGAATGTTATCCGGGTGCTGCTGAGCCGTGGTGCTGATGTTCGAATCAAGGGCAAAGACAACTGGACAGCGCTCCACTTTGCTGCCTGGCAAGGACAGCTGGGCATTGTCAAACTACTGATCAAGCAGGCCGCTGCCGATGTGGACGGACAGACAACAGATGGCCGCACACCGCTGCATCTGGCATCCAAGAGGGGGCAGTACCGTGTGGCCCGGATCTTGATTGAACTGGGAGCAAACGTTCACATGCTGTCTGCTGGGTCGAACACACCGCTACATGTGGCCGCAGAGACGGGTCACACCAGCACCTCTCGCCTCCTGATCAAGCACCAGGCGGATATCCACGCCCAGAACAGCCACGGACTCACGCCCCTCCACCTAGCCTCCCAGCAAGGCCACCTGGCCACCGCCAAGATGTTGCTAGAAGAGGGGGCAGATCCCTACAGATCCACCCACGCTCTGCGCACCCCATGCCACCTGGCGGCAGAGAACGGACACTGTGAAGTCCTGAAAGAGCTCCTGCTTCACTGTCCTGATGGTGGCGCTCTGTCAGACAAGCAGGGCCTCAGCCCTTTACACCTGGCAGTGCAAGGTGGATACTCTGAGATCATTACTATGCTGCTGCCGCAGGAGTGTCAGGACTTAGTTACCAAGAACTCTGCGCGGCCGGTAGCCAAACATCCCGTCGCAGCGGAGGCTAAACAGCTGCAGAGAAAGGTCGTCATTCTCAAACTGACAGAGCACAGTGACAAAGACTGCGGACAGGCCAGCAGCTCACAGTGTGCCTCAACTCCCTGCTAACACCAAACTGTACACAACTACGGTATCTCCCGTGTCTTTTTCATACTCCGCTGGTGCCACAGAGTGAGGGAGGGGATTATTGTTCCAATTCTAAGCGGGCTTTTTTTTTTTTGGACTTACAAGCCCTTTAGCACCGTAGCTATTTCATAATGGTCGGAAAAACTCGAATGTAAATATGTACACTGTAAATAGAAAGTATAAATACTTTGTTTTGATTTTAGGCTTTTGTACACTTTTTTTATACAGCTCATTTTTGATGTAACACACACATTTAGTGTATCAGATTTATGATTGCGACACATGTGACCTTTTGGGGCGTTGACCCTCTGAGTTAGGTCAACCAGAGGACAGATGACAGTTATGTCTATCAGAACTGTGGTCACAGTCTCTGGTGAGTGCTGTAGGTCATCGCAGCATTTGCAGTTAAAGAGAAACAGCTTTGGCCTTCAGTGTTCTGTACCTGTTACATATCAGTGCTTCATCAACCATTAAATAACATTTAAAACATTTTATTTTCTTTGGCATTTTTTTTAATCGTTCATCTTACTTTATGTCTTGAAACTTAATGTGCTAATGTTTTCTTTCAAGACATGTGACTACAAGAGGGAAAAGTTCATAGTTACTTTGTGTTAGTTTTACATTATAATCATAAATGACATCCTGCTCAAGACCCATATTTGTCTAATAACATTTAATAACCATAAAACCACACCCTGAGGTCAGAACCACTTTAATACTGATAGGAAACTTGTATACAGGGGGTCCTCGAATTACGATGGTCGCGAGTTACATTGTTTTCGTGGTTAGGACACATCTCCACGGTTGATATCAGAAATCTAAAGGAAATTCTCATTACACTCGTGATCTCAACCCCTACGGTGTGTCAAGAGGGACAAAAAAGGCAATTCACCATAATAAACTCTTATTTTAGCATGGTGTTATAGCGACATCTAGTGGCACAATGTATGCACAATGGCACAATGAATGTATGTTCCGACTTACGTAGAAATTCGGTTACGACCCATTCTCAGGAACGGATCTCCGTCGTAACTCGAGGACCCCCTGTATATCAATTTGCTCACAGGGTACTTAATTTAAAAAAAACGTAAAACTTCAGCTCAGGCTAATTCCCTTCATTCATTCATGTATATTAGAAGTTTTCTGGAAAAGTATGGTATGGAAATGCATGATATTATTTTTAATTTTTGTCATCAGTGAAAGTGTACCAGTTTTAATTCAATCCAGTTTCGTCTCTGGACTAAAAATGGAAGTCATCTCTTTGATCAGGGCATATTAAGGTTTTCAGTGTTAATATGATCACATGAGTTGAGCTGTTCAGAATAATGTATATTTAGGAAAACAGTTTTTTCACCTGCGCGTGTTACAGCAGGTTTGTTGGCGTTTGTTTGAGGGAGCGTCTCTAAGTGTTTTTGCTCAGGCTCCACCTGCATGTGTGTAGAGCTTCTCAGCCTTGATGCTGGGAAGACCTGGCATGTCTGCATCTGCAGCTTCACCTGTTGTGTTATTATCTTTATGTCTTTATTCCAGACCCTACAGAGCATGCTCAGGTTGAATCAGACCATGGGAACTGCCCCTGAGGGGGATCGCAGGCTCTGAGATGATGGATGAGTGAGAAGGGGCGCTGATGTTCTACCTGCAATCCCAGCCTGTTGGCTAATTCCTCAGACCACTTTAACTTTTCATCACTTACGAAAGTCAACATGCCATCTATGACGCCTCCAAGGCTCGGCTCATTGTAACCTGAGAAACTGAGTGCGGGTGGCTGCCACTTGTAATTGTCCCGTTTTTATAGCTAGTGTTTGCGGAGCCCCAGAAGATGACTGGTGAAATGTGTGTAATGTGAGGCCCCTAGCTTTGTGTACACAGTGCTCTATCCTGTCTGTTGCTTAGTTATCTGACTCATCTTTGGCTATGTGGAAGATAGTGTTGTCTTGTTGCCTTATCTCAGCATCTCTATCTCGTGCTGCTGTGTTTGACAGACTGTTATGTACAGTATCTCACCACATTGTGTGGGCTACAGATTTATCTTAGCTCTAAAGTGATTTGCACTTCAGGGCCAAAGTACAGCTCTGACCACTCTGTCATTTATAACAATGATATCTCAGTGAACTCATCTAAATCTTAAGAATTTAAGATCTTGTCTCGCAGAGACATGACTCACTTCCTGAACTCCCTATTTCCAGTTCTTTTAGGTTCAGAGTTCATCTGGTACCTCACAGTCTGATGAATGATGGATGGAGTCAGTCCCTACCATCGCATTAGTCATAGGTGCCTTGGATGAAGGAAACCAGCCTGAGGCCCTGACTCCATCATGCTAAGGAGAAGCTGAAAAAAAAACTGCAGCCTCAGAAATGAAGCTCTGTGTTGTCTGTTTTCTTCTGTGACCTTCTCTGTCCATCTCTGAGGCCTGTATACTCCTACTTCTGTTTCTTCTTCTGTTGTTTAATGGTGGTTGGCAAACAACTTTTAGATGTATCACCACCAAATCCCTTTACATCAGTACACATCACATTCTGTCCCGTTTGTTGCCTCTGACAATCAGAACGTGGGTGCAAGGGACCTATTCTACCACGGTTCCCCACAGGACAACAGACTGTTATGCAGACTGCTGTGTCATTTTAACAGATATAACAGATATAACAGATAAAAATATAATTAATAATTAAGTTTATGTGAACCAGTAAACGAAAAACATAGTGTCCTGAAGGCAAACTCCACATTAAATGATTCAAGTATTCATTGCAGTTACATATATTATTTCATAGGAGATGGCAATGGATCATAAAAACAGTGGCTTACAAGACTTTTGATTTGCATATTTGACAATGAAATATTATATGCTGTCCTTATTAAACTCAAATCAGGAAATACTGGTTCTCTGTTTCCAGTGTTCTATTAAAATGCATATAGAATGGAGGAAAGTAAACAGGTTCACTGAAGTAATGAACCTTGGTACAGTTTATTTTATGTGACATGTAAGGTAGGTTTTGATCATTTACATATGGATTAAGTGACATATTAAGAAATATGATGCATTTTATAGTTCATCAATATATATAATCTGTGAGTATGATAAAGATGTCAAGACTTCCTCCATGGCAGACGAGGTGTCTGGTTTCTCCTTTGTTTGACTATGATGGGGACTTTTCAGTTTGACTGAGTCATATCTTACTGCTCAGTCACAGCAGCAGCACAGATCAACCACAAACCCTTGACTGAACTGATGCAAGGCCCTTATCTAGATATCTAGAAGTAAAGACTTACAAAATGTCGGTTGATGGTTCTCATCTCTGTAAAGGGAACAAAAACAAAATCACAGTACATCTAACAGGGAAGTGTTGATTGATTCTTTTTTCTGCCATCATTCTCCAGCCCCATTGCATTCTATCAGTTCATCACGTCATCTGAAAATAAAAATTACATTCACACAGTAATAATATCTGCTCTGCACTCTGTGATTGCTTGTCAGGTGAAGAAAGCTGCGTACTGTTTTCCTACCCACTCTTTTCTCCCTCTCCCCTTCAGTTAACCTCACAGAACTTGCTGAACAAGATCTGAGACTATGTCTGCTCAGATGGGAGGCAAGCTGCAGCATGTGCTTCTGCCTGAGGGTGAGAACCTGGATGTGGGTGCACCTAACACTGATGAATTATCCTCTTAGATTTACAGGTAACTAACAGTGACTATACCATTTGACATGTCACGAAAAGTAGATAACTGATAGACATGAAGGGTGGGCAGTTAAAGTTCACTGAGCAGGGATAAGACATGTTTTGTAATGGATATATAAATATATAAATTCATAAATTTCACAACCTGAGTCGACACTTACTCAAATACCCATTTCCTTGTGGCAACTTTTAACACTCGGTGAAATGTATGGATGACTCTGGCCAAGCTGCCGTGCACTGTTGTTGACACATGTTTGTTGATGTGGGCACCTACTACCTGCCACTGTCAACATGTGTCGCTGCTGTTTGTTCATGGAGCAGCTCAGGGACATGTCAGGATATGTCTCTTGGTGATCAGTCTTGGCACACCTCCTTTGAAATAAATGAATGTGGCTGTTATTACAAAAGAAGTCTGCTCTGTAGAAGCACGATTGTGTTACCTGATGTTTGCGCTGCGCTGCGTATTTGGTTGATAGTGGGTTTATAGCCATGTGTCACTTTTTATTATTCTTTATCAACGATATGATTTGTTACTGAGTTTTGTTGGGAGTACGACTACTGACTGATGTTTTATTGTGTAGCTGTACAGTCTCGGGAACATATGGTTTTGGCCATGGCAGCAAAATCTTTTGATAAGATCCTTATCCTTTGTGTAACTGCACTATATCAAACACATTAAAATGGCTGCATGGCTAACTGTGCCAAGACTGCAGGATAAGCACAGTACCTCAGCCTTTTATTCTTGTGCAGGAATTTATTTTCACAGAAGGCAGTATTGCTAGCGGAGTACACAGAATTGCAGCTATTTAATTACTAGTGCGACAAACGTAATTAACACACCTGCTGTCAAATCTTTGTTTCAACAAACACAATAAATATTAGTTTTGATGGTAGGTGTACTACTACTTTTTGACCAGGAGATGGCGCAAGCTCAATGTGAGACCTGAATAAAGGGTTTGTCTAGAATCGATCACTCTTTATTTTATTGTGGTTGTGCTAATTTGAACAGTAAATAAATAAAACAAACGAATATAATTGAAAACATGGCAACTGTTACAGTTAATGTGCTTAAAGGTTGTTACTGATAACCTCAACATATCGATAAAGGATAAGCACTTTGCTGATCGTGAGGGAAATGTCGACCTCCAGTCACTCATGACAGCTACAGAGAAAAGCAGCACGCAGGAATACAATGGAATATGTGATATTAGATCATTGTAGGGTTATACAGAGGCATTTCCATTTAAATTATAGGGCTGTTTATGGTCTAATTAGACTTCCCTCTTACTAATGTTAGAAAATATCTTTTGCTGTTTATGATGTAGGAAAACAAGTATTATTTAACTTGGCATGTAGAAATAAAAGTTCAAAGCCTTGTTCCTTATGTGGTGCCATGTGGTCCTACAGCAGGACAGTCCGAATTAACTCTCAGTGGATGGTGGATGACCTGTGACACCCTCCCATATGGACTATTGCCTTTTGTGTTTTGTGGTTATTTATTGCTGACTTGGCATGTAGTTGTTGAGGAAGCACAGACAGGCCTGCATCAGCACCACAGGTGTTGACATTTCTGTTAGGCATCTAGTTATCATGCAGCTTAATTACACTTTTACTTTCTTTACTTCTTTCTTTTTGTTCATTAATTTATTGGAACGCCATTTAAATGGGGGGGTGTCCCGGTGTCCCAAATTCATACATACAACAGCTGGATGTTGGTAATTTAAACACACGATTTCTGCTAATTCGGGTCATAATGATGACATCATTTCTTCTCAAACGGTTTGCTGCTGTTCCTCCCGTGCTTTCGCGGGAATTTCCCCACGTGTCGCTTCATATAGAGGAGAATGAAAAGTGAATATGAAAATATGGTCCAAAGTGGGATATGTCACAAATCAGTTTTAATCACTGTTATCTATCTATTCATTTGTTTAGTCGAACTTAATCAACTTCTCCCTTCTGATGTGGAAATGTTTTGGTGAGACCAGGAAAACGTACTTCTATCGCATATGGGGGTGTTACCACGGCTACTGACGTCACCGTCGGTTTGTGTATTGACAAAAAATGTTTTCCAGAAATAAAATATATTTCCACGTTTAATAATATTGTTTATTATTCTGTGATTTATTTTTTAATAATTGTATTTTACTGGGCAGCGTCGTCAAAAATTTAACAATAAATAACGGTGCCTCCCCTCTAAAATAGTGGTTGATTCCGCTGAGAGTCGCGAGGCTCCTGTAGCGGCTCGGCTCTGTGGATTTGCCGTGACGCGCAGCGCTGTGTGATGTTTGTGTGCCCACCGAGGCGCAGGGGAAACGAGGTGTCCGCACAAAGGGACTCGATTCCCGCGTGTCCTGTCGACGATTAAGGTGAGTGGGACTAAAAAGTGGTGTCCTCCGATGTTGACGGCAGCTTTGTGTTGGTACAAACCTCGCCGTTTAACATCGTCAGATAACGGTCACGATTCAGTAGCCGGGGAATGCCAGTGTACAGCTAGCTTAACTTCTTGTTAGCAAGCATTTGTTGGAAGAAGACACATTTAACCAGTTGTTTATATATATGTAAATAAATATTTATGCCTGTTGGTTTACAGTAAGTATCTAAATTGAAATAAGTCAATTTAAAATGCTTATAGTCGAAGTAGCATTCAACAGGCCTTAAGGCATTTTAACTGCGGACAAGGTTGGCGAAGGTTACCTATATGTGAATCCAAAAGTTCGGTCACAAGGACTCGACTTACTGTTGTAATTATTGACTCTTCTCCTGGGCCAGTGTTGAGTGGCCACTAATATACCGACCTCTGTCTTATAGTGTCTTAACCCTAGTCAATAAGATTTGAAAGATCCTCTGAAAGACTACTGTAATATACTTAATCTATGTTAAGTACAGTTAAATGTTGTGGTTTGTCGGTTGAATGGTTTCCTGTCCTCTAAAACGGCAGCTGTATGATACCTTTCTTTATTCTTGTCGTGACAAAAGAGTGTGTGTCAGGCTCTTGTTTTCTTCTATATACAGTTCTTTGCCTTTGTCCTTAGTGGAGAAAGGGGAGATTAGTTCCCCAAAAGCCATTAACAGCACTTAATTTGAAAATGAAGTAAATACTAATTTTCAGTTGCAACACAAGGCTGATTATCATTTTTTGCATTTGAAAACTATGTAGATGCAGGGTTAAGTTTGGAGTGTATGTGTTACAGACATGTAAACACTTGACATTACAGTGTCACTGTGAGACTAATATTGCTAAATATAGGAAGAGGAATGCTACATCTGAGCAGGTCTTAAGCCTCAGAAAAGTCTAGTGATGGATTATGCAAATTCCACTCATGAATATGTCAGTTTACTTTCACTTTTGTCTTTTCATATCACTTGACACAGGTCAAGAGTGAATGAGTCTAGTCTTATACTCTGTTCCCAAAGACAGTTGTGTGACCGGTAATGTTTTTGATAGACATTACCGGTTTTGATAGATGTGAACCACGAACTCCCCCACCCATCCACTCCACTGATGTTACCTAAATTGCATTTTTAATAAGCTTATCCCAGGGTGACCTTATTAGCAAAAAAGAGCACAGAGCTTGTTCATGCTTCTTGTATTTAGCAATGTGCTCTTTTCCACAGACGCATTATGGATGAAGAGGAGCAGTTTGTGAACATTGACCTGAATGATGACAATATCTGCAGTGTCTGTAAGCTAGAGACAGAAACTGGGACCTTATCATTCTGCCATATCTGCTTTGAACTGAGTATTGAAGGTAAGAAACAGGCACAGTTTGCTTGTTTACTCACTAATATTTAGAGCAAAGGAGCATATTAATGAAGAGGAATAAATAAGCTGTTTCCTGTTTTTATTATTCACTGATGTCTGTCTGATAGGGATTACCCGTAAACTCAGTCTTCACCTTTAGCCGTTTAGCTGGCTACATTAATATTTAAGTGATCTAATACAGGTAGACAAGCACTGGTCTGTCATGTTTGGAAAAGCATCCATTTTACCAACATTTACCATTGTGGCACACATTAACTCTCATTAGTATCTGTAAAAAAATCTGTGGATGTTTTTTAAATTGCTGCCCACAGACATTTCTTTTATCCCCTGTATTAACAATGTAAAAAGTATATGTACAGGATAATCGGTCCACCGGACCAAAGCTCTTGCTGTGATGCAAGTATGTGCTGCTATCACTCCAAATCAAGTGTATGAGTTTGAAGTTTTTCATCTCTCAACTAACGGATGGGCCATTTGAAGAAGAATGGGAAATAGATATACCTCTTATTCTGCATTTGTCTTATAGATTCACAGTGGCTCTGCAATAGAGAAGTGTCTGTGTTGTTTATGTGTGTGTGCACGTGTAGACTCAGTATGATTGGGTCTGGCTTTTAAAACAGGGTCATATATGCTAAGAGCTCTCAGGAGAGTATATCATTCTTTTGACAGCAAAAAATGCATATGCATGAATGATTTGTAGATCTTATTCTGTAATGGTTAAAAGGATCTGAGTGTATGGGTATTGTTTACTCACTATGTTTCTTGTGGGCTGTAACAGTCTTCAGCCACAGTTGCAGATAGGCATTGTTAGAACAGTGTTTAGTTAGATTGGTCAGTGTCTGCAAGCTCAGTCATGCTCAGTAAGCAGTGAAATATTGTAAATATGTTAGGAAAAGCAGCCTGGGATTACCGATTCGGAACTTAGTATAACTCTGTACTTGTTAAAAACAAAAAGCTTCTGGACATGGACTGAGGTGTATAATACCGTTAAGTGTGTTACAACTAACTTTATTTTTATTTCTTTTATTTACATCTAGCCGCTGAATGTCAAAGATAACTAAATATGATCTGCAAGTTTTCCTTATGTAATTATTTGGTTTCTATTTTGTCCTGTTTTTCCCAGACATGATTCTGTGCTCAGGTCAGAAAATCAGCCAGTGGAAATTTACATAAGCATGACCCCATCATTCATTATATAGACAAAACTGTATAGAATGCCTTCTTTTACTGTTTCTATCAGACAGTAATTCCCAGACTGCATCAGTATGGTCATGTACTTCTCGATGTACATGCTTTGATGCATCATGTGTAGCAATAAAGTGGCTGTTATGTAACTGTGGGGTCTGGGGGGAGAATAGGGAGTGGGGGTGGTTGCAGACAAGTAGTTGAATCTGATGTAGCTGAGTGTGCCATTGGTGAGAGGAGAGCTTGCTAAGCTGAATGTGGCTGCTTTAATATGATGAAACCAGGGCCAAGCTGTGTGCCTGCTGGCTGCTCATGCAGACTTAATGGTTAATTATTTATACATCCTGTATCATCCTCGTTTTTAAAGGAGAAGATAGTAAATGCCTTAGCACCACAGATTACAGACAGAGTACAATAAACATGAAGTGGGAAAAACACAGCCTCAATGGGTTTTTTATTTTGACATATCATGATAAACAATATCATACCATCTCAAGGGTGAATTCCTCCTGCTGAATATTCATTACACCCTTGCCCTACACAGGTTTTCAATATTTAATAGAAGCAATTGAAAGGAAATTGCATCTGGCGTTTCAAACCAGGGGACTATATTGCAATGCAAGAATCACTGTCGAACATAAAGGCTCTGTATTTACTACTGTCTGCACAGTCTGGCTGTGTAGAGTATTTTCATGCAAATTTGTTAGAGCTGTTAAGGAAAATGTCATCACCCCAAATAATACCTACCAATCCCTATTTCTTGATAGATAGGGATTCAAACTGCAGCATCTTTTAGCCCCATACCAGTGGGAATTATAAGCTATTGAAAAAAGGTATAAAACTAACTATATCAGTTTGTTTTAGTTTGTAAGTAATGAAACATTTGTTCCACATGTTAAAATGTAAATACATACCACAAACTACTTGGAAGTTATAAATATAATTCCCCTTCACCTCTAATGATGCTGTGTAAATGAGCCACCATATGTTTGGCACCAATGTATCTGTGTGATATTAGATTGCACGTAAGGTGAACAAAGTGTTGAAATAACAATTAACTTGATGAACATTTGGTCTTATTGTTTTTGGGTGTTAAATTCATTTGATTCATTGATTAAGTGGTCATGTGTGACCTTGCACACCTTTGCATTATGTGAATACTCCAGTATTTGCTGCGTTTCTGCAAAACGGGGATCGCAAGGGACACTGTGGTAAAAAAAATATCCCGGGTATGGGACTAGCTCCAAGAAAATGTTAAGTACTAATTGCCTTCTTCATTTAAACTCCACACCTCCATTTTGCAAGTAAAGCAATTTGTTACAGATTTACAGTTTCAGGCCCAACATGCGTCCTCACCTGATGACATCATAAAAAGTCATCATACTATATAAGAAACGTTGATTAAACTGTAAAATCAGTGCCCCAGGGTGTAGTAATATCAAGAGTGCCTCTTCAGAGTATCTGTTAACACACAGTATTGACAACTGATGTTAATGCAGTTCTATACATTAATCGACAGATTCAGATATTTCTGTATTTGTCTGTTATGTTGATAAGGTCTGGACTTGATTCGCCCAGAGTAGCACGAGGTACATAAGTAGCTGTGAAGGTCTTCTGTGGCCAATGTGCTGAACACATTTGGAAACAGGATGAGTGTACCTTCAAGTGGTTGTTTCCTGAGGAAACTGCTTTGGCCTGTATGTTCTGGTTTCATCAGAAAGCACCAAAGATAAATTCTGTCTATTTATATAACACTCAACATCTACCTAACTGGGGATTTGTTAGAATCTAACTGACCTTTTCTGTTTTTTATTTTAATGTCTAAGCTGTTTACTGCATGTGGTTACACAGCCTTGAGCATCAACAGATACAGTACAGCAGATAACCAGTGCTACTGCAGTCCCACACCAACACCAAAAATGCAGCAAGGTTTAATTGTTAATTTTCTTGGGAAGTATTGTCACTGTATTAAGCTAAAGGAATCTTTGCATTTCAGAGGAAAAGCCCTAATCATGACTTCTTACTGACTGCTAACCTGACTCCAAACTCATCTTAACCCTTATGAAATAATGGTTCTGTAGTCAAGGAAGCCTAATCCTTGGTATCAGTATGTGTTTACATATTTTTCAGATTTCACTGTTTGTATGTGGTTAGTGCAGAATTCAAACCAGGAAGGGCTATTGTCAATTCGCAAGGCCTCATGGGATGTGACATACTGGACTTTGGAAAACACTTGAAAGATATGAACTAGTTTGTAAATATTGTAACCTTCAGCCTCTTACTTAGTTTTTCTTTATAGGTCTTAAGGTCTCTGGCTCTTTGTGGGCAACGTGTCTGCTAAGCAGGCTCAGCAAAACCCCTGTACCCTTGCTTGATCTGATTACATAATGCAGACTAAATGTCTGCTGAGGGTCAATAATGTCACTGCAGTTTTTGGAGTTTAAAAAAATGAACTATTTAGCCAGATAGAATGATGCTGTTGGGGCTGATTCACCTTGTTGCTACTATTGTAACCTTTTCCTATAGACAACTTGCCATTACTCTTGAACTTTCCACCCTGGGACGTATAAAGGTGCCAAATTATGCTGTTGCATGTGGCATATGTATGATAAATCACAGGCAGAATCCAGAGTTTTTCTGAGCCAACTGCATTGTCCACCTTGCTGTGCCCCGCCCCTAAATTTGTATAATAATAGTTTCTGTATAATGGGGTGTTTTTCCAAGTTATTTATTCTCTATTTTGATAATTAATTTTTATCTGATGTGGCATTGAAATAATTGACTTTTCACTTTTCCACTGCATATTTTTGAAGACCTAAACTAATCTGACTGCGTACACTAAACAACTGAGCGTGATACCTGTCTTGTGCCAATAAATACCTTTTCTAATGAGGTGATGTGCAGGATGGTAACCTCAGACAGCAGTCTCAGAAGAGGAAAAAAGTGCATCTCTGTTACAGTATCAGTTTACCATACCATACATACCTGCCCTGCAGCATGCACCAGGACTGATGAGTATGACTGGGGTATGTATGTTAGCACTAATGGTAAAATACAGTTCTACCTGATGAAAGTTGTGTGTCACTGAATGTATGATATAATCATCATCTGAAACCATCAGTTTATTAGCAACTATCAACACAGTCCTAATAGAGGTATACTTGAGTTACGCAAACTCACTGGTAATGATCATTAATTTTATTAAGAGATTTTCCTGAGACACAAATTCACAAAAGGAATACTGTATTTTCAATGTTAAGCGCACCAAATCAAACAGATGACAAGATCAGTCTCAGTTAGACCCAACAGAAGTTATTCTGTGCTGTCTGTCATACATGTATGACAGACAGTCTGCTACATACACATGACAGACAGACTTTTGCCATTTGACTAGTTTGACAAATCAAACGAAACAGTGGGAAATCAGATCATATATAACAAACAGCCAGCCTGTATGTGTAGTAGACAGAAAGATTGTAGCCTTTTGTTGTCAGTGTTTTTGTCTGTTTGCAGTTCTCTAATTTAAGTTAGGCTGAAGGTGTAGTTGTTGAGGGTCTGTGGAGTTCATTGGGTGTTTTCAGCTCATTGAGTTCACTGTTTGAAGCGTGACCTCTATGCTTGTGTCCAAGGTGGCCTGTAGCTGCTGACAACACATTTTTAAGCCTTTATCATGCCGCTCTGTTTGACACTTTACCAATGAAGACCTCTGTCCCACTTGTTCGTTGTACAACATGTCGCCTGCCAATTCTTGTTTGTGTGTCAAAAATCAAGTGTTCTGTCACATGCTAAGCATTCAGAGCTACACTAGAAACTTGAAACTTTGCTCCTAGCAAACAGAAAGTGTATTCATTTGGTCTTTTCATTTGAATGTTAACGACAAGAGCGTGAAAATTATGCTCTGGAAATGTAAGTAAAGGTTTAAAAAATAAGACAAAACTTGTTCCATGATGGCAACCACCAATCCAATTCTGAAGAGAAAAAGTTAAATTAGGTCAAAACTGTGATGACTCAGTGGAGCGCATGGCTTGATAGAACAGATGGATGTTTTGTCTCAATAGCCTGAGGATTTTTAATCATCATGTTGGAGGAGCCCCACAAATTATTTACAGTTGATGATTATCCAACTCAAAAGTCACTAATGTGTTTCGAATGTGTGCATATTTTTAGACTGCCTTTGTGATAAAACTTTTCAACTGTGTCGCAACAGGTAATATAACCGTTTTCTTTTCCCATTAAATGTCTTATTTCTTGTTTCATTTAATCTTATTTGACTGACGCTCAGGCGCTTGATTCTACTGGCATATATTTATTCATATTAGCTCTAAGGAATAACTGATTGACATTCAGAGCTGTGAATTGCACAAGGTGTTTATATTTTACATTTCCCTGTCAGAGCTGAGCTTCACTCGGAGCTGTATCGTTGTTAATTGCCACAGAATGACATATTTAGTCTCCTTGACTCCTTTCACAAATATATAGGAAAAACTCACTGGCTCTCAGTGTTGTTGTATTTAATGTGTCAAGCTGAGACCACTGAACAATGTGAAGTCACCACTAATAAATAGTGTGCTTGTGTGTGCGCGTGTGGGCAGCTATGAAAGGCAGTAGCGCTAAGCTGCTTAGCTGGAGTGAAGTCTTTGGCTTGTGGTGCACTGCCCTGGTTGTGGGCCAATGGTTTTAGTAGTAGCTAGTGTGTTTTTGCAGTGATCTAAAGACAGAGACTGATAGGATTTATAACCTGACTGTTTGACAGGCAGAAAGGCACTGCAACTATCAGTAAAGCATTTCTTTGCCCCATTACATTCACTAAAATTATACAAAGAAACTGTCTCATAGCAATTTATGCCAGAATCAGATTCTACACTTTTGTCTGTCAGGTCGAGTTAAGTCAATTTAAAAAGAATTTGCTTGAACGGCCTTACAAAGGACTTCCAGTGAAATCACCTGGTTTAAAGAAAAGCACAAAACCCATCTCTTTTGTGTGGGTGTACGTGCACGTGCGTGCATGTGTCTAATGTGTCATTATTTAAGAGGCTTTTATATGAATGTGTTTGCTGTTCTGTGGTCTTGTAATGTGAGGGTTGACTTGTGTACTCAGACCATGTTGTCTGCTGGTATGGCACTGAAAAAGGTATGTGCTGATAAACTTACCCAAGTCATCTATTAAATCTACACAATCTACTTTTTTGGCAGATCTTGCAGATAAGAGTGTTTCCCCTTGAAAATGCCATAGCAGCGGCGCTGTGGGTTGGTAACCTAGCAACACTAGGGCGGTCCGGGTCAGGCTCCCTCTGAAGACAGTTTTGAAAAATAATCCTGTGAATGGTGAAATGGACAAATTGAGACTTATCAATATATGACAAAACAATCAACAGACTCCAAACCATTTTCAGGCTAGTGAGGTAGAGCTATGTCACGCCACTAAATCATCCACTGGGCACGTTACTGAGATTGAAGATTCCTGCATATTTTTCCTTAATATGAGACAATGATGCCTATCTATGAATCATGTGTTGTGGATTTGGCAAATCCACATCTTTTATGCACCTCTCATTTACCGTCATTGCACATTTCGAGATAGTGTGCATACTCGATAATGTAAAAATTAATTGCACATCGTCAAAACAACATTTGCGATATTGTCGTAGACAATGTATATCGCACACCTCTAATTGTGGTCCGCTTGCTCAGTGTTAAATCCTTCTGAATCAATTACGATATTACCCATTTAGACCGGTTCCAGGAAGCATTACCTCTCCTCCTTAGAGTGGAATATTGTCATAACATGGGCCCATGTCCTAAGGTTGTTCTTTAATTTCCTTTTCTTGATGAGAAGCTTTGGATTATTTTGTTTTTGAGACCCAGGTCCTTCCCCTGTGGAGACAGCCTGTTTAAATCCTGTCTTTTTGTTTGTGTGTGTTTGTTACAGTGGATACTAAAAATGAAGAAACAGTTGTGTATGTAAATCTCTAATCTCTCTATGCACTCTCCGCAGCTGTAAGTCAGTGAAAAATATGCTTCGTGTTTACATTGGCACTGGGTTGATCTATTAGCCATACTATCTTACACTGCTGGCTAATCCACTGCACACTAAGCAGCTCTCACAGAGATTGTGATAAGTCAATCTGACAGTTTTAGCTAGCTTTCATGGTAGTTTTCATTTATTTACTTTGGCAATTCAGCTATTGGAATAGTTTCATCGTGAATCACTGAGTCCACAGTATAATTGCACGCATGACTTTGATCTGTTGACTCTCTGCTTTTTGTCTGTATAAATGCAGGTGTCTCCTCTGCGACCTTGTTGCATTCAAAGTCCCTGCGTGGCCACAGAGACTGCTTTGAGAAATGTCATCTCATTGCCAACCAGAAGCTCAAACGTTCCAAGGTCTCCAGAAGTGCTTATGAGGGCATGAAGCTGGCCCTCAGCCAGAAACTGAACCGCATCATCCAGTATGCCCAGAACAAAGACTCTGTCTCCACTAGTGGTGTCAGCAGACGGGGCACCAAGCTTCTTTGTTACAGCCAGCAGGGTGATCATAAACTGCTGCCCCAGTTAGATGCCCAGGTTCCCCGCTACACGCCTTGCTGGGACACAGGCAAAGCAACAGGGCTGCCTGATTACGCCATGGGGATGTTGGAGTGCCACACAGCAGAGGAGCTTGGGCTGCTGCAGGAGTCACAATCTGATGTTTGGTCCCGTGACAGCAGGAGAGGCCAGCCATCTGGAGAGGGACAGACACAACTCAGACACAAGGGCCACAGCAAAGATGAATGTGAGCACATTCAAGTTCTTCATTTCTTAAATTAAAAGACAGATGCGACAGACAGGAACCTGTGATTTGCTCATGTATGTGTATGTGTTGTATGTGCCTTGGCCAACCAGCTATCTGGTTGTTCTACTTTATTACTGTAAACTTTTAGTTGTCCGCTTTGGATTGCAGGTTAGTGTAGACAAAACATCAACACAAAATGATGTCTGCACTCCTCCCCCTTTCTCCTCCTTAACACTGTCTCAGTCTAACACCTCATGTTACTTCATCATTAAAACGCAACTGACTAAACATTAACACAAAACCAGAGGAGGAATTTTACTTGATCTGTCCTTCATCACCCTCTTTGCTGTTGTTTCCCTAGAGAAAGTTAATCCTATAACCTCAAAATATGCCCTTGGCTTTCTCATATCTTTTCTCTACTAAAGCTGTTTACAACCACAGACGCCAGATGAATGTGAGAAAGCCTTCTACACTACAAAATTGAAATTTTATGCTTTTAAATGAAAGATAACAGACATTTTACAGGTATGCTATGTGTATAACCCTCATCATCACTGTCTGAATGTCCTAAACGTCTAAATGTACAGGAAACAGTAATCTTGAATGATTAACGATTATGCAGTCACTTTAGGTTTCCTATTGCTTTATTAATAATATCGGTAGCAGATAGTGATTACACTGTTCTACTTCCCTGCAGCACGTTAAAAACATATTACTTTAGTTACAAAGTTTGTTAATTGTTGACTCAGTTAGTTTAAAAAAGACATTTTTCCAGTCCTCCATACCTTCTAACGTTATAGTTTTTATATAAGGTGCTAACTGGTGGTAATGGCATACTGACATGAAGGGTCTATACTTTTCATTCTAATCAAAACCGTCTGTTCTTTTAGTGACCAAAATGAGGGTGGACGAGCTCCATAAGCTAACTGCCCAGCTGTTGATGCAGATTCAAAGTAAGTGATGTTTACCAAGTTTGTGTCTGCGAAGGCCAAAATTGTAACTCTCATTTCTATCAGTACCTAAATCTCATTATTGCTGTCATTGGTAAAAAGCTTAATTATTTCCATTTCTATGTGCATTACTGCCAAAACACATTACATATAATGCGTTACATTACATCACAACACATCATATTCCACCCCATTTGTTGCCTCTAACAATTAGCAGTGGGGATGCTAGGGTCCTTCTACCCCAGGTCTGCAGGGGGCAAAGAGCTTCATTGGGGAAGTTTTTACACCCACTGTAAGCTCATTTGTTGATAATGTAATGCTAAACAAAGCAAATGCTAAAACACTGGAAGTCTTCTCTTGTAAACACGTCAGCTCCTTCCATGTGACTTGCTGTGTTGAATTGTGCAATGTGTAGTACAAGCTCATACCAAGCCCTGTCAACTGACTCAGTCATTTGTCAGACTGGTCTATTGTCTGCTGCAAACAGCAACACCATCTTTTTCTCTAGCAGTTTGAGTTTCTCTAGAAGGTCTCATTCCTTGTACAACACAGGGCAGCTGATATACGATATGATATAATTTTGTTGTTGAGGGTATGTTGAGAGACTTTAGTCAGAACTTATCTCACCCTAAATCATTTAGGGAGGACCACATAAACCCAAGACTGTATGGTCCACAGTCGTTGTTATACTGGAAATATTTCCATAGCAATGTTAAGATGTGGGTTCCTAAGCTCCATAACACTGACTGGACTAGAGCTGTCAGTCTGTCTTTATTGAGGGGGGGTCTCTTTCACTCATGTTGTCTTTGCCTTCTGCCCCTTTAGTCATCACCTCATTGGTTTTCTTTGTCTTTGTATCTCCGACATTTTCTTTCTATTTGTCCCAGTAGATTGACTGTGTATAACCTTTCTGGGTTAAAAAATATATAAAAATATAATATACACAAACATTGAGCCCCATTTTTTTCTCCCTCTCTTTCTGTCCATAGAGGTCTTTGAGGAGCTGACTGTAGCCGTGCAGGAGAAAGACTCATTGGCGTCAGAGCTGCATGTGCGTCACATTGCCATAGAGCAGCTCTTCAAGAACTGTGCTAAGCTGCCTTGGCTGCACATTAGCAGGGCTGGGGTCAAGGCCAGCAGCAACAGTGGCCCGGTGGAGTGAGGTGCATCATGGGGGATCTGTCTCTGCTCCTGGACAAAACTCTAACACTTTGGCATGCTGACTGCTGCAAGGCTGAAATGTAAACTGAGTTACTTCTGTGATTCTTTATTAACATTTAAGTGTTGGCTCTGTATTCGAACAGCATTAAGGACGGTGAAAGTATAGCTTCCGTTCTTGAGGTTCAGTGATAAGTGGTCGCATGCAGTTAAACAAGTTGCTGGTCTGATGCGACTTGACCATCACCTTACCTATGTAACTTGGACGCATGATGATACCAGGTGGGGCTCAGGGTGTCTGTGCTCTAGTACAGGATAAAGACAGCCCTCCCTCTCTCTCTTACATGGACTTGATATAATCACTGTATTTTACTCCAGGAAAACAGTTTGTATAATTTTACACTGACTTTTACAGTTGTTTTTTTTTCCTTTTGTTTGCTGTCAACCATTTCGCTTTTTGTTATTTTACATCCTTTTCTGTAGATACATTTTATACATTTTTCTTCAGATTATGTCAGATATGGATATGGGTTTTAGCACTGTGTTCTACATCTTTAAATGTTATCGCATAGTTTTCTGTTGAAAGCTGGGAGTGAGCTTCAGGCAAATATCTGATGCACGTTAGGTTTCCTTCCATCTGCCAAAGTTAACATGACAGTGTGTGAAAACTCGGCCTCTGAAATGTAGGTGGTTTTATAGAGCAGGTAGATAATAGTCATGGATCACTGGTGAAAATCCAGATGTCCTCCACGACGTCACTATATATCAATAATAATAGTGACTGTCACTTTTTATACAATAATTATCATAGAAAACTTTGTAAATTGTGGCACAAACAACGTAGGCTACCGAACTCAAGATGCAAGACGCCTAAAAGGAACCTAAAGGCATCACTAAAATACAACCAAATCAGAAAGTGAAATTTACTACTAGCTGGGCAGGTTTATGACTGTTGGGGTAATGATTATTTTGGGAGTGTCACTTAACAAATACTAGCAAACAAGTCCAAACATCAGTTATACACCCTCTACACAGCTGAAAGATACAAGGTGTTTTGTTTTAACTTGGGTTTATTTTAACTAATACTGCTGGTGAGATCTACCGATATTACAAAGCACAGAGCTGCTTGTTGTCTGCGTTATAGCTGTTAAGTACAGAGAAACATGGCTGCCAAACCAAATTCAGTTCTTTTCGTGTGTAAATTACAAGCA
Source organism: Trinectes maculatus (assembly GCA_016785345.1). NCBI lineage: Eukaryota > Metazoa > Chordata > Actinopteri > Pleuronectiformes > Achiridae > Trinectes > Trinectes maculatus. Next base: position 63,706 of record JAFBJQ010000192.1, on the reverse strand, counting down.
TTTAGATAGTATTCATGGAGGAAGATGCAATACCAAACAAATGTAATTTGTGACTTAACGGTATGTCTGTTTTGTTTAGTGTGTGTGATGGTGAACCACTGATTTTTACTCGAAAGGTGTTGATGTGGAAACGACTTGTTCAGGTTGACAAAGTGTGGATTTTTATGATTGGATTTATTTATTTTTATTATTATTTTAATGTTTATTGTTTGTTGTTGTTTTTGTTGCCCTATCTGCCCTTTGATTGAAGTATGAGATTCCAAGCTTGCGTTACAGCAATACAAACAGGAAAGTTTGGTCTAGTGTGTCTCTGTAAGTCCCTGAGAGACAAAGAAGGGTGCATGTTTGTTTTATCAGTTGTAATCATTTGTTTCATTATTATTTAGGAATTCTATGCAAGAAAGAGACAAACAAATCTGAAGCCTTATTAAGTAGAAATTATCTAAAAGAATATTGCTATCCAGAGCATTTCTCAGAGGTCAGAGCTACATGCGCATCATGAGCTGGGGAAAGAAATAGTCATAATCAGATTGATACTTAGAAAGATTCAACATCATCACTGTATCTCTTTGCTCTCTCTTTGTAAGAGAATAAATATATTTGACCCCTTTTAGGGTGTAAAGTTAAAAGTTTTAGCTCAATGTTAAACTTCTGTCTTGAATTTAGTTTAATAAATGTAATTGGTCTGTTGATTGTTTAAGAGTATTCAGATTATTGCTCCTTAATGCAAATTTTTAGCCATTTGGTCTTGACTTGTATGAGTTTGTGCTTTCAGTATGAATGCTGTGCTTTTGTACTGTAGAAACATGCCTGGGCCTGTGCCTCTTTTCAGCACAAACTAGGCTCTGTCTTTGGTTGTCTGTTTTTTCTTTACCTGTTCAGGTAAACATACCTGTTACAGCTCCCACCTTCTTCCGTTTGGACTCACTTGACTTTTTGTTACAAGGCTACATTTGTGATGTGTGATGTTTTATATTTATATTTATTACATGTCCATGGACATTACCCAGGCTGTGTGATTTGTGCTTGAGCGAGTTTGTACTTTTTGCAAAATATTCCAGTGAAATAAAAGTATTTTGACTACATGCTCTGAAATGCTTGTATATTTCCAAACTGTATTCATGAATGGAAAAACAACAAAAAACTGTTAATAGATAAACCATTACCTTCTCATAATCACCTAGAATAATTAATCCTCTGTTTGAGAACGACTCTTTCTGACTCATGACTTGAGCAGTCATTGTTATTGTGCAGTGTTGGTCTTATTTACAGTCATGTACAATTTAAGGAAACTGGGGAATATTACAACTGAACAGTGACAACATAAAATGACTGCAGACATCAAATTTGCCATTTCATCTTCATTGGATTGTACATTATTTGGGATATCGTGCTGCTTGCTCTGAGCCATAGATAGAAGTTGAGCGCCCCCTTATGGTCGACAAGTGTTTACAAGTTGAATTAAAAATATATGTAACTACATAAAATCAAACAATTTGATATTGATATACATATTGAGAATAGTGTCAGTTTCTGCATTAAACACAGATCAACTACATCCCATCAATATTGTCGCTCAACCTTGAAAGTCTCAGGATATTTACAGGACGAATCGAGGGCATAAAACGTGGTTTTGCTGATGACAAAATATTTCTAATTTACCCTTATTTGCAATTTATTTGCATCAACAAGACAAGTGGAACTACAAACTTCTTTAAATTCCATAAAGATAAATAAAATTCATGATCTTTCAATATTCTATGTTAAGTTACGTTACGTTCGTTACACCGGATGCAACAGTTGTAACTGTGATGCAACAAACCAAAGCCTCATACCTGACTATATGAGTCACAATAACGATATGACTCACTCATTGATGAGCATGCACTCCACCAATCAATGCGCCGCATTTGTCTGCTTGGAACCAATGAGTAGAATTAGTAGGCGGGATCTGTGACGCAAAGGGCGGGCTTAATAACGGAACATCGAGTCTGGCTCCCATTCATCCTTCCACACGCTGGAGCAGCCTACGAGAAAAAGTAAGCTGACCTGCCTATATATTTTTAGTCTCTGTGTTTTTTTGGTTCTTGTTTTGTTTATCTGAATATATTACATTTTAGCATGACCAATTCAACCGCTTTGATATATATATATGTATACATATATATAGATACATATAGATACATATGTAAATATATGTAGGGCAGTTGCTATATTAGCAACATGAGGCCATTTGCGACAACGTCGCTCATTAGCCGTGAAGCTAATTGCCATATATTCTACTTACATGCATTTTGCAGCTGGTGGGTGTTGATATTAAAGCTGTAACGAGCATGATGATTAAAATATTTTTTCTGACGGTTTTTGACGCGACTAAGATAACGACATGTATGTGTGCTAGCTAGCTTAGCTAGAGCAAAGCGGTCCTTGTTATGAAGTGAGTTATGGCGGGGATTTCCGGAAGATGCGTCACAGCCCGCCACCTATGTAACGTCTGCCGTTAACTGGAGCCAATGGATCTGAGTGAAATGAAATGAAAACAAATGCTAAAGTCGATTTTGATAGTTCCGCATTTACATAATGATATTATTGTACATGAGAAGTGGGCTAACGTTGAGGTGAGGGACTTGTACCATGTTATTTTAGACCACAAACATTTGCTGGATTGCTGTTCATGCAACTATTTCCTTGCAGATATTGTCCACATGTTATGAAACATATCTAAAATATGAAGAGAGAAATCGCAGCTGTTGTGTTCTTCCTGAAGAGGCTTGTGAAAAGGGGGGAGAAACTGGACTTGCAAAAGGTTGAGCTGTTTGGAGACAGACTGGCTGCTGCTCTGCAGGAGAAGTTCAAGGACCACTGGTACCCTGACAAGCCCAGTAAAGGACAGGCCTACAGGTACTGATCTCTGGCTCTCAGCCTGTTTACTGACTCAGCTGTTTGGATGGGGTCTCAGATATCCTGGAGACCCTCAGTGCTTCTGCAAACTCACCACTGCTTTAGCACAGTATATTCACCTGTTTGTCTCCTGGATGTCTCTGCATTCATGACAGAGACAGTGCTTGGATCTGACGTGTCGTTTGTTTCTGTTCTTTGCAGGTGCATAAGAATCAACAGGTTCAACAGGCAGGATCCAGAGGTGCTTTGTGCCTGTCAGGAGAGTGGGGTTCACTACAGAGACCTGGGACTGCCCTATGAACTCACACTGTGGGTGGACCCTGGGGAGGTCTGTTGTAGGTGAGTGTCCCTGAGAAAATAACAAAATGCTATTTTTTAACCACTAATCATTTTCTTTAACCCTACTATTCAGACTTGAGTACTGTGTGTTTGTTCTCTGTTAAAAAAGGTCCTGATTTATTGGTGTGTGTGTTTCCCCCCCCACATTATTAGGTATGGAGAACAAAATCCATGTTTCTCAGTTGCCACTTTCTCCACTGATGAGGAACAGGACACAAATGTTGCAAAGAAGGTGACCAGTGCTTTGGAGAGGGTTACATCAGACTACCACTCAGGTTCTTCCTCTGACGAGGAGACTACACGCACATCTCCCCTTACAGTTGACAACAACCCCTGTACATACCAGGTATTGGATAATATTCTGATAACTGCTTTGATTAAGCACTACATGCAGTTCTGGAATAAAATGAATGTAGATGATAATAATGTCTTCTTGTGACATTGTTATCCTGGTCTCTGTTTGACAGATGAAAATAGTCTCTGTTTTTTCTTTTAAGGGGATGAACCCAAACGCTCCATCGTGGCATCCAAAAAAAATGGAACTTGGGAAAGGTCACGTTCTTCCACAGCCTGCCCGAGGGTTCAGGCCTCGCAGCAGAGCCCCCCACCCAGTCAGGCATAAACTGTGGGTCGCTCCTGGCTACAGAGCGGGGACTGGATACTGGGACACAAACCAAAATCTGGCACACTGTTACAGTTAGGAGTCACGATGTATACTGTTCACACTGGACATAACCGCTGAAGACAACTTTAGGATGACCAATCTTTCTTTTTTTAAAGATGAATTTTTATAGCTTAAATATTGACTCTTTTTTGCACTTTAGATAATTTGTTATAGTTTGAATAAAACACTTGTATTAAATTGTATATTGAAACTGGAATACTACACATGTAGTCTTGAAGTATTGTATTTTTACATTGGGAGATGTTAATGTTTGCCACCCACTGCAGTCATTTGTGATCTGTTTTATTTATTCAATGTGTAGAATTCTCAGATGTATAGGATTGACTTAGTGAGGTTTTATTAAACATGATTTCCAAGCATGATGATATTTAGTTTATTCTCTTTTTTGTTTTTGGACAGTACACAACGACACATGAGTGTCATGGATGTGTAGATGATTACATTAGGGTTTATTGACTACAGCACATGGAGGGCTGTTTTTTTTTCACAACTCCATGATGTTGATAACATTAGTTATCAACTTGACTGTTCATGTTGATAACTAATGTTATCAACATGAACAGTCATGTCATCTGTTACAGGAGTCCTTGTTCTCACTTCTGAAATTTCATATCTTGGGTTCTACATATGGGGCTCCTCAGCTTCAGTGTTTAAAACTTGCACAGAGCTTGTTGTCTGCAGTTTGGTTCTATCTTGATATTTTGTTGTTTCTGAGAACAATATATTGATTCAAACAAATTTGTATCCAAGAAAAATGATAATTTATCAGGCATAATAATTATAATTAATTACGTTGCTGGAAAAATGCTCAGAACTTATGGAGTGGTGAAGGAAATGTGTCACACAACAGTCACAATGCACTTTCACTAAAAAACACAAGGACAGTTCCGTGTTTATACCATCAGATGGCGCCAGGTCAACAGACCTGGTCCTGACACGGCCAAGGAATGTAAATTGTGGACGCGACTTTTCACTTCAGCTTTTCTTTTAATATGGCTTCAACTACACAGTGACGTTTTAAACCCCCTTAAGCTGCAGAGTCTCTGCTCCGTTTTCCGTCTTACTCTATTTGTTCACACCGCAATCAATGTCATGTAAAATACTGACAGAAGAAATACATTTGGAAGATGGAAAATCCCTTTTTATAGCAAACAGATGGCTCCATAAAAGCGCATAGATATTATTAGCGTTTAGAATTTAACTTGTTAGCGGATTCATTACTTTTTGGTTAAGCAGTCATATTAAATGGTATTGTTTATTTGTTATGAAGATTTAGATTAGTTCGTCTTGCTGCAAAAGCGTTCCAATTTACGTAGTGACGTAAGACGTACAGTTGCATATCCCCTCGATGGAACGTGACATTAAAGTCAATCAGATCAAAGTCAAATTCCAAAGAGACTGGAATATAAAGGCAGCAAACTGAGGTCAGTGAACACAACCTGCAGCTCATTGTATTCTATCACTGTGCTCAGTTAGTGGAGACATTTGTACACAATGAAAAGGGAAATTACAGCTGTTGTGTCTCTTTTAAAGGAGTTTGCTAATAAGCGTCTGGATGTGGAAACAGTGGATCTGTTTGGAGACAGACTGGCTGCTGCTCTGCAGGAGAAGTTCAAGGACCACTGGTACCCTGACAAGCCCAGTAAAGGACAGGCCTACAGGTACTGATCTCTGGCTCTCAGCCTGTTTACTGACTCAGCTGTTCTCCTGGATGTCTCTGCATTCATGTACAGAGACAGTGCTTGGATCTGACGTGTCGTTTGTTTCTGTTCTTTGCAGGTGCATAAGAATCAACAGGTTCAACAGGCAGGATCCAGAGGTGCTTTGTGCCTGTCAGGAGAGCGGGGTTCACTACAGAGACCTGGGACTGCCCTTTGAACTCACACTGTGGGTGGACCCTGGGGAGGTCTGTTGCAGGTGAGTGTCCCTGAGACAACATGCTGTGTGTATTTCTCAAATGCAAAGACATGTAAGATTACGAGTTGCTGCACTAATATGTTATCAGATATGAAGTGTCTCACCCACCTTTAATTATTTTTAAAGTAGTTGTTTTATAATGTAAGAAGCAAAGTCACATAAAAAGTTAAATTTTCTAACTTGATCATTTAGTCAGGACTTTGACAGTTTGGTTTTAAGCAGATCACAGTTTTCCTGCTAAACACTGAATGTTTATTCTCCCTTAACAAAGCCCTGAATTATTGTTTTCCCCCCCACATTATTAGGGTTGGAGAAAATAATTATTTTTTCTCAGTTAACACTGTCTGCACTGATGACGAACAGGACACAGATGTGACCAGAACTTTGGAGACATCAAACTCCACTTCAGCTTCTTCCTCCATCGCAGAGCGGACAGCATGTGCTTCCGCTCATAGCTGCTGTACTGAGAAGGTATTGTATTATATCCTGATAATTCCCAGGAATAAAGATCACATGCAGATTTGGAAAAATAATTCAGGGGGACTAAAGATGAGCTGTTTTGTGACGTTTTTGTGAAGTTGTGAAATTGTGAAGCTGCAGTACTGTACTCGCTCTCTCTTTTAGACACTGAACCCAAATACAGTGTGGTATCCGAAGATGATGGGATGTTGTTGCTACATATAAAATAAAGTCACTAATGTATTTTTACAGGTCTTGAGGCATTTTTGTGCCGTGTCATCCCTTTCTTCCAGAGCTAGGGGAAGCAGCTCTTCTCATAATGACACAGTAATATACAGACCCTTTCCAAAAAATTAGAATATCATGGAAAAGTTGTTTAATTTCCATAATTCCATTCAAAACGTTAAACTTTCATAGATTATAGATTCAGGGCCCACAATTTAAACGATTTCAAGTGTTTATTTGTTTATCTTTACATAATTTGAGCTTCCAGCTCAGAAAACCCACGAAAACAGGAATTCAAAAAATTAGAATACTGTGAAGAAATCACCATTTGCTTCCCAGTTTTTGCAGGAAAAAAAGAAAGAAATTAGGATGACATCAAATCAGTGAAAATATGGTACTTTCAAAACGATATCTTCAGTACTTGGTTGGGAATCCCTTTGCATTAATCACTGCCTCAATGCGATGTGGCATTGAGGCAATCAGCCTGTGGCATTGCCTGGGAGTTATGGAAGCCCAGATTATTTTGATGCTTGCTGTCAGCTCTTCTTTGTTGTTGGGTCTGGTGCCGACCACTTTCCTCTTGAGAATACCCCATAGATTTTTAATGGGGTTTAGGTCTGGCGAGTTGGCTGGCCAGTCAAGCACTGTGATGGCATGGGCATCAAACCAGGTTTTGATGCTTTTGGCAGTATGGGCAGGGGCCAGGTCATGCTGGAAGATGAAATCTGCATCTCCATACAGATCCTCAGCAGAAGGAATCATGAAGTCCATTCATACATTCTGGTAGACTGTTGCAGTGACCTTGGATTTAAGAAAGCAGAGTTTACCAACACCTGCATTGGACATTGCACCCCAAATCATGACTGACTGTGGATATTTCACACTGGACCTCAAGCAGCTTGGGTTCTGTTCCTCACCCGTCTTCCTCCAAACCCTTGGACCTTGATTCCCGAATGAAAGGCACACTTTACTTTCATCAGAAAAGAGGATCTTGGACCACTGGCCAACAGTCCAGTCCTTCTTCCTCCCAGTTGTGGGTTTTCTGAGCTGGAAACCCAAATTATGTAAAAATAAACAAATAAACACTTCAATTCGTTTAAATTGTGGGCCCCGAATCTATAATCTATGAAAGTTTAACGTTTTGAATGGAATTGTGGAAATTAAACAACTTTTCCATGATATTCTAATTTTTTGGAAAGGGTCTGTAAGTATACAAGCAAATAAAAGGACAGTTCCGTCTTCATACCATCAGGTGGCGTTATGAGACGCGGTTTGGGTAAAACACGTCACGTGACGAGGCTCCGCTGTGCACCTGCAGAGAGAAGAGGAGGGGGAGCGGAGTTTGGAGACCGCGGTCGAGCTGCTGCTTTTCACCAGAATCCAGCACAAGTTCTCCGGCGAAGTTCGAGAGAGGAAGCCGTGTATTGTCCGGATCAGAGATGGAGCTGTCAATTGTCCGGTGCTGCTGTGTACTACTGGGCCTCCTCGCAGGTTAGTGTGTGTCACTAACAGCCGCCGAGCTGTTTTTAATGGGGGATTATGTGTTTGAGTGAAGCGGCTGCGAGTATCGTCTCAGAGCTTAGCCGTGTTCTGTAGCGTCAACACCGGCGACTCTAAGGCTTTTCCCCATTAACAACGCTGATAAATTCAGGTGCCGGTCATTTACATCTGTGTGGTTGTTCGGTGTTTGAACAAACCACATATTAAAAACAATTAAAAGAAACTGGCCAACAGGCTGTAAACTGACCCCAGGTCAGTTCAGTGAGGTAGCAGAGCAGAAATAACAGCAACCAAACGAGTTCACATTCAAATTGTATCAAGCTCATGCAGGTTGGTTGTTGAATACTTGGTGGTTTTCAGGATTTTTCTGTTCTTAGATGAGCGAGAAATAAGAAGAAAGGAAAAGCGGGTTTAGTAGATATGGAGTCAAAGTTTGCTGGTTTCACTCAGTAACCCCAATAAAGCGACAATGATTAGCTTAATATTTCTCATCAGGTCAACAAACCAGGTGGGACCTGGGGCTAGTTTTAATCATTTGAATTACTTTTTTAACTGCACCTCTGTTCGACTGGGTAGATGAGACGCTTTTGACGTATTTAAATTTTGGGGTGTTTTTCTGTGACGTGTTGTGGTTTACGATGGGATGCTAACACATTAGCTTGATCCGCGTTGAAACCTGTGGCTACAGGACACAGTAAAATCTTTTTGTCTCCCACCTACCAGCAGTGGTGCGAGACCCCCCCGCCCCCGCCCCGGCTTCCCGAGACTCAAATCCCAGGCTATCACCTCTCCTCGAAACACACTCCTCCCTTTATGTTGCTCTCATGCACTCATTTAAGCGTTTTAACCTCAAACCCACCATTTGATATCAGTTTAAAGCAGTGACCCTCACCTGTGAGGAGGCTCGTTGTGTTCATACTGAAGATGAGCAGATAACAATGTGGGCTCTGTAACCTTTGAGACTTTTCTTTTTACAAATTCTTTATCATTGTGCAGAGTTGTGTAGTTATATACAGTAATAGTATAAATGGACCAGTTAGCATTTTTAAGCAGTGGTTATGGGACAGGTTAAAAAGCAAAGTTGGTTTTATTTTTTAAAGTTTCCTGTTGCGACTTCTCATGCTGGTGTAGCAGGTTCAATCAAGAGAATCGCAACATCTGTGTTAATCGATACAATATGATATGATCACAGCGTGGGTGATTCCTCATCTAAATACACAGTAGTCTCAAATCAGTCCTGTTATTTGTTGCAATTGTATGATTTAATTGAATATGTTTGGGTGTGGCTGTTCAGTGCTCTGGAATCTAGACTGAAACTAACCATCACTCCTCCCACTCTAAACAATAGAGTGTGTGAAACGTTTGCTTCACGATTGTCTTTTGACTTTGGTCAGTGAAATCCTCTTGTTATTAAATGTTTTGAAAGATTACCATGGGAAGCCACAGAGCCACGGTCAGGGCAATGACATTCCAGTCTGCTGAGTTTTGAGAAAACCCATGTAATGAAGAAGGGCTTTGTTTTAGATCTTCATCTTTCCATGTAAAACGCTGGGACACAGAGTATAATGTAAAGTTTATAAAGTTTGTTGTTAGCCCTCTTTTGTCTCACGATTCACAGTGTTGTGTACACTAGTATGGGCTCATTACCATCGTAATGGTATCGCGGCCTGGTCATTTGGATGCTGTTCCACTTCAGCAGACAAGAACAGTACCTGCCAGACTCATTGCTTTTCTTCTAACATGGCAGTGATGTGTTAAATTCTATTTGCTCCACTTTCTGTCCTGCTCTATTTGTTCACATGTCAATGAATGTGTAAAATATTGACAAAACAAATAAAATTGGAAGTTGGAGCTATAAATTGTTTAAAGTTATGACCATTGCTGTTGATTATGATCATTTATGTTTTAAAATAGTACTTGGTCATTTTTGTAAGCAGTAATTTTTTACATGGGGTTGTTTTTCCAGACATCATGTAAGCACACAGAATTAACATTAGTTAAACAGTTATACATTTTGTCTTCAGTGAAGTTTCTGAAGGCTTAATTTTAACCAACTGAATCTCACTACAGATTGTTGTGATCTCATCTATGATCGCTAGTTGTCGGTCATAGGGTGCCAAGGGAGCATTGTTTGTCCACTTCTTCCTCTTCTCATAAGACACTTCTTGATTTTTTTTTATTCAATAGTGTATGTGTTGTGCATGTCTGAGTTCTTGTGTTGGGCCTGAACTGTCAGCTTCCCCTGCTGTCCCCAGGTTGTCTCCACCCCCCTCCACTCCTGGCTGTTTTGGGTAAAGAGTGAAGCCACTAACCTAGAATAAACACGCCCCTGATGAAACTGAGCATGCGCAGAAAGCAGTTACCTGATAAGCCAACAACCAAAGGTCCGGGCTATTAGCTGGTTGCTTGGTTACCTTTTGAAAACAGACACAGATCTGGGGAGTATATAGTGCGTGGGTGTGGGTTGCTCTAGAAAGCTACCCTCCCCCTTGCTGTCATGTACAGTATGTACTAGCTCCTGTTCTACCACACAATATCTGTTGCAGTTTTATTGATAATTGATTTAACAATAATTTTGATTTAACACAAGTTATGATTAACTGTTAATGGGGGAACAACCATTCTTACTCTTACATCCAGGTGTATACTGTAAAGTGATCTCTCCGATGAAGTAATAGTTAAAACCACAGATATTGTTGGAAAGATGGAACAGCAGAATCTGCACTTCTGTCATTGTGCTCTGTGGTATCAATGACAGAGGCTTCACCAATCACAAATAACTTTTCAATTTATAGTTTTAAAAAAATAAATCTACATGAGAAATTGAGCTTTGTGTATACGTAGAAAGAATTCGCCTTTGAAAAATATAATTGTCAATATTTAGACAATCTCCTTAAGTTGACCCCAAAGTTATGACTTGAGATCATATGATCTCGTCATGACGTAATAGTCCAATGCTACTTCCCTTCTGTAGCAGCCACAGCTTCACCTCCAACCAAGCAGGCACCTACTCTGCCTGGAGCCCCTTGTCATTGGCTTGGAAATAAAAGAAGGATTGGATTACACTCCAGGGTCACTGCTTTGTCCTCCACAATCTGATGATGGGGACAACTGTGCATGAATATTCACAGCCCAGGATGTTAATATTTTAGCATGCCGGTCCTGTGCAAGGCGTATGCCAACTCCTGTTCACCTTTTATAGTGAGTGTGAAATGCTGATCCTGACTTTACCTCACTACAGTTACCCTAGCTCTTCCCTCTCTTACCCGTCCATTTCATGTCTGAATCACCGAATGAACAAATTGCTGCCTGCTACAGAATCAGTGAAAATGAATAATAGCGGTGCTTGTTTCTGAGTGCGTTTAATGGCGGCACTGCCACTTTGTATTCAGAGCTCATTCTTTTTTCACAGGTAGACAGTTAAACTGGGTTCTGGTCTGCTGCCAGGCATTCCTGTGGGAAAAGCTGCCCAAATCCCTTTGTCACAAAGTCAGTATTATATTGACAGATCTCAATTTTGCATGTCTTTTAAATTATTTAATACCTTGGCTACATTATTCACCTGGAGACAGCACCATGCTATTCAGAATTGTGCACGTTCTGCCTTATACTCTTAGCTCTTGAGCATTTTTTGTTTAAATGGAACAAGCACTGATAAAATTAACTTATGTGGTTAATAATGATTTTGTACTCTTAATTACAGTTTTCAGTGGAAGCTTGTGAACAAGCTTGAAGCTTGAAAATGTTATTATATATATATATATACATGCAGCCTTCAGTGTTTGCATAACATCACACATGTATCCATACAGTGTGTACGTAAAACCTTCATTAAGATTCGTATTTTAAAAGAGCGCATCAGACCTTGTTGCTAAACAGTGTGTCAGCACTTTACATTTGCCATGTATAAATGAGAAGCCAGTTTTTCTAATAATCACAGAAACCTATCTACCTTTACTACCCTGGGTTTTCTACACATCCACACTTTCAATTTAACATGAGGATTGACACTTAGAAATGATTTGATTGGAATTGTTCTCTTTCTGGTTGCAATATGCGCCACATCAGCCCTCCATTTGACTTGTAACCTGTAGCTCCCCAGACTGTAACATCTAACACCATCACATCATCTTCCAGGTACCATTTGTGTCTGGCCCTGACAATATACAGTATGTTCCTTTCAGCATATGTGTGTTGTAAGCTGTAATTGAATAAAACGTGGGGGGTTCAAGGGCTATGGACATAGAAATTAAAAAAACAATAGTTTCCTGTCCTTTTAAGTTTAAATTAGACCTCTAATATCTTTAGCATGACTGCTGAAATCCGAGTTGAACAGGGATTATATTGAAGGAGAGATGGTCCCTCTGCTATCTGTGTAACCTATCATTTAAAACAAGGTCACTGCAGCACTGATTTTCTACACTCTCTTCAGTCCCATCGGTCTTCATCACTGTGTCACACTGCGAGGGCGATAAACACCCCCAGAGCACATTCATCATTTAGCTGGTTGATGTCCAGCTCTATGGGGCACACAACACCCTGTGTTCCTAATGAGAAATAATCGGCTCTAGGAAAAATTAGCTGTTCATGATGATGATGTTTTTTGTGCATATCTCAAATGAACATCAGAATTTTATTTTTCCGAATATGAACAGTACAAGTTCCAAGGTGACCCTCCACCCGTTAAGCTTTGCCACTATTTTCAAATGGTGAGCGGTGCGTGCAAAACATAATGCACCCTAACAAAGACAAAAATGTGCAAATACATTTACATTCCTAGATGCAGGGGCTGTACACAGCCATAATAAATTGTTTACCTGCTGAATGGAGGGAATTGCTTATCAAAACTGACATATGGAATTAGATTATATTTCACAGCGCTATTGTATTTCTACCACTTGCTCTTAATCTTGGCATGTTTTTTCTTCACGTTTATGTATTCTGGTTATTTTGGTCAGCTTTACTGGTTAAGTCAGCTTTACTGGTTATTCTCACTGCATCTGAGTTAGCCCTCTCACTGTGATGATACACAATGTGGCAGGCAGGTCCCCAGGGTGCTGCACCTGCAGGTGCATGTGTGCAGTGTGCAGTGTCTGTGTTTACCTACTAGCTAGGTGCCAGCTCAGCTCTACACATGCCTTAACCACCAATGGATCATCCATTGTGCCGTGTTAGAGACTAAGGATGAGCGGTGGGCTGTAAATGAGGAACACAATGTCTGTATCATGTAAAACAGACCTGTCGATTTACTCAGACAATAAGTCTTTTGTTGCCGGTTCTGACGTCCATTGGATGCATTATTTTGCTGATAACTGCTGTATATTGTATTGTGCATGTCACATTATCATCAGCTTATGTCCAAGCATTGTCTTACACGGAGCTGAATTGTTGGAAGATGATTATATTTTGTCCTCCAGCAGTAAACCCCCACCCTCTCCACTAAGAACATTAGAGTTAATTGTGTGTCTAATCTTGAAAAATATTATGGCTCAGAAAATAAGCGATATAAGCAGAAGGTTGGGTGATTTCTTTTCTTCTTTTTTTTTGAGGAGGCAGGGCTAAAGCAGCTGTTGAATGAGCCATTTTTAGCACCTCGATCTCATTGAAAAACATTACACATTGTCGAGAGCAGGTATGATAGGAAAAAGGTTTTCTGTATAAAGCGCTTATCTTGATGCAGTCTTGCTTGCGTTTGGTTTTGCTCTCAGTCTATGTCTGCCATCGTCTGATATTTTATAATCTAATAATCATGTCAAGTCATGTCCATATAGACGAGAGCTTGTTATTTAAACGCTTTTACAATACACAAAATTCTGCTCTGAACTGCTTTTTACCAGTAAGTTTGCTTGTATTACAGATTCTCATTTTCAGCAGTATTATTCATTATTAATAATTAATAAATTCCAATACTGAGCAAAGCTTAAGAAGAATTGTGAGTACAAACATGATGAATATCCTTTCTACTGTCCTTCTCCCTCTGCTGCTGTCCTTCACTGTCTGCAGGTGATGCAGGTACAGAGGGGGGCTGTTTTTTTTCTCAACAGTAGATATGGTTTCCTCATTTTAATTCCTAATTTGCAAATAAAGAAAAACAATCTGTGTGTGCATGTGTGGGCGTGTGACCAGAGAGACAGTTTTTCATTTCTTTTCATGTAGTTACTGCATTATGAAAAATAAGAGAAATGAGAGAAAAGCCCTATATGGCTAATTTTCATACATCGGTGAGCTCTGATACTGTACATGTAGTGAAATACTTAAAATAGTCACATAGGTGTGGTATGTGTAAGGAACTTAGGTGAGGTCCAAGACTGGACATCGATGCTGATTCAAAAACATGAAAAAATACATGTCAAAATAAAGAAAGACAAAACAAATTTAGTGGTGACAAACACTGCAGATACAGGACAAAATGCAAAACACAGAAATAGAACAGAAAAAACTATTTACTGCATATTCTGTGCTGGATCAATACGAATGATGACAAGGACATCTGCTACAGTTAGGTAGCAAGGTCAGCAAGCCAAAACACACATTTAATTACTGTAGTGCATCTCGCCACCATGTGAGGAAACCGGCAGCTGGCCCAGTCGACCTCCAGAGAGATGAGATTGAACTGAAAATAGCTCTGTGACTGGCTGGTTTATGATGGTCCGAAAGCACATTACTGCGCAACTTTAATCACTAGTGCTGCTGTTTTAATAAGCAGCACACAGGGGCCACCAAGCTGCAGTTGTTGCTGCTAAGTTCCAAAAGATCCAGCTGTTAAGTGTCCTAATGAAGCATATGTATAATTCATGGGCACACACACACATACATAGAGCTGCATGGCTGGCTGGCTTTCTCTGAGTGGCTGATAATTTGAAGAAGAGTAAACCCCCACCCCATCTCAGTCATACCAGCACTCAAAGCACCCAACTCCTCTCGCAGGGTGACGGAACATCAGCTTCACATTTAATCGCTCTGGGACAAGGTATTTATCTAATGTGAGGAAGGGGATGATTTATCAGTGACAGTTAGTGCTGTAACACAACTCAGTAGCTCGAGTTGTAGATTAATGACCCGTGGACACATAAAAGGAGACTGTGGCTATGTACAATGTCACCTGACATTTTAACAACTAAAAAGTTTCTTACATCCAGCTTTTACTTGTTGGCCCTAATCATTTCCTGGATCGAAGTTTAACATCATAAGAGCTTTAAATACTTTGTGAAAAAAAGTTTTGACTTTTATGTGGACATTAGAAGTCTCTGAGAATCCATCTGTGGAAAGATCAGGTCTGGAATAGTTGCTTATTACCCACTACATGGATCCAGTGTACAAAAAAGTTTGACATTTGGTTTTAGTGATGCTCTAATTAGCAGATTACATTTTTATGTACAAGTCAAGCCACATACAGTGAACAGTTGTAATCGTGGTGAGTCACTGAGATTATATATTGTCAGATGACCTATGAGCAATGTTTATCTGCCTGTCCAGACAACTCAGGGGTCAGACCTTTTCAGATGTTGTTACAACCAACAGGGAGTTGGCTTATGTGGCAGGTTTCAGGCAAAAGCACTTTGTTACATTCATAGACTCAGATGACCTTGCAGAATCTTTTTTCACTATTGCTACACATGTTTAAACAAATACTGTTAGACTGACAAAGTCAGCTTTACATGTAGTAGACACGTTAGCGATAGGCTCATGGGTTTGTTTATTTACATTCAG
The DNA here is from genome assembly GCA_016785345.1 of Trinectes maculatus. Taxonomy (NCBI): domain Eukaryota; kingdom Metazoa; phylum Chordata; class Actinopteri; order Pleuronectiformes; family Achiridae; genus Trinectes; species Trinectes maculatus. The sequence goes on along the minus strand of JAFBJQ010000192.1, from coordinate 47,970 downwards.
CCATAATTGCTCTTTTTATTGGCAATGGCATTATAGTACACAGCATGATCCATCCTGTTATCTTACTGATACCAGGCTTAATGTTTCATGTTGACACTCTCTTGCTGTATTAGAACTGTACTGATTTCCTGCCACCACAAACAGAACATACTACTGCTGGTGCTTCGTGTTAAGAGTGTTTAACCTTTATATGCCAGCTGACAGTGATTGGTTATTGTTTGTGCAATTTTTCATTAGTGGTTGAGTAATGAGAGTCAAGTGTAGCCACGGTGAGCTTTTAGCCACAGGTGTTACTAAATCGAGCGTAGCTAAACTCCTGAACATTACAACTGTCATGACTGATTCAACTTCACGGAGCAGGGTCATAAACACTGTATGTTGCTGAAGCAGTTGCTTTTAGCTGGAGTGGTTAGGCTTTTCATTGCGCCCCTTGTAACAGCTTTTTTCTGCTTTGTGTCACAAAACGCTACATTTTCACACTTTGGAGTCCAGTGTAATGCGGGGACAACATACATGTCAATGTGCACTGTGTTTAATGTTTTTTAGGAGTTTGCAGTCATGCAGGTCACTAAGATTCTTTTTACTTGTGCAGTGCGGTTTGATCTAATTAGCCAAGTGAAACTGTCAGGGATTATAGTGTTCACATGCTGGATTGCACAACTCCAGGAATGGTGAATCCTTTTGGATCTGAGCTTTTTGATAGCTTATCTCCACTGTCCAGACTCCCCACTGCTCTTTGTGAGTGTGACAGGCTTCATCTCATGCACAGTTAAGAACACAACATAAAAATAAAAAACGCATCATATTATGTCATGAGCAAAATTATAGGGCTTCATCTTGTATGGGATAGCTAAACTAATGCAGTGGAGTTATAGCCTGTCCTGTCACTTAAGAGTGTATGTGGACCAGAGTTGCCGTTTTGAGCTCTCTCCTCATGTCATGGCTGTGGATGCGAGCTGGAGGCAGGAATAAACCCAACGGTCTCGGTAAAGCTCTAACAACAACTGATAGTCTTAGCCTGCAGCTTCCTACAGGGCTCAGCACTCGGGTGCTTTTACAACAGCTGCCTCAAAGCAGCGCTTAGAGAAGAAAAGACTTATGCCTTGAAACATCAGACCTGCCTTTACAGAGGAAAAAGAGAGAATGGAACAGGATTATCCATTTTGCTATCTTTTAACAGCAGCCTTATCTTGATGTCCTGCTGTGGGACTTGCACACACAGAGGACAGGATGGGACTGTCTGTGTTGTTACACATTCACAAAGACTGCATTCAGGCTAATGGAGAATCCTTTGGACAGGATGGAAGGGTTTAGAGGGAAGAGTTGTTATAAATGCATTTCTAAAAGAATTGATGTGTTAGCAATTATTACAAAGTGCTTTGTCAATACACTGTTTCTGCCTCAGGCAGCTTTCACAAACAATGATTTCAATAAAATGCAGCGTTTCACTCACATATATAGGACTGTATAATGTGCCTAGCAAGACCACCACCTTGCATTTAGGCAAAGGAGCTAATTTTAGATGGGAATCTAAAGCCATGCTAATCGACTGTCTTACAGCCAGTCCAGCCGAAAGCACTACCTCTGTAATACAGTGAAAATATGCTCTTGTGTAAATCCAGTATATGCAGAGGTAATACCTTAATCTGCAGGAGATGTTTTTTTACAGCCTATACAATACATGAGAAAATCATCTGTATCTGAGGTAACTGACCTGCAAACGTAGACTGCAAGGCTAAGCAATAAATTGAATAACGCAATGCATTTGAATTTTTGTTTTTGAATGATGTGAAAAATGCATAAATCACAAAAGTGAGATAAAAGCTTCCTGACCTGCATATTTTAAATATCGGTGGTAGTGACATCTCAAATTCAGCTGTTCTTAAACTTATCAATTATAAGAATCATATCTTTCAGTTCTCTCATGCCAAAGTAAGTGTAGTAATGTAGTGTAGTAGTGTGGGGAGACAGGAGGAGCGGAGACAGTCAGGACACATGTCAGGGTGAGGCTGTGGGTGTGTGTGACATCATCTTTGACACTGTATAAATAGTGGTTGTTTCCTGCAGTACTGTTCTGTTGTTCTGTGCTGTTGGCTTTTGTTATTCTTACAGTCACAAATTGAACTTTGAAGAATGAAGAATATAGATTTAACATTTATGTAGCCATATATTATTTACATAGCTATATATTGTAGGAAAGAGGGCATGGTGAGACTAATTTTGCTTCTTTATAACAGGTAACACCATTGCAGATTTTGCTTCCTATTGCTGCCATTTGCCGATAGAGAATATTTGTGTTATTCATCTTTTAAATTACTGATGGCTTCTTTTTTTTCTGTGGGTAAGTTATTTCCAATGGTATCAGACTGTAACAGTCTGATATAATGTGCTGTCTAAAGGAACGGGGGAGGAACTCAGGAATTCATTGGGAGGCATCGTGTGTTTGAATTCCTGATATTTTCTACATGCCTGTTAACTGTCTGCAGTCTGGCCTCGTACTTCAATCCTTTTAGTGGTTTGGCTGTAAGCCATAAGCGTCTACCTTCATTTCCATACGTGTTTACTTAATACACATTTTGTGTACATCTGATCTGCCCTTGAGTAAGTAAGTAAAAGCAGTTGACTGAGCACAAAGTGCTAGGGTTGGCATCGTTGGTAATCGGTTTCAGGTGGTATGAGGTAATAGTCTCATTGCTGAGAAAAGCAAATCTGACTAATCTTCCCTTTTTCTCACACATTCTCTCTCCCCCAGTTATTTTTAATGTTCCACTGCAACATCCAGCCCACCTGAGACTGAGCTGAAACAATCTCTGGGCTTGGGCAGTTTCAGATATCTGTTGTTTTTCATCAAATTCCATTAGTCCTAAGACTTATTTATAGGTTCCTGAGGGTTTTTTTGTGTGTTTCAAGGGCTTTAAGATGACTTCTGTTTGTTCACCTCTCTGACGAGATTAAGCCCTGTTATGAGAAAGCGTTCTTTTCTATCTACGCAGATTTTGCATGTCCTCCATATCAAATATGTTCATGTGAGGATCTGAAAACTCATCCTCTCAAAAAGTACCACTAACAACAGGTCTGAGAGTCCATCAACAGTCTGGATGAAGTAGCGGCACTCTGCTGCACTTGTGTCTGCGTGTTTGATCAGCGATGCAGCCTCCTGATCACAGCTGGCATTGTGCCCTGGGGCCCGGACAAAAGCTGGGCTGGGGCGCCGACAGGGGCCTGGTCTGTATCAGATACTTTATTTGTTTTGGGGGATGGGGGATAGGATAGGCTGCAGCACGGTTACCTCCCCCTCACATCATATAAACCCCAGCATCAGGAGAGAGACGTCCCATGACTACACCCCACTGAGACATCTGGCTTTAATTTGTTTGGTTCATAGTAACCTGCTGGAATCTTAGAACACAAATACCTGCCTTAAACAGGATAAACAGGATTTGTTTTAACAGTCTTACACATTTCCCTTTTTATTATGTATGTTAAAAAATATAATGAAAAAAATATAATGAAAAAAAAATTATCTGTCTGTAACCTATTTATGAAGACATTTTTATATACAAATCACTCCACAATATAGCTGAAACATTTCAATTTCTGCAACTTTGTTAAACGGGTTAATGTTTTCAGTTTGTCTTGATATGACTGCAATGGCACATTTGATGCCGATTCCCACGAGAGCTATTATCAGCTGGTTATCTGTCCGCTGCTTTTACGACTGGCATCCTGCCTATCAGCTTTATGGCACAACCAGTCCCCATATTGTTGTCTCCAGTTCACTGTGTCCCCAAGCTTCAACAAATCCTCAAGGACACAAGCCTTTTACATATATATATTGTGTGTGTATGTATGTGTGTGTTTTCCATAGACTGGGCTTTCTTATCTAACTCTACAGGGTGCTCGAGATAAATTTGCCTCCTCTCACGGGGATGGGGGACAGAGGGAGGAAGGGGTGGCTTAGGGTTGGCCAGGGTTATTTTTAGTAATTTATATCCAGAACAGTTCACAGCGACAGAGAGGTTCGACAAGCATCTGGTTCAATCCACACAATGACCTTATGAAATGTTAGAGCACGATGCTAATAAGTATACAATCCCAGGACAATTACTTGTGAGTCTTGTGAGAAGATTTAAACTTTAGGATTAACCAACTGGAGCGACAAACCATGAAAAAAAATTATTATTGTAGCAGCAGGGAAGCATTACTTGTATTAAAAAATCAGCATCGTTTCTGGTCAGTCTTTATTGAGTCACCACAACAGAGTCTTAGTCAATAACTGTTTATGTAGATTCACTCACCATTTGATGTCTGCAGACATTAACAGCTATGGAATTAACTGCATTCCCAATAGGCTTGTCTAGGCTGCCAATTGCTCAGGCGGTGGAGGAGTAAAGTGTCTGTCATTCGTCACCCCTTCATCGTTTAATGTTCAATTATGTCAAAACAGCCTTTAGGTCATCCGCACTGGGAATTGACAGTGGCTCTGTGTGGCAACAGGAGCTTTCATGCTGTGTTACAGCACAATCAGTATACGTCAACAGTCCCCAGTCCACTCCAACACCAAATAAACCACACCACACTCAGTCTCAGGGCGACCACATTGCTTCAAATTAAATAGTTTCAACAGTGGTACTGGGGTGAGCATCCAGCTGCAAATTATGAAGTTATCCTCTGCCGTGTCTGGAATAATTGATGCTCTTCAGCATGGTCACAGGGGTATACGTGCTGTTTATAATGGGGAGAGTGTTTGCGCTTTTTAATTTGTTCATTCCAAAGCCAGACACTGCTGTTATAGTATAATGAATCACTGATGTTCATCCCAACATCATCACCCTTCCAGGAAGACGTGCCACCATCTTCAAAAGCTCTTGTCATTTGTGTTTTTCTTACTTTGTCTCTAAAAGATATGTGCTTTCCTTTTAATTATTTTCAAATCATTTGTCCTGTATTGAGTGTGAATGTCTTTCAGTAAGCATGAAACAGAATTATTCCATTTGCAGTGCTGTTTATGTAAAGACATGTAAATACATAGTGTCCATTTTGCTGAAATACTTTACTGCCACTGTGATGTACATCAGATCCCGTGTAAAGTTTACCATGCCAAAGATACACAAACAACAAACAAAAACTGAAGTAAATCTTGGTGCATTTTCACCTCTATCATCGAGCTGAGCTTTTTCTTGTCACAGCTGTTGCCTTGGTATCCTGAAATAGCTGCTGCCTTTATCTCCCCATGGTAAGAAAGGGCTTCTCAGCCTTTACTCCCAAGGATGCTCTTTAAGGTGAAAGAGTGGCAAAAGAAGCTTATGATCCATTATGACCACCACCTTTGCTCTCAGTGTCTTTAGCTTGGCTAGCACAAGGGTCAGGGGCTTGACAACCTGTCTCCTGGTTTCAGGGTTTAATGTGGTCTGTTGAGGGTTAGGGCTGAGCTTAACCTCGTGTCTGTCCTGTTTATAAGTGTAAAATTCTTAAAATATCAATCAGTCACAGATGGCTCACTCTATTGTGTGAGTGGGAATGCACACTCAGTTTGCTTTCACATGTAACTGAACCGGATTTTCAGGTACACACAGACAACAAACTTAAAGGAATTCTTGCATGAAATGGAGAATTGCCGTGCATGTCCCAGTGTGCAGCTAAAGCTAGAAGGTGTGAGTCAAAGCGTTTTGTGTGTAAATTCATACAAAAAGTGGAACTTAACAGACCGAGATAGTAACTGAGACACGGCATTGTCATAAACAGATAAGTTACACTAGGTGGACACCCGCTGCAGTGCACAGGACGGTCGTGACTCCAGGCGTCTCTGCCAGACTGCAGATGGCTAGCTGGCTCTGACTAACTTGCAGGGAATTTTAATGTTCTCATCTGAGTATACGGTGAAAAAAGGCTGCATGCTGATTTGTGCTTGAAGCATCACCTCCAGCTGAGAGAGGTGAAACAACAGGAGTTGATGGGTCATGGGTCTGTGAGATAACCTGTATTTTTTAAAATATGCATAGTGATATCAGACTCGCAGGTAGAACTGGCTTCATATAAATAATATTCCTGTATTTTGGACCTAAAACATGTTTCTTTAAAATGATTTAATAGTTAAATATTTAATATGTTTCATATTTAAACATTTATTTTTGTCGCAAACAAATTGCGCCTGTTTTTCCTGCGAGCATTTTTGACAAAACATTGAGGATGTTTTTAAAGATGCTTCACAGTGACAGATTGGAGCTTGAGTTTGTTCACTTCCACAAACCTTTTCTCTCTCATGCTGTCTCTTAAGCACCACAGCAACCTCCGAAGGGATTGGTTGCCAGGAGACAGGATTCGCTCCCCTTTGTATGCCAACAAAGGTTGTGGGGATGGGTGGTGGGGTTACAATCAGCAGGAATGGAGAGAATTGGAGGCCTCAGGGATTGGCAGTCGACAATCACGGGTGTGTTACAGAGGAAGAGGTCAGGCGATGGGGGAGCATGTAGAGTTTGGGGGATGAGCGTGTGAATGGCAGTGGGAGTTTAGGATGGAGAACGTCAACACCCTAAATTCCTCTTACTCATTCTACTCTCCCAGTAACCCCACTGATGTGCTGTGTCAGACAGTATGTTGGAGACACAGACACACACACACACACACACACACACACACACACACACACACACACATTAATACACATATATACACACACACACAATATACACGCATCTACCTGTACCACAAGAATAGTCACTGTGTTTCTGCTATTCAGGCACGGCTGCATTCATGAGCAATCTTTTTTTACAGTTTTCATGACTGTTATGATGGTCTGTCTTTTCAGCCTGCATGCATGATAGTATGCATGATGAAGAGAGGCAGTCAACTTTTGTGTTGTACCATTACAGTGTTTCTCACAGACCAGGTAGCAATTTGTGGTGCTCCCCTGGCGCCGGTGAGGGAATCGAGAGAGAAGCACATACAAGCGGCATCTCTCTCTTTCTCTCTCTCTCTCTCTCTCTCTCTCTCTCGACATTTTTTTTTAAAATTGCTTTTGGGGGGGGCAGAGCGGGGCAGAATCTGCTTGGAGTTGGTCTATGTATGGGAAACGCTGCTTTATATAGTAGAGATTGTTGCTGAGCCTGTACAAATAAGAGATTACGTGGATTGTTCTCTCACTGTGGCAGAGACCTTGCAGGTTGGTAAGATCATTTCTGCTCTGTGTCACGTGCTTCATTGTTCACACACTTCATGTGCAGTATGTGCTGATGGTTACTGATTAACCCTGTGACTTGCCCTTTTGAGCATATGAACAGAGTTGTTTATGTTTTTCCACTGTGAGTAACTAGTGGAAGGGCTGATTGTCCAGTTGGTTATGTTTACACCCTTCATCATTCCTATAATTTTCTTCAATCAAGTCAGTTGAGTCATCTGAATTGTCATTTCCTTGTTAGTAGGAAGACTTTTTTTTTTTTTTAGTTCAGGATAATGTGTAATCCTACAAACATATTTTTTGGTTATGCTGAACTCATGAACACACATGTTGGGTGCTGCAGTTTGAAAAGAGTTATTTCCTTGGGGGTTGGCTGCGTTTTTTGTTTCCACTGTGCCCTTTATAATAATATCAAGTTGGTTGGCTCATGTGCCTCGTTACATAGCGAGGATTTTTTAAATCCATGTTACTTGAAGCTGTCAAATCTTAATTCAGTTGTGAATGTCATCCTGCTGATTTAACTGGCCTTTCCAGAACAAGTGAATATGAGGCTTTGTTGCCTTTTTTACTTCTCTGTTTACAGGCTCCATTCAATGGGCTTTTTATTAAAATGATTGAAGAGATTTTTTTTTGATCACCATTAAAAGGATTTGCATTTTACTGAAAGGATGGGCCATCTGGTTGCTTCTGCATGAAACATAAAATGTGACTGATTGCCTTGATTGCCAAGGGCAATGAGGGCCAGGACACGTGTCTTATTGATATTAGTAGAAGGATGTGGGGTTTTTGATGTGGGACCCTTAAAGCCCCTAAAACATTTATAAAATATAAATGACGACGAGTAGCTAATCATTTGATTGAGTTTCATTGAGTTGAACAGTAAAAGACTCAAAGATTCAAATGTTGAAACTCTACTCATTACTAAGAAAAGCACATTTTTTACACAAATGTGAGGTACACATTTACTGTGACTGAAATTAACTACTGAAATTAAATCATTTGCATTAACAACATATCTTCTGTTTGAGTTTTTACTGCCAGTGGCTGAATTAAATATATTTATACTTTCCTTTCTGTTGATTAAATAGGTTTTTAGAGTACACTCTGAGTGTTTAAGTACCTGTTATTTGGCACCGATGTCACCCGAGTCACTAGCCAGGCACCTTCATAAGCATAAGCAAACAAACCTGTTAGCCAGTATAGAGGATGACGTTCTGAAAGGGCACTATTTTAGTGTTGTAATCACTGAGGAAGGTCTCAGGCTGAACAGTTAAAACATTTGCTACCTATAGCCTGACACATCTGTCACTGATTAAGCGGTATATCAGACAGTGTACCGTACTGACTGTCAGAACACGGTTTGTGTGACAAAGTGTTGTAGCTTGTACTTTTTCTTCCGGAATGCAATCTTCCTGTCTTTCGAAGCAACTCCCTAGCTTCTCTAGGTGCTCGATGAATAGACACGGCTTCCGTCATGCAGATGCCAAGCTGTGTATCCGTTTTGACAGTGATAGACATGCATCTCAGTTTTTTCTTTATTGCTCCCTGTTTCTCGTGCTCCTGCTGCAGGCGATGGATCACTCCCATCATGGGCATCAGTCATAATCTGTGGGCCGAAACAACCAGCTGCAGCACCAGGGGGCCCAGGGAATAAAACCATGCTTTTGCTTTTGTGACTATACCAAACACGTAGGGGCTCTAAGCCTCTACAATAGTGGGTATAACTGTGATTGTCACTCTGTGTGAATAAACTACGGTGGTGTTGCCTGCCACAGCTCAGAGCTCAGATTGTGGTTTCAGGCTGAAACAGAGCTGATGGATATAAAATGAGGCAGGGACTTCAACCTGTTCAAGCTTTTTCCCCACATACCTTGAGGGCAAGGACCCGGAAACCTTCACTTCACACCACTTGTCTCAAAATCGCAATCACTACCAAGGGAATAATTTTATCTTGCTCCAGCTGTCGATAGATTTGAATTGGATCCTTTGCAAATCATGTCAGTTGTCAGATTATTCAAACATAGGTAGTGATGAAAGTTTAGAAGACACGTTGCATGTTTCTGTGTTGCATACAGAGTTAAAAGAGACCATAGCCCCAGTGCAAACCCTCTGCACTACATAATACACTTTGAAAAGTAGCTTAGATACCATTGTGTTTAAATACACGCACATGTCTTCATTTCTTGGTCTTTTATAGAAAGACAAATGAATATTTGTTTGTTTGTCTTTCATAGACGAGCTTGTCATTAGAAAAAAAATTAGTAAAGCTTCTTTTCCCTGTGTTAAAAGAATAGATGGTGGGGTTGCTCCTGTTTCCCCACATGTCTTTGCACAACAACAGCAGCTCTACCTGTCAGTGTAAAAGCAGCTAAATGAGATGCAGCTGTAGATGAGAAAAATGTCATGGTTGTCATGTTTTTCACAAATTTTAAAAACCTCTGCGTATCAGCAGAAATGTTCAGTTACATGTGTTGGCTGTCATCTGCACGATGTGATAAACGCTTGATAAATGCAGTGTCTTTCAGCTACAACATATTGTGTTAATTTGTGTGTGTGTGTGAAAAGCTCTTCCTCACCCTCCCCCACTGAATTGAAGGTTGCAGGCTGTCAAAAGGGTTTTAATGTGTTGAGGCAGCATGTGACAACTCCATTCTCTATGGACCGTGTTTCTTGCTGGGGCTTAAATCTCTTATTGAAAAGAGAATCTTAACCCAGTTGACGTCCCCAGGAAATTATGTTTATTCGTTCTAAGAATACACGCTTAGGGTCCGTTCCACTTTGGTGAGTGGGAAGAGGTTTCTTTTTTTATCACGGTTCCTGACCGTATGATTTGCATTCTGTATATATTTTAAGAGGTTATTTTGCTTCTCCGACAAGATGCAACCATGATGACTTTGTTACTTTCGCATTGCCAGAATTAAAACATGAAGCAGCTGAATGAAAATTCATCTTTCAAAGCAACTCAGCAGTTTTACATCCAAACAGTACAATTAGATGCAGGCAAAATAACGCTCCATCAACAAAAAACGTGTGAATGTACAATCTTAGGTCTCCTGCAAGTCATTTTGCACATTTTTCAAAATGAAAATCTTGCATAAAAAGCAAGAAACACTGCATAAGATTTTTTTAATCACAGAATGTTTGGATTGTGGGTGTGTGGTCTGTTGGCATGTTAGAAGTTTAGATCATTGGTTGCCAGGGTGAACAAAACATTGTCTTAAAATACATTTTTAAATAATGGAGAAAAAAAAGTCTCTCAAGAAAGGGTGACAGATGTCATGTTATGCCTGGAAAACTCCTTCAGGCTCAAATGTAACACTTGTGAAATTCTGTGAATTCATTAACGGTAAATAGATGTTTTATACAAAATAAAATTACGCAAGTGGACACAGGTTTTATTAACAGTCAGTATGTTCAGCTATTTGATAGAAAGTCACCATGTTATTCAGGGCTGTGCTGATGCATACTTCTTGTCTTTTGCAATCTTTCTTATCTTCATCTCATGAACATTTTTCTTGGAACTATGATTAAGGAGCGACAAAAAATGAGTCATATTTCTTGTATGTCAACATATATGTTGAGTCAGCTAATTTAGATTATTCAGAAGCCTAAAAACCATTGAATTCCTGTTTCTTTTAAATACCCTTGATGGTGTGAAATCTACCATAGACAGTGATGCAAGTTATATGCTGTAGCTGATTGTGAACTGCTGTTGCACACTTACGTTTTGTGACCTATGGTGGATTAAGGAGGTGGTTGTTTTTGGCTGGTACTGAAGGACTTAAAACTCTGATGCTGAGAAGCCCAGGCCACTGCTTGATGAAATCCCATTACAATAGGTTGATGCTATTTAACCATTCATATATACTGCCAGAATGCTGATGTTTCTAGGATTACCACGCTCGTCTGCCAGTGTATTTCACTGCAGGATTTTATACCAACTACAGTGAAACCTTGACTTACGAACTTAATTCGTTCCGTGATCGGGTTCATAGGTTGAAATGTTCGTAAATCGAGGTTTCACTGTAGTTGGAAACCATTGCTTTAACCAACATTGCCATGTCTTTATCAAAACCAAGTCTTCAAGCAACAAGCAACAGGTTTTCACCCCAGATCCCTGCATGCATATTGGAAGTCTTGTTTTTATTACGGTGCATTATGCATGTTTTACGCTTGATATTAATTTCCTCTCTTTGTGTCTCTGTCCAGGTTTGGTCTCAGGCTTGGAAATTACGTCCACGGGGCCGACATCCATAGAGAAAGCCAGTGGTCAGAGTGTGAAGCTGGACTGCCAGTTTACTCTGGACTCTGGAGACACTGGACCACTGGATATTGAATGGAGCTTGGTGTCGTCTGACAACCAAAACGAGGACAAAGTGGTAATCTCACAAGCAGACAAACTTATTTTAAAAATAACATCTGAAACATTTGGCAGTTCTCTGTTCTCTGATTGTTTTTATTTAATGGGGAATTCAGGCTTTGGTCTTATCCTCTCCTTTGTTAGAAAGATTTCTTCTGTCCTGATCTACTGCATGTAGCTTTAGATTTGGTTTATTGTCCTCTTACGATTAAAGGATTTAAATGTTCTCCCATTTATCAGAATGGGCGGTAATACACTAACTTCCTCTGTTGTGGTGGTGTATATGACTTGGTGCGTTGTGCAAGTGCTGAAATACAATACATGTTCCATGTAAGGTGTGTATTTTCTCAGGGTGTTGCAGTGTAACACAGGAAGCATACAGTGTGCAGACAAATGTCATTTGAGCCCTGTGTATTTCTATTGCTTGTTTGTTCTCTGCAGTGCTCTCGCAGACACATAGTGGGAGCAGTTGGAGCTCCCTTTATCACTGGCAGGGTCTTTCTTTTCCAGCTTGGCCCTTAGCCATGAAAAGGCAGGACTGCCCAAATCTACACAAATACCCTGAGGGCGTTCACAACCATAGACAGATTCATGCTACAGACCATTCCAGTGCAGTGGTCCTCCCCCACAGCTTCCTATCCCCCCATCTCCCACCTGTCACAAAGCCTTTCCACCCCCTTTTCTTCATCACTCTCTCTTCACCCACGTCCTGTGGCTTTAGTGTTTTCTTGTTTTGTTCATCTCCCCGCCCCCTGAATGTTACAAACGGGTCACAGGCTCATTATTAGGCTCTTCTATCTCTGTCATTCACTCACTGTCCTGTCTGTCCACTGACCCAACCAGCCCTGTTCTCTCTCAGGAAGGGGCTCCAATCTTGGTCACTGCTATCAGTACCATCTGGAGTTCTGCCATGAAAGGCACAATATTACATTCAGATATTATATTGTTGTACTATGCATCACTGACCAGTGAAGAAACGGGAGTTGAACTGGATATTACAGTACCATGTGGCATATGGTTCCCAGTACATAGTACATAGTATATAGTTCCCAGTATAAAGTGTTTTCCTTTTCATTTCTGACTCTAGCTGCAGTAATATCTTCCCAAATATGTTCCCATATTGCATCTGGTTTCACAGTTTATTTCCTCTATCACATGCGGTTTTGCTGAGCAGTTGCCAAATTTCAATTTGAATGTAAACAGACCTGACATCTCTCTGAATGCATTTTTTCTCCTTGACTTATCCAGTTTTCTTGGTATGTACACACACCCACACTCAAAGCCTTTAACCACTATGAAGTCATACACAGAGAAAATGCTTTGTAATTAGCGACATATTAATTCCAAGGAGCTGCTTTAATGTATGTGACAACATTCAGTGGAATTAGGTTGATCTGCTTGTACCACAGCTACTACGTCAGGCGATGTGATGTGATGTGAATGCGGGTTAAACGTTATAGCCAGAGGCTCCCAGATTCTCAGGAACCATGGAGAACCTCTGCTCACAAATTAAACTAAAGAGCAGAGAACTAGTCTACAGGATCAGTCCCTGTGGTTGAGAAACTGGGAACACTGTTCTGTATGGGGGAGTAATGCCACAACAATATCTGCTGAGTCCAGGGTCTGTTGGGGAATGATGCTCCCTTCAATTTGGAATATCCAGCATGTCATCAGGGTCTTTTATAGTGTGGTAAAGCATTGCTAATGCCTGTAGCTTTGTTGGGCTGGAAAGAGAGCAATGCCAGGCATGCCTACAGTAAGAGTAATTTGCATTTGTCCCTCATTCACTGGGTACAAATGAGCAGAAAGGAGGGTGTGTCCTAAGTCTACACCACAATTGTGAGAACAAAGAGGAAAACACCCTTTAAAAACCTGACCTGTGTGAATAGGAGACGGGTTTGCTCAGAAAAGACATTAAAACCTAATATCATACACCATATCAAATACAACTCACAACTCTGTTGTCCTTGAAAATAGCAGCAAAACACCTCATTCATTCATTTTTGTTGTAGCAGGGTGGTATTTATTGGAAGATTTGGATGGGAGGCCATGACACAATTTAAATAAAACAGTGATGATTATACATGCCTTAGGCCAAGGTTGTTTACGATTCTCTGCAGCCTGAATGATGAAGGACACTAATTCCATTTTCAGGTAGTGACTCAGCTAGTGACTTAACTAGCAAAACTGCTTGGAGCAGAGTAACTCCTGTAAACGCATGTGGCAGCAGTGTTTGGAGATAACTACTATTAAAAGGCTTTGTGGGAGAGGCGCCACTCCCCAGTCTGCAGCCTGTTTAGAGTATACAGGTATCACAGTCCTCTGCTTTGCCTCTCAAATGGACTGCACCTCTTCCTCTCCCCTCCCTGAGCAGCAGCATCACTTGACAATGACCTCATCTTTACATGTGCCTGATGAAACTAATCCTGGCCAATAGGTCTTTTACCTCTGCAGCGTGATCTGTCCATTGAGAATGGCCTGGGCAGGTGGTGCTTGTATCACTGAGTGACCTGATCTATAATGAAATGCAGAACACAGACTGTGTAGCTCCTCTGTCCTTTGCAGCACCTGGCAGCTTGTCTAGTCTTTTGCCCCTTTCATTTTCAATCCCAGGGCTCTTTACTGGATTTTTCTTTTATTTACACTAGATCACGATTCTCAAGGGTATTGTGCAGTTGAGTTTTTGTGTGTGTAAAAATACAAGTCCAAGTGAAAGCTTTTGTCTCACGTAGCTTGGGGCAATTTAATTTCCTCTTCCCCATGCTCTCATCTCACATATCACTGTTATTACTGCTGATATTCTGATCCACAGTGAAGTTAGACAGGATTCCCTCCCCTGAGACCCAAGAGGAATTTTAACAGGGTTACCTGTTTATACAACTAATATGTAAAAGATGAGCACAGCACTCAATGAAGGGGTCTTCCTACTTTGCAGCTGCGGAAAATAGTCTTCCTGTTGGAAATGGGGCACAGAGAAAACTTGTTTCACAGACACTAGAACCTCAGTCAACAACAAAGGGTTGCTTTGGGCGTTTCATGCTTCCTCTGAATGTTCCTGCCTCCTCTGATAGATTCATTATTACTCGTCTCCTCCTGCCATGTTTAGTTTGTCTTCTCATCTCCTCTCCACCCAGGGGTACTGCTGTTTGTGTGCCTGGTGTTAATAGTGGCACAGGAAAGCCTGTTGATGACGGCCTCCACAGAAATGTGGAGGAATATGCCAGTGTCTATAAAGGAGAATGAGATTTTTTTTTCCATTGTTTGCTTTTCTTTTTTCTTCCGTGTTCTTTTTTCGTTTCCAAGTGTTCTGTTTTTCCCCTTCGCTATTACCGCTGTTACCGCTGTGAGATGTGTTGGGACTCCACCCAGCCTCTAGTTCTTGACATTTTCTGGCTGCTTTTTAAGACCCACTCTGTGCGTCTGTGTCTCTGTGTGTGTCTGTGTGTGTCTGGAACCTGGGACCTGGGGGCCACTGCTCTTTGTTGACGCAGCAGGTGTTGATTTGGCTCCACAGTGGTGGCTTTGTCTGTACCACCTTCATTCTTCTTAAGTGTAGAAAGGGCAGAGCAGCACAGGCTGAAGGGCATCGCACAAATAAAAGAGAGGCTGCTCTCTCTCTTCCATATATATTGGTTGCGTCTGTGAACAAGGCCTCAGCTTTCAGAAAGCATGCAACTGACATTTCAAGGCCTTTGTTTGATTTGTTTTCCAGAAGGACATTTATTTCCATAAACAGATAAGTCAGATATGTCATCATTTGACATTGGTTTTCGGTTCCCAACTCAGAGTCTCCTCCTTGCATTTCCTTTCCACCTCCAGGTGCTCTTGTACTCCGGCGACAGAGCCTACGAGGATTACTATCCACCTATGAGGGGCAGAGTCCACTTCAACTCAGCAGATCCCAAAAATGGTGACGCTTCCATCAACCTGACGGGGCTGAAATCATCAGACTCTGGTACCTACCTGTGTAAGGTGAAGAAGGCTCCTGGTATCCGCAGCAGGAAGATGCTGCTGATCGTCATGGGTAAGTGGAATAGTCACTACAGCAGGACAAACGACTTCTCTCTCTCTATGCAGTGGAAATGTGCTTGATCATACACCCTTTGCCCTCTTTGGTGGTTTTGGTGTAATCCCTCCATAACCTTCCCAGTGGCTGTAGAGCAGACCTGGGCAAATTACGGCCCGCAGGCCACATCCGGCCCTTTCTACGTCTCTGTCCGGCCCGCGTGAGGCCAATCATAAATTACAACATAAATTAAACAAATATCTGTGTCATGTTTACAATACAACTGTGCTGCTTTTATTTTGAAATTTGAACTTTTATTTTGAAAAGCGTTTACATTACTTCCGTATCGATGTATGTTGTGAGTGACGACGTATGTTGTGAGTGAACGTGAACAGTGATAAGTGACGCTAGCCAGGTTACCCTCAAGATGTCGGCTCACACTAAGAAAAGAAAAGTTGGTAACGAATGCCATGTTTTCAACAACACATGGACTGCTAAGTATTTCTTTCTCAGAAATGAAAGGTAAAGCTTAATCTGAAGAACAGAGTGTCCGACTTTTTTTTTTTTAACATGTCCTTTGACTGTTTTTGTCTGGATTTGGATGAGAGCTGCGATGTACGTGACACCACCCAGCTACTGTGTGGCCCTCTGACACAATTCAGGTTTCTCATGTGGCCCCTTGTAAAAATTAATTGCCCACCCCTGCTGTAGAGCATTCTCCTTTGTGATACAATTCTGTATTCTCCCCGTGATGCTATTTTGATTATGAATAAATTCATAATGCAGATTATTTTTTTCACCAAGTATTCCCATCTTGATTTATTTATCACCAGTATAATCTTGAAAAAAAAACGGAATAGTCTTTGCACTATTTTTATTATTATCTACTATTAGATTGTAGATAACTGATGTGTTTTCATTTTTTATTTTGAAACCTTAATAGAGGTATTAGTACAGTATAGACATAGTTAATAAATATAAAGCAGGAATTTGAGACATCACTTTCAAAGCAAACAAACATTAGGTTGTCTTTACTCAAATGTGGACTGAACCTATAAAAGAAGCCTGTGCACTCAGACGGTCTTTTGTTGCACAGAGTGAAATGGGTGACACATCAGAGGTGATTCACTCTTCAGGCAAACACACACTCACACACACTGGGCTTGCTGATCGGTCAGCTGACTAAATGATGTTGAAAGTAAATCGCCTCCCGAAACCGGCTGGTATTTGCATAGGGGGAAAACAGCCCTCATGTTCCACAGTTGTGTGTGTTGTGAGGTAAGCACGGTGTTGTGATGCTATCGCAGCCCTGTTATCAGAAGAGTTTCTCCCTTTACAGATAGTGCAGTCTGTGGAAAATGGCTGCTCGTTTACATGATGTGTACAGAATTAAGTGCGCTGCACCAACTATCTCAACTAGAAATATGTGAGCCATTGAAAGACGAACAGGCTTCTCTGATGTTATGTTAAACCTCCAACCAAGTAAAAGCAATGACTGGTCTCAGATAGTTGTTAACCATTAACTGTAACTACAGCTGAGCTGTGGACTAAGGTCTTGGGAAGGCTGTTTAACACACACAAAAAAAAGATCTGACCCTAGGCAAGATGAAAAGATTAATTGCAGTAATGGTGCTTTAGACATCACCAGTAATTATACCTGTGTATTTGCTGTGACTGGTTTTCCTCAGTCTCACATTCCTCACAACTGAGTGAAGTTCAGGTGTGTTAAAGAATCATTAACCCACTAGTGTCTCTCCTTGTGTGGTTTATGTCTAATGTTTCTATCAGTAATGATGTTCCAGGTGTACTGTTAATACTGAAGCGCTACATTTCTCACTGTGTCCTGCTTTGGATAGAAGCATGAGCTCTTGGTGAGACTCTTACATTAGAGAAATAGAGGAACAGCTCAAGGCTACAGAGGCTGACAGGCTGTTAGCTCTTGACTCCAGGGGCAGGGGAGTTCGAAGTGAACACATGCTGATGAGAAGGGGTGAGGACATTTTGCCTGCTTCGCATTTTACCCTTGACTTGATCATGTCACAAGGTGGATGGTCCTCACAACAGGCAAAGACATTCATGCATATGTGTGCACAAACGTTAACATACCTCAGTTTATACGCTGAGTGTTAATGTGGCTTGTCACAAACACGGCCATGTGCAGGTATAAAACCTGCTGACAGCTGCATATTGTCTGGGGGCGGTTCTGCAAGTAGCATCCCTTGTTGTGTATTCTCTGGTTGCAGCAGGACAATGGAGATAACTCAAGGAGAGTCTTCACAGCTCTTACAACTGTTTCTGACAAGACCTCACCTCTATAAGTTCCTACTGAAGTTCAGATTGTCCTCAACTGGCTGTTACCCTTTTAACCCCCCACCCCCAAGACCAAAATGAATACCACAATCTAACTCTTCCTTTCTGCTTATCTCGTCCTTAAGATAGCCTTGTGTTACTCATAAATCTCCCTCCATTGTTCATAAAACAGAACCAGGTTGGCTGCATCATTCTGCCTTCTATCGGTCTCTGCTTCTCCAGCCTCTGTCACCTTCTTCATTCGACCTCATCTTTCAAACGAATAAATCTGCTCATCGGACAGCCGTACTAATATGAGGAGCCGTGCGTTACCGCCCTCAGACAAGTCGAGTTGACTTTCACCTCTAAAAGATGCATTCAAAATGTCATAGCTCTCTGACATTTACTGTGTGGTGTGTGAATGTGTGTGTGTGTGTGTGCGCGCGCAAAGCAGCAGCAACATAGAGCAGGCCAGTGAGTTAGTAGCTGCCCAGCCTTGGCCCCCATCACTCTTCCATCTGTCCATCATCACTCGCTTAATTTTTTTCCTGCTCTCTGTTTTTCTCTGTCCAGACTGACCCTGTGTGTCATTAGCTTAGTAGGAGCACACAGCACTCTCAGGCTACTGGTAATCCTCACAGTCCTGTTTGCTAGCTCCCCCTCCTGCCTGACGCCTAGTTCAGATTTGGATAGCTGCAGTTGAGCCTCTTGTTGTTATAGAAGCCATGACCACATGATGCTGTCAGCTCTCTGTCCATCCTAGGAGAGGGATCCTGCACTTTTTGTGTTTTTTTCACCCTGTTAATATTTGGGGGGGGGGGGGGCGGGCTGTTCCTCAGCCTTCCTGTAGGTCAGAGGATGTCACATCCTGTGCAGATTGTTAGGCCCTATGAGGCAAATGGTGAGTTGCGATTATGGGCAAAACAAATCAAATCTGACTGAGTGAGCTCGCCTTTAACATAGAGTAGGGGAGACATTGGCCCTCCTTCTTCTTTTCTCACTCTGTCCTGTCTCCAGTATTCAGGAGTCCTCACCTGGCTGACTGTGTGTCTGGCTTTTCATTTTAATTAGGAGCTCCGGGTTACTTTTTGAAATCCCCATCTCATCTGCTGCTGACATGGTGACTGGCAGTGTTTGCACAGTGTTTGACTGGCACATTTTGCTATCAGACAGAATGTGTTGCCTCTGTCAGTAACCCTTGGTGCATGTTGTGTCTTGTGCCAAATGATACGCAGCTCCCATCTTCCTTATATTGAGTGGCAGATCCCATTATAACAACAGCTGTATCAATTACGCTGATTACTGGTCTCATTACACTGATGACTGCTGTTTTGAGCAGGGGAGGAAATAAACGTTGTGTATACACAACATACACAGACACAAGATTGATTCAAGATTGATAAATGACAGGTTTGAGGACAGGAGTGTGTGTTGTTCTGGGCTAATGTGACCACCTGCCCTTTCACCTTTTTCAATCACTTTCCCTTTATTTCACAGTGAAGCCTTCAAAACCCAGGTGCTACACTGAAGGCCCCACACAGGAAGGCAAAGACATTAAGCTGAAGTGCTTATCCAACGAGGGCACCAACCCCCTGAAATACAGCTGGGAAAAGACCACCGATAGCAAGCTGCTGCCTGCCTCCGCGGTTTTGGGTAACAGACCTTTTAACAAGCATTACCAAACGAATACAAACAAGTTATCAAGTCTTTCGCATAGGTCTGCCTTCTGTTTAACGCTCATCTCTTCCCTGATGTTTCCTTTGCCCTCACTCCAGATCCAATGGGAGGTACCGTTTACGTGAGGAATGTGTCTTCTAGTGCATCGGGCACCTACCGCTGCACTGTCAGAAATGCTGTTGGCACTGATGAATGCATACTGCATCTCAATGTAACACCTCGTGAGTATCCACCTAGCTTCATGTAGATGGACTTTGACTCAGCTTGATTCACATTAGGACTAGTTACACTGCCTTTAAATGATTCGCTGGCTAGTGTATGTTCTGCACTGACAGAAAGGTAGATCAAAACTGTACTTTTGGAATAACAAAAAGATGAATGTAGATGATACAAAGAACAGACCTACAAGTTTACAGCCATGCTAACAGTTTCACGAGGCTGTAATAAACTGCTAAAAACAAAGGAAAATCAATGCTTTGTTTTTAGAATCTGTATTTAGAATCTTGCTTAGAGTCATGGAAATGATTTGAGGATTTAGGCAACATGTCTACTATTCAGCTTCTTGACTGGGTAAAGCTCTGGTACCACAAGCTGTGACATTGCTGTCAGCGTCATGTGCTGCAGCAGGTAGCAGTGGTAGCAGAGTGCTGGGACTTGATGCAGGTATCATAACTTAGATGTTTCAGTGTTGTTGCTGTATGTTTTGTCACTGCATATTGTTTTGGTGGCTGCAGCATGGCAGAATGTATACTAACATCTGTAAATACTGCACTGACTTGGATCCTTATTGTCTGAAAATAGAATTGTCACCTTAGTGACTCAGGCAGGTTATATGGAGACATTGGTGACTGTTGCACATTTGAAATGCTTTGTTGTTTAAAAGATTGTTCACTAAGAGGGCTGATGTTGTTGAGAAAAGAATCTAAGACTGTATCTGAGGTCTCTGTTAAAAAGAGAAGGTCTTTCCAACCTTTATAATCTTTTTTCTCATTGTGTTGTTCAGCCCCCAACACTGCCGGCATCATTGCAGGATCCATAATCGCTGTGCTCCTGATCCTCATTATTATTGCCATCATCCTCTTCTGTTGCTGCCGTGCACGGAACAGGAAGAAGTACGAGAAGGAGATCTGCAATGAGATAAGGTACATCCACTAAAACATCAATGAGGTTTGACTCACAGTTACCCAAAGCTCCCGTTTTTAATGGAGAAATGTTTTGTAATACAGTACAGTGTAATGAAAAATGAGTCTCATCTTGTATAATACTGGAATAAATGTAAGCATAGAAAATGCAAGCGGGTACCTGTGATTTATAATCCAGGCTTCTAGTCACCTGAGACCAACGCGCACATATTTTGACCGTGAAAATGGTTTTTCTCCATCAGCGTTTCTCTTTTTTGTAACCCCTCCGCATATGAACAGCTGTGGTAATCAGTTTGAAAGCTTTGTTTGCTCTGTGGATCCTGTGTCATGTCTGCTGCTGGCTGTCCCCCCTTCCCCTCCACAGCCACCTACTCAGCCCACCCCCCCTTGCCTTCCAACATTGCATCCGGCCTACAGGCTCTTTGCAGCCACTGGGCTTACTACCACTTTGCTGTGGGCTGAATCTGTCTAAAGACCACAGTGTGACACTGCTCATGCTGTAGGACAAAGAGGATTAGACCACTGGTCCTGTCTCCTATACACAGACACACACATTTGCTGAAATGCCACACAACAGCATGAAGCTACGGACCAAACAAGCCATGGCCCCGCAGGCTCGGTCTGATTGAGCATTTAACTGGATTATTGCTGCTTATTAGTAGTTAATGTGGTGGCAGAGGGAGTGGAGGACATAGCTGTGTCTGGCTGCTCAGCTCCATGTCTACAGGCTTTAGTCAGTATGGTGGAGCAGTGCAGACCAACTCCAATTAGTTTTCCCTCTTTCTTGAGTCCAATCATGTCTCGCGTTTAAAATGATCCTCAAGAATTCATTATTTTCCTCATTATGAGCAGCCAGAGTCAGGCAGTCCTCTCATTTATAACTGGATGCCATCACACTTCATCATATTTAGTGCCTTCGACTTGACATGCATGTAAGCTCATAAAAGTGAATTTACAGTCTTCTTTTATTGTCTAAACGTGCTTATGTCTATTTCCTGTTAGAGAGGATGTGCCCCCTCCAAAGAGCCGTGTTTCAACAGCACGCAGCTTCACTGTGGGCAGCCAGCGCTCCTCCCTAGGCTCCATGTCTCCTTCCAACCTGCACGAGTATGCTCTGAAGCCCCAGTACGACAAGATTCCTTCATCAGAAGAGTACGAGAGGCCCCCAAGCCACGCCCCTCTGCCTCCGCCCTCAAGTGCCAAGATGGCTGGCCCTAACCTCAGTCGCATGGGAGCCATCCCTGTCATGATCCCTGCCCAGAACAGGGACGGCTCAATCGTCTAGCACGCGCTCTTCTTAAAAAGGGATCGTGTAACAAGGGGAGGGAGAAATGGAAGAGTGTAGGACACAGGAGTGATGAATGAAGATGGAGAAAGAGCTGGGATGGGCTGACTCACCTGACTTGTAGCTCTTTATTTACAAATGGGAGTATGCCTCTCGTAAAGAACAGGCTCTGCTGTGGTACTATGAAGAGAAATTGAGTTGTACTGGAATCACAACAGAGCACATTAACTTTTTTATTAAAAAATAAACACAAAAACATTTATGACATTTTCTTTCTGGACTTTTTCACAGAAAAAACAATTAGTGTGGATACAAAGCTGAACGGTCAATATACAAATGATACTGTACATAAGTGAATGCATGATATTTTTTTTACAATAGATGGCCCTTACTGTAGAAGTTTAGGCCCCTAATTGGTCAGCTGTACATCCGTATGCATGCATGTATGTATAAAATTGCAGCAGTACGTGTGTGTGCGAATATAAATTTATGTATATGAATGGGAGTTGGGAAATGTAAAGTGCATTTATTGTCTTTAAATGCCCACACTTCAGTATGATCATTTATCAGGGGATGCAGTTTTTACTGGAATTTTAGTTTTTTTTATTCCATACATTTATTGTAAATGAGCTTGATTTGGAAATATTGAAAGACCAGTTGGTAGAAACTTCACACATGAATTACTCCAGTCCGGGGCTATTTAGGTCAGCCGTTGTTTGTTGAACTATTTGAACAGTTTGAATTGTCCAGTTGGGCATTGGGTGGTGGCTTTCATGGACAAGATTGGCTGGAGGAGAGGGGGAGGGTCAAGCCAACTCATCTTGTGATTGGGTAGATTATTGCCTCTTGACCAGGCTTAAAAAAACAATAAAGGAGCAGTGTCCCCAGAGATCTAAGAGGAGTTAGTGTGTATGGGATTAATGGGAGCAGCTGGACAACAAGGATCACTGAGCAATCAGCTTCTATTGTTTTTGACTGTCAACAGGCCCCTAACTCCAACGACCACCAAAACATCTCGACCTCCCAAACGTAGACACCTTACTAATACAACTTCATTAGTCATATGTAGTAGCTGTCAGCCCCTCACAGATGCTGCATATGTAATACTCCTTACTCTCAGCCACATTACCATGGGCCAATATCTTGATTAACCTTCTTGCTGTGGTCAATATGAAGTCATGGCTTCTGTAGTGTTAATTGGATATGTTAATTAAAGACTGCCTGCAGGAAGAAAATGGCCACAAAGAGGATATGTCTTAGAAAGCTGAATGCTCAGTGTTTGGTTTGGATACATTTTGCAGTCAGAGCTGGAAAGTCTAATTGCTCTGTCATGCAGCAAGTGTATGTTGCCATAGGCCATTCCTCACAGATTTTCTATGATCAGTGCAAATGTTATTGTTTGGAAGCCCAGCATAATGGCATCTACAAAAAACAGCACTATGATTATTTAGAATGGGCAAACTCTTTCTTTTTGCTCCAACGCCTTATTCTGTTCCTTATTTTAGCCTTGTGCACCTTCCTTCACCTCACCTCTGTACAGCCGCACAGCTGGATTTTAATGAATTTTACTGTGCCTTGTTGCCCCAGTTACTACAGCCACACAGTAGCATCATCCTAAATGGGTGGCATCGTCCTCAGTCGCAAGAACAATAATCACTGAGGGTGTTGGTTGTTGTAATCTCAGTCAGATGAAATCTAGGTTTACTTGCGCAGCTGATTCAGAATCATCTCTTATGTTTTAATCAGTGACGAAAAGCTTTTATTTGTCTTTATTCCAAACATGACTTGGTCTTCTTTTTTAATTTTTTTTCAAATTCAGTTATTGTGACAACAAAGCAAGTAGTTCTGGCTGTATGTAAAAATATTCTGTCGAAGTAACCCTATCTAATCACCACACAGTTCAGTGGTTTAAAGGTGATGTTTGTATGTATATGTGATGCTCTGCTGTGCTGTGCTTGGCAAATCTGTATCTGAAACAGTAGAGGATGGACTCGCCATTCCACAGTAAATACTCCCTGGTGTGACTGGGACTTTCTGGCAGTGAGAGTGTTTAACCTGAGTTTTTGTTTGAATTCTAGTGTCAACAGGGATATGACAGTTTTGGCAGAGTCCTTCTTTTCTGTCCCCAAGAAAAGAGTGTGTGTGTGTGCGTGTGTGTGTGTGTGTGTGCGCGCGTGCACCGGCTTGTGCGTGTGTGTGAAGGGAGTTTAAAGTCAGAATTGGCCCCTGTCAAGTTCTCGTTCAGCTCTCCTCTGCAGACAGGCTGTACAGAGCTCTTAGGGAGGTAATCCTGTTACTGTCACTCTATGTGCTCAGAACATTGATGACAACTACTAACAATATTAACTGTAGCTTTTAAATTTGTGTACTGATATTGTATGAAGATTTCCTCTGAGGTTTGCACACTGTGAAAATCATTGTTTTCTTTCTCTGTGTATTTTTGTGCTGTATTTTTGAATAATAAAAGTCCAGGAAATAAAAAAGGGCAGTTGTGTATATTTGTGTTTGTTTGGAGAAGCAGCTGCAGCTGTTGAGTTGAGCTTGAATAGAACTTTGTTTGTCTCCCCTCTGGTGGTGCATGTTCCTCAGGGATTCAGCCGCCTGCAGCTTTTTGACTGTGATTAATTTTAATCAGCCGCTGAATTCCGCCCCTTACACAAGGTGAGGTGACTTTCTAACCACTTAATGACTGTAATTAATCATGGGTGCAGGCAGGCACAATCACCTGCCATCTCCAATACTCGCCATCCAGCTTTGGTACAAACATGCAGAGGGGTTGTGACCTGGCTCTGGGTAATCCATTGCCATCACCTTGTGGGCCTGACTCTATGGTCTGTGTACTGCTGCTTTGAAGTGTGTGTGTGTGTGTGTGTATATATGTATGTGTATATGTATATGTATGATTTTTACAGCACTAGTCAAACTTGTTCTAATGAACGATGAGGAATAATGTCAGAGGCATAGTTAAAGGCTTGGATGCACACTATGCACATTAAGTATTAAATCGTTCTACTGTGGCCGCTGTCGGCCGCACTCTCTTTATACACTTAGCAACATACTTGTGATCTTGACATGTGGCTGGATCAATAGCTGATTATTAGCCGATCGCTCCGCTGGTGTGCAGCTCGTTGACAGGTAGTCAATAAAAAGACTAGGGCACTGAGTAGCAGTGCTAAACGGACAGCCATTGCTATAATTGGATGTCAGTAACAGATAGGTCCCCGGTGCATTGATCTGTGGCTAGTGGAAGTCACTCATGGATTCTAATGGCTCCCCAGCAGCTCTGCACATCAGGGGCGCTCAGGGTTTGTTCAGCTGCAGCGATAGCGATGCAGTCACAGCCATCCCTCAAATGGATATGGAGAGCTATAATGGCACTTTTATGGCCGTGCATTCAAAACATTCATTAAAAGGACGTTAGTGATGTGTGCTACTGCACGTGTGCAGATTAGATTTATGGACTAAACGCTGTTCTCATTGAATTAATGTACAGCGAGTCATACATCATCCCTCAGTGTCCTCCAGCTGAGTATCCATTTCTGATATTTTTTTTATACCTCGTGTCCTCATTCACATAGCTGAAGCGAGTGAGTTGGTGCTACGCTAAGCACCTAGGGATTTGTGCCCCCCCCTCCCTCCCCAGCTCCCTCGTGCCTGGGTAAGGTATCAATTGTTTGCACAGATCAAGGATGATGCTATGGTAAAAAAAAAAAAAAAACCTCATAGGTTCTGCTGGAGGGTTTCCTTGGCAACCTTATCTGGTTGTATACAGTCTATGCTGGCTGCAAACAGGATGATTTATCTTGTAAAGTGTGAATTGCTGCCATCCAACAAAGCGGCCTGTAAAAGCAGGGGTCTCTTCAAAGTCGCCCTCCTGCAGTGTGACGTCTGCTGTCACACACGTTAAGCTTTTACCATTTTTAGAAACCGCAGTCAGGTTGGGAGAGCGTGGAAGAGGGAATTGTGGGTAGGACAGAGGAATATGCAGATGCATAAGGAGGAGCTCCATTTTGCACATCACTCCATTAACATTTTGGCAGATTGCTCTGAGCACTTTGGATGTAAAACGATGCAGGTTATGATGTGAACGTAAGCTTTTACAGCCACATCGGATGAATGACTGAGGAGCGACTGCTGCCTCAGGCCATTTGAATAGACACAGACACAGAGTGTGTTTTCAGGGTTCTTCTTTAGTTTTTCTGTACTTCATGATGTCTATTAAAAAGAAAGTTAAGGTTCTACATTTGTGCATTATGTTTCCTTGGAGTTGTTTTATGCCTCTGTGGCGACGACAGTTTCACTCATGTAAACCCAAACCCCAGGATCCCAGGTTCACCTGCATACAAACATACACTGATTCAGTTTTAGTGGACAAAGGTCAGTGTGATGATTGTGACCTCACATGTTTTTTTGTCTTTAACACAAATGTCTAATAGGATAAATTGATGACGTGATTATAGTCAACGTTCACTATGACATCATAATATATCAAAAACACAGATGGAGCTGATGATCATATTTCCTGCAATTTGACTGGTTCCTTCATATTATACAATTCAGCATTTCCACTGCACACAAAATAATCTAACATTAAAGGCAAAAACTGACAACAACAAACAGAAAAAAGAAAAAAAAACAACCAATCCCCTGCGAGGTGGTAGGGCTGGGGGGCTGGAAAAAGCTCATCCAATCATTGTCTTCATTCCAGATGAAATGATTGGACGGCCTACCTGCCTGTCAACCTAACTATGTGCACACCTGTGCACACTCAGCTCCACCACTGCCTGAACACAACCAGTTTCTTCTGCAAGGCTCCACAGTAAGACACGCAAGAGCACACACCAGCCTGTCAGTATGGAGTTAGTGATGCAGCTCCTCTTCACGTCGTCAGCTGTCTTCAGTGTCAAACATGGAATGTTGAAGGTGTTACTGGACTGCTTGTATTTCTCAATGCAGCCAGTCCATAAATCAAATCTGACACTGTGTCATGTCAGATAAAGAAAACCACAGCATCACCACGGGGGTCACCATGCAAACACTTAGGCACTCGACCGTACTCCGCCTGGAACAACCTGCGTGTTGTGGCTGGAGACAGCAGATATTCTGTGTATACTGTGCAGAGGGAGTTGAATCGGAATCTGAGTCAGTCATCCCACTCTGTCTGCCATGCCAGCAGACAGGACAGATTTCACACGAGGCCTTCCCATCTGCTGTGAAGTCATTTGTCAGTCTTCCTCATCTTCCAGTCTGGGAGGATGAGATCGCTGGTGCACCCCCCCGCACCTGCCCTGACCTCCACCGCTCTCCTAGTCAGTCGATATGGTGTCATCAGGTAAGAGCTGACCTCCACGCCCGTTGCTCCTCAGCATCATCTTGGGTCACTATTTCCACCCCATGCTGCTCACATCTCAATGACTTTTTTATTTGACTTGTGATGAATAACCTTCCCCTCGGTGCTTCGGGGAGAGGTGGGAAGCAGCAGTACGTGCATGCTGAGATTATAGTCAGGCCAACAACAGCATGTTATTTCAAGACCCCCCATCTCTCTGGGGTGACTGTGTCTGATGAGCTTCATGGATCAGTGAGGTGACACTCATGTGGAGACGTGACATTTTACTCACTGGTGGGAGCATAGCGTGTGGCGTGAGCGAGGGAGAGAGAGGAGCGGCGCTTAGCTTCTCATCGCAGGAGAGACCCCCGCGTGTGGAGAAATGATCGCCGTCGGTGTTGCTCCTGTGTCGAGCTGCTTCCAGATGGTGCTGACTGGGAAAAGCAGGGAGAAAAATAAGAGGGTTCAGATCCAGCGGTCTGTGGTCAGAAGCAGGACACCTGGTTTAATATCCTCTCTCAGGGCTTCACACTCGCACCGTTCCCCCCGATGCTTTATCTCTACACTTTACTTCATTGTCTCTTATCTTCTCTGAGTCTGCCTGTGAGATTGGAACCTGGGGAGCACAGTGGTTTACACACGTCAGATGATGGCGATCTAGATGGAGGTTACAAAGTGCAGCTCAGCTCAGTTGTTGTGATTTGTACATTTAATCTGCACCTCAGCTGGACTCCATTATAGATGATCAGCCTCCAGTGCCATGTCATCACGAGGGTACTGTGGAGGCTAGTGATAAAAATGTAGCCTTGGCATGGGAATATGGCTCAGTTTCCCTTTTTCTCCCTCTGGTGATTGGGGTCATCTCCGTTATTACCACAGCCATGTCAGTGATTTACTCTGTGTGTGTGTGTGTGTGTGTGTGTGTGTGTGTGCGTGTGTGTGTGTCATTGTCTGTCGGTGTGTATGTTCATACCTATTAGTGCTTGGCATGTGCATCCATGTGCAGTAGTGTCAGCCAGAGTGGCCACAGTGAGGCCAAAGGTCAGGGTGATGATTTAACAGGAAGGGGCAATCCCCTCTCCCTCTGCAGCAGCGGAGATGAAACCCCTCCCGCACCCCACCACCACAGCCAGGCTATTTCCAGCCAAGCAATTAGACAATGTCTCTTCTCCATGCAGGACACGTACTGTGGGCCACCTTCACAGACTGAAGCCTCCCATCATGCAGCCCTCCAGCCCTCACAGGTGCTGAATGAGACGGAGCCACTGGAAGGGGTGGAGCCGCACTGTGAATTCATCACTCTGGATTCCTATGGGTAATGTCTTTAAAGAGCTAGAAGTCTTACTGAAGAGATGATCAGACTGCTGGTATCATTATAGGATTAATTTAATGATGTCTTGTCTAACTGTCCTGATGTCTAGCACATAGGTTCAAGGAATAAACCAAATAACATCACTAAGTCACAATGTAATGTAATTAAATACAACGACTTTAAAATAGACACACAAATCACCAATATATCAATAATATTTCAATATTAAATGTTAGACCCTTTACAATTAATTTGTAAGTGGCCTACTGTGAGGCTTATAGTGTTTACATTGTAGTGTTTATAAGTGGTTGCATTGTGATGCTCTTTATTATTATTTGTGTTGATGTTGATGGGCTGAACTTGGTCTTGAGGTTTTTAGGCACTACAGTATTTAAGCAAGTGTGTCATACATAATCTGTCCAGTCAGCTGAGTAGACCACAGACTGACTCCAAACAGGAAGTGGAAACATCCCAGACATGATGAGAAACTGAAGGTGCCTGAGCTGAAATTAAAGTTTTGTAGAAAAGTGTCTGAATACTTATGACAAATTGATATTTTGGGTGATCCTTTTAAGGATGAAACATCAGTAGAATGAAGGGTGTGAATACCTGCTGAACATATGGTCTTCTTCATTCATATAATGTTTGGTCCTGTGTGAGCGGGCACTCTGAAATGTTCTGATGCAGCTCCTGGAATAATTACAGTTCATCAGTCTGCAGTGGTGGAGCTAAATCTCAGAGCTAATGAGGCCCCGCTGCAGCAGGTGGCTAAAGGTCATCAGTAACCACTGTGGTGGAAATAAATGAAGGGATTAAGGTGCATTGTTTCCATGGTTGGTTAATATCTGGGTCAGCTGGATGAACCTTGACAGTTTCGTTAGAGGAGATTCTTAAACTATCAGGAGTATAGTGATACTACTACTACTACTACTTATTATTATTATTATTATTGTTATTATTATTATGATTATTATTATGATTATTATTATTAATCATAATAATAATCATAATAATCATAATAATCATAATAATCATAATAATAATAATAATAATAATAATAATAATTATTATTATTATTATTATTATTATTATTATTATTATTATTATTAATAATCAAAATATTTATTATTAATAATAATAATTACTACTACTACTACTACTAGTACTATTAATAATAATAATAATAATAATAATAATAATAATAATAATAATAATAATATGATGATGATGATGATGATGATGATGATGATGATGATGATGATGATGATGATCATTTATGATGAGCTCTGTACTGAACAGCTACATTCTTGTAATTTGTGCACAATAGTGATTTGGATGTTGTATCTCTCTGTGAGAAGATTCCTGGTTCACTGCTCTCTGCAGAAAGCCGGTGCTCCAGTGATTGTCCACTTATAGAGTGTTGTATATTTAAGGCTGACTTTTACCCTTTTATTTATTGGGTTTTGCACAGGAGAATGGAAACACCAGGGGAATGTTACCACTGAGAATGGGACGCATTCCCATTTTTAAGCAGGAAAGTATTTTTAGGAGCGCCCAAGCATGTTTGTTTGGTTCTGATTAGAGCTGCTGTCAGCAGGGAGAAAAGACTAGAAGCATTCCTGTGTAATAGCTTTTTTTTAATAGCTTTTTTTTCCACGTAGAAAAGGTTGGTTCATTAGTAAAAGCCTCCTCTGTGCTGCATAGGATCCAGGTGATGGGAGACATGTACAGTACACATGTACAGTGATGAGAGAGGAATGGTGAATATGTGCCGGCTGTTTCCTCGTAGAGGACACGGTCCTGTGTGTTGTGCAGAACCCACAGACAGGTCGTTTCCCAGAGACAGCTTCTGTTTACAATAGCACTGAGGCGTCAGATGTTCTTGTTTGCAGACATCATGTGAGCAGAGAGGTGTGCCACCACTGATGAGCCGGATGACTCTGTGTTTGGATGACTCTCAGGCTTCATGGTTCAGACAGCTGACAGGCAGAGACCGCGGCTTTATTTGCTTCTTAGCTGAGCACAAACACAAGGAGAAGAGGAGCCAGCAGCGTCGAGCGTGTCATGCTGCTCCTCCAGTTTGACAGCATGTGTGATGACACTGTTCCTATTAATCCTGGCAAATACCGAGCACATGCACATGGTCAGAGGAAGTCAACCTGCCAGACTGGTTGAGCAGGGCCTGATGGGGCCACTGTGTTCTACCTGCTGTACAGGTTCAATGTCCCTCCTCTGGAACGCTGTGCTGCCTCTTTTACCTTACACTCACGGAGTGTACGCTAATGCCACCATGTGCTCAAATAGCAAAATGACATGGCTGGAGGGGGAGTCTGCAGGCTTTGATGGGTTCATATTTTACATGATGATATAGTGGAATAATCAACATACAAAATATTCAGGCTAACTTAAATACATGTAGGCAAACGACTGGATCAAATCTGATGCAGTTTAGCTAAAATGATGATGTTGACTGAACAAAATAATTCAATTGACAGCATCTCTGGGGGACGAGGTGACTGTGATGGACACTATGGACTATTTTTTTACAATTTGCATTCAGTCACAGGATCCAGGATCCAGCATCATCACAGGTTTGGACGACATACTATACTTTGATGTTTTGTGGCCTTTTTGGACGATATTACTGCCTTTTTTTGCACATTTCAGATTACTATACTATACTATGATATTTTTTTCATGATTTTTGAAAAAGTACTAAATATGACGTTTACTCGTCATTTTTATGACATACTAGATAAGATAGCATACTTTGTCGTCAAATTTTTTCCAAAAACATCATATGAAAGTATGTTGTCAATTTTTTTAAAAGCTCTTTTTATAAAAATATTCCAAAAATTTCATATTATAGTATATCGTCCAGAAATTGACCAAAATGTTATAGTATAGTATGTTGTCACATTTTGGACAAAACGTCATAGTAGAGTATGTCGTCAATTTTTTTTTATATAAAAACGTCATATTATACTATGTTGTTAAACGTTTTTCATAAAAACGTCATAGTGTATAGTATGTCTTCAAAAGTGGCCAAAACGTCATAGTATAATATGACGTCAAAATGTTTTGTAAAAACGTCAAATCCTACTATGTCGTCAAAATTTTGCCAAAAACATCATATTACAGTATGTCGTCCAGAGTATAGTATGTCATACAAAATTGACAAAAACTTCATAGTATAGTATGTCGTCCAAATGTGATGAAAATATCATAGCATAGTGTGTTGTCAAAATGTTTTTTTAAAAACGTCATATTACAGGATACTATATCATCAAAATTTTGCCAAATATGCCATATTATAATATGACATCCAGAAATTGGACAAAACGTCATGGTATAACAGGTCATCAAAATTTTGCCAAAAACAAAGTAGAGTATAGTATGTCGTCAAAAAATTGGCCAAATCGTCATAGTATAGTATGTCGTCAAATTGTTTTATAAAAGCGTCATATTATACTATGTTGTCAAAATGTTGCCAAAAACTAAGACGATTTTATAAAAAAGTGTTAAATGCCATTAAATTGTATGTATTCACCATTATTATTATCATTTTACCATGATTAGATGCCATAAAACATCATTTAACTGCTCAACTATTTTTTACACTATTATATACTGTATATTCAAACACCTGTCACTGAAGCTATGTAGAGGTTGTAATTGCATCAACTGTCTATAAATTATGGAACATGATTCATTTTGTTTCATTATTGGTCTGGAGGTTGCTTGATTTCATTCCTTCTTGTTTTGCTGCTGTTAGGTGGAGAAAGTATCCAAAGCACTTCAATGTGCACGTGGGCCCTTTATTCCAGAGTTCTCACAGAGGTCGGCCCCAAGTGAGAAAACCTGGCCAAGGCACAGGTCAGTAACAGAGTATCACCATGTATACAGTAACTGACCACAAATGTTTTTATAATCACAAAGTCACAAAATCATGCTTTAAAAATCACACTGCTTCAAGAATATTTTGCAGCGAGTGGATGGTAAAACGGTTAAAACTGTGTCAGTTGTTGAGTGATCAAACCAAATTAGGAAAGTGGTAAATGAAGTATTTTTCATCTCCAAGTTTACCCCACATGCATTAGACGTAATGTAACTGTTCCAAATGTTGTCAAAATTGTAATGTGTTATAAATACTATTTCCCTCCATCTTTTCTCTCTGTATCTGAACCCATGCAGAAGGAGCTGGATATAACCATGGCAACCCTGAGGGAGAAGCAAGAAAAGCTTCAGGAAGTGGAAAACTAGATTGGGGTCTGACAGGAGCAGTTTGACAGCAGTGTTAATGAGGAGGAGAATTTGGGTGAGTAATGCACCCTTTGTGAATTTATCCCACAGTTTTTTTTCATTTTCACATTGTGCATAATATATTTTTAAAAAATTACAGTAAAGAAATGTTATTTCTTTCATATTCAGGCCAATCGATGGATCCACTCTAGGGAGGGCAAGAATAGTTTAAAGGTGATCAAGCTGACAGATGCAGGCTTCCTTTGTACATGAGAGAATGCCATTCGCATGGGAATGCTCGTTCTCCTGGAAGAGGTGGACATACAATACACCAGCCATGACAGGTTGAACATGCTCTATCATAAATGAATGTATGTCTGTATATTCTTATATTGTTCAACTGTTTGTGAGTAGTTAAAGGAGGCTGTAGATCCAGTGCTGAAGCAAATGTTTGTGGCAGGTGGACGGACATGGATCCATCATGGAGACTCAGATATTGACTACAACAAAAACTTATATACACAGAATACACACTTCTTTCAATGTATAGATTAGGTTCAGCTGACATAAGCAATGTGGGAAATGTCGGGTCTCTATTGTGTCTTAGTAAGAAGTACAACACTCGTCTTTTCAACTGTTAAATGTATATAAATATACATACATGAGTATTCAAAGTGATTTGCAGCTCAAATCTAGCAGGTGGTGTTTTATGTACCTGTTGAATGGCAGCTGTCTGAATGAATAGTGGCAGCTGTTTGTTCACTTGAAGCTGTTTCAGTTATGGTATATGTGGCTTTCTGTTATATGTCAGGCCTGTATCAAAGTTACTCTCATCAGTTTCACTGTGGGCAAACTGGGCTTGGAAGATCAATTGCTTAGGTACATCAACACGAGGAAAACATCTTTCATCATGTGATATTATGGGATTTTATGTCATATCTCTGGTTCAACTGTCCCTTAATTATGAGCCCATCCTTCTTTAACAGTAGAAACTTGTCCAGTGTTC
The DNA here is from genome assembly GCA_016785345.1 of Trinectes maculatus. NCBI lineage: Eukaryota > Metazoa > Chordata > Actinopteri > Pleuronectiformes > Achiridae > Trinectes > Trinectes maculatus. The sequence continues at coordinate 14,145 of JAFBJQ010000192.1, read as the reverse complement.
CCTCACTTATCGTGGGGGTTACGTTCCAGAACCCCCCGCGATAAGTGAAAAACCGCAAAGTAAGGACGCTGTATTTATTTTAATAAACATTATTTTAGTAGTTGTACACTATTAAGTTTTTATAAACACTCCCTACACACTTATACACAACATAACACTTTCCCATTCCCTTAATAACCTTTCCCACTTTACCCGCAATAATATTTTAGATTAATATATTTTAAGAAACAAATTATTCAAATGAATTGTTTGATTCAAATAAATGTTTATCTGTTAGATTTATTTTATGGCTCGTCTGTCTGTCTTCTAATATCTAGTCTCAGTTTGCCTAACATTAAGTCATTCTTTCCTTTTTGCAGATGGTGTTTGGAGCAACAGAGTTTGTAATTGTCAGCATAGGAAAGCAGTTTGTGGAAAACCCTCTTGTTGACTTGCCTAATCTTTACAGTGACATGTCCTCCGTCACCCCCCTGGTCTTCATTCTTAGCACAGAGTCCGACCCGCTGGGCACCTTCTGATGTTTTACAAAAGAGAGAGAATGTCTCGACAGGTAAAAAGAAAATAGTGATTGACGATTAGAACTGATTTACCTTCATATCTCTCACCTTTATTAAATTGCACTGTTTCAGAAATGAAATAAAAACTACACTGTCAACCTGTTAGCATCAGAAAGTGAGATGCAGTAGATAGAAATAACATTATATACTGAACTTGAATCCATAACTGTATAATAATAATTGAACCCTTCACCTTCAGTGAGCCCTGTACAGTAACATTAGCATCAAAGCACACATGATCACACAAGAACTTAGAACTGTGAAGCTTTTCATCATTAAAAATGGAGAGAAATTAGAAAAAATAAAAAATAACATGCACCTCGGTTAGCATGCAAAAAGTATGCAGTATACAAAGAATGAATGTTGCAGCATTTGTATTAAAGCAGAGTTGTAATATATAATATAATATAATATACATATAATAAAACCTACTGTTATCTTATAAGGATAAAACAAATAACCAGCAAAAACAGACTAACCATAACCCTAATCCTTAAATAAGGAAAAATGCAACGGAAAATCTCTTCTGCTACCAGTCATGCTAGAATCACATTAACATATGAACTTATCATAGAGACACATGATTGAAGGCCTTTGGTCTGTTGGTTTTCTGCAGGCAGATGATCGATCTGTGTAATGTTCAATGTGTTCTGGCTGCAGTGGCTGATAGGATAACCTGAGAAAGGGTTCCTTGAAGAAGCTTCAGTGGTTTACACTTAGATTTCTTGGCTGTTACACCGAGAATAAAAAAAAAGTATCTAAATTAAATAATTATTTCAATAATAATGTTCAAATAATTTATGCAGATATTTGATGTTTTGTTTGAAGATTACATGGAGTTGAGCATTTGATATACAACAAATGAATTTCCCTGTCTCCATCTTCCGATCAACGCGCTAACGCGCACGAGTAGCCGGATGTGTCGGCCAGAGATATGGAGCGGAACAACCACAGGGTGGTCCTGGACCACAGGGCGGCCCAGCAGAAGATCCTGGGGTAAGATGTGGTCGAGCTGCTTGAATGTCCATGTGTGTTTTGTGCACACACTGTGGTCTTTTTGACGTCTGGCTTTGGCTCTGTCATGCATTGCAGGCTGACAGAGACTGTGGAGCTGCTGCAGACGCAGGTGGAGGAGCTGCAGCATCAGGTGGAGCAGCTGAGTCTGAGTCCTCAGCCTCAGAAGCCTCCACACAGAGAGCGAGGGCGAGCTCGCAGCAGTCTGAGTCCTGTGAGTGCGTCCTGTCTCACAGAGCTACAAAACACACTCAGGTGAGGCTTCTCAAACATAGCATATTTCAGTCATGCTAATTGAGGAAATTAAGTCTCCAGTTAAACAATGGGAGTTCCTCAAATACAAAATTCGTCAATATACAATTTTCTTAAGTAAAAAAACTCAAAAAAGTCTTGTCAGTGATAATGCTGTAAATAATTTTATTATATCATACTAATGGTAAAAAAACCTGGTAAACGTTATTATTTATAATGTAGTTTAGACTAAATAGCGATGACGACATTTAGTCAACAAGTTTCAAATCACAGAAAACAGACAGACACAAAACAGCCCCCAACATGAAGTTACCTTTAGTAGACCACAGGATGGCAGCAGTAAACTGTGTAACGCTGCCGTCAACGAATACAATGCAACAAGAAACAGAGAGGCTCCGGCGTTTTTATTTTATTGTCAACATTCTCTGTTTCCTGTTATATCCACTGGATCGTTGTCGTTTACGCTAGTGTTGGGAAATTTGAGTCTTTTTACAGACTCGGATCTTCGAATCTCGCACGGTAAAATGAACGAATCTTTTTGAGTCTTTTCGTTCATTTAACAAGGGCGCCCTCTAGTGGGCGTTGTCAAAACAGCAGGCAGTCTGAGCTGGCTGTCACGTGACAAATGAACGAATCTCAATGTTGGGTTAAAGCTGCCGTAAAGTTAGTTAGGTATACTCTACAACAGGAAACAGAGAGTGTATTGACAATATAATAAGAACATGCTTTTCCGGTTCGGTCTCGAGGTGCAAAAACGAAAGATCCATCGGAGTTAAACAGCAGCTGTGAGGCCCCTAATGTCCATTTCATGGCCCGCGTGCAGCACCTCAGTTTGTATGTGTTAGACCAGGGGTCTTCAACGTTTTCCAGGCCAAGGACCCCCAAACTGACGGAGAGATGGAGCAGGGACCCCCTACTCATGTATAAAATTGTGTTTTATATTAAACTGGACCTATAGTGCCAAACGTTCGCGACCCCCCTGCAGTACCTCTGCGGACCCCCTAGGGGTCGCGGACCCCCTGTTGAAGACCTCTGTGTTAGACGATGCCATTTCCCCAACAACACGACCAAACTACAACCGTAGTGTCAAGCTCAGTGGCGTGGCTGTTAACAAACACTGGCCGCTTATGCGGAAGAGTCTGCTTTTATTTTATTGTCAACATACCCTCTAATTCCTATTTTATGGTAGTAATTTTCTGAGTGAGGTGCGCTACTCGCTAATAACACTGTTGACTTCCCATTCTCAAACAGAAGTGTAAAAATTAAACGTAAATTAGAGTGCAAAAATCCCTTTATTGCCAGATGGTGGCGCTATATCAGTTTTTTTATGTGGACAAATGTCCCTTAATGGTTCCCATACCCACAGTCCCTCTTCTGTACAAAACCGCTTGGAACCTCCCTCTTCCTGTTTGCCAGTCGCCACTTCCACCATGACGAACGGGATCACGCGGAGCAAACATTTGGTAAATTGTGCTTTTTTTAAAAATGAATGATATCGCTTCAAAACTCCACGTGCAAACGAACACTTTAAATATGTGCGTTTACACGCACCGATTGTCACGCACGTTGTTACTGTTGTCTGGGCGACCGGCCACGTGTCCGTATAAGTGCGTTTGGAAGCTGTTCCATTATGGTCACCTCAGTACAGTACAATATAGTACAGGACAGTACAGTAAAGTACACTTTGCACGCTTTTCCACTAGGTCCCAGTGGCCGAAAACGGTTCCAACTTTGGAACGATTTGCGATTTTATTTAACATGGTTATTATCATACACGTCATGCTACAGCTTTTGTTCCGCTTGGACTAAACGGAATTTAACACTGCTGTATTAAATGTCTACCAGTGGCTTTGTGTATCTGCCCAATATCATTTATTTGACTCTAATCAATATTTATTTCACTCCATTAGACGGAGTTTGTTGTTGATGATGTGTGACATGCAGTTTCCGCGTATATAGCCCCGCCTCCTTCCCCGTCCCCTCTGTAATCTTTCAGGAAGCGGGAGAAGACTCCGCCCACGTATCGACACTGCTCCAGTGTAATTGAAAACCAACCGTACCGTGTAGAGTTGTACCGTACAGTGTCGAGGTGACCCTGGTGAAAAAGCGTCCTTTGTGACTGTGTGTGTGGACGACGGCGTGTGTTAGAATAAAACACAACATTTATAATTAATGTATCTGTCACTCTGGACCCTGATCCACAGTTGAACCATCTGTTCATCCAGTTCTAGTCAACGTCATTGTCAGTAGAATGTGATGTTTAACTGAACCTTCATCTTTGATTGTTTTTGTTTTCATGTAGGAGGACTGAGTTACCAGAAGCTGCTCAGAACTTGTTCCACTGAGACCAAACCTCAAACCTGGACATGCACTCACAGCCAGACACGTAGATCAAGGGGAAAGTGTGCCATCTTGTGGTGAAACAGGTAACATGCAGTTTGTGATCAGCATGTGTGACGTACTGTATGTAAAGTGCTCAGCATATATGAGTAAACCCCCTGTGAAAGCCAAGCACAGAGCAAAAGTTCAATTTCTACCATCATGCTGGACATGCGTCTCATGAATAATTAGACCCACCTGTGGTTGAATGATTTTTAATGATTAATGATTTTTTTGAATTTTTACTCTAAAATGTAGCTTTGCTTTGAAGACTTTCAGTCCAAACAAATGTGGGAGTATTTTGTTTAGTATCCTTTAGATAATGTTGATTTTGGAAGGAAACAAAATCTGGTTGGGTGTACTCGTTTACGCTGAGCACTGTATGTTTCGAACATACATTAATCTCCACACAATGAATCGTCTTAGTATCATTATGAATGCAGTGTTTGCGATAATTTAGAGGACAAGGTTTTATCCATGTACACACAAAAGATGGGACACACCTGTTGATGAAGTATTCTGCAAAAAAGCATCTGCGTCATTCTATGAAACCGGTGCCGTGTGCAGCATTGAATGAACTCCAAAAGATGTGAAAGTTGTCCAAATGTGTTTGGACAGTTAAAGTTGTTTATTGAAGTGTTGTAAATGACTGTAATACAAAAGTATTTTATGGTGCCTCGAAAGCATATACTTCATCCAAAACCAATGCTTTTATGATGAACTGCAGTAACCCTCTCTGCATTCTTCCATGTGTGTATATCTGATCGGGCGCTGACCCAATGCACGGGATGGGGAGGGCTGAGCAGCAGCTGTAGAACTTGTCAATATGTTTTTTCAATATGTTTTTATTTCATACGATGTTGTTTTGAGAGCTCGGCTGGAGCGCACGTAGTCCAAGGACACAGAGACACCAATTGACATAAACAATGGAGGGAATGCCTGGTTGCTGGGGGCCCCCCCCCCCCAGCTCCTCATGCGATCCTGGCCAGAAAAAAGTATAAAGGAAAGGGAATTCCCTGTAAGAGGCAGAGTCTCCTGTGGGTTACGTACGGACACCCAGCTGTTGTGCATTTCTACTACGAGGTCGTTGGCTCTCCGACCGTGTGTCACGTAAGTTAGATTTGCTTTATGCATGCACAACTATGAGGAAATGTGATCATTTTGCATCGCT
>JAFBJQ010000190.1:41070-83275 GCA_016785345.1 Trinectes maculatus | reverse complement strand
GCTCGTGATATCGGTCAACAGACAAAGACACACTGGCACAAGACAAAGGGAAACACAGACTATTTAACAAACTGAGGAAGGGAAACAGGTGGAAACAATCAAGGCGGTGATGACAATCAGAACAATGGGAAACACCTGAAGGGAAGTGGGAAGTGACCTAACGATAAGGAGGGTAGGGTTTCAAAATAAAACAGGAAATAATACCAACACAGAAACAAGACATGACAATAGGTGGATAACTTTATGAGATAGCGACTGCACTCTGCAGGCCTATGTCGTCTGGCTCCTGGGAGACTCTAGCTCCTGACATATGGGAATCTTTGCTGCTCATTTTGTGTTTCTGTCTAACAAAAGGACTTACACAATACCCTACAGTAAACTGGCTATGCTAAGCGAGTTTATATTAATTTCCACCTAGAATACACAGGTGAGGCTTTAACCTGTGTCTCGCCAAATCTATACACTATCTTCAAAGTGTTCTCTTAATTTTGGCGGAAATTTTATCATCAGAGTTGGAACGGCAGCTCAAATCTCTGAGAGCAGTTAATCTTTAGAGTGTGCATTTAAGGTACAGGACTCAAAAATAGGAAAAGGGCGGTGAACACTGTGTTAAACCGTGAAAATAAATCTCTGACGCACCAAAATGCATAAGTAAAAAAAGTAAAGTGGGGAAAATTTACTTTTGAAAATTATGCAAAGTTATTAAAACTATTATAATATTTGGCAAATTATAATATTATAATAAAATTGTTAATCAACTTTCATAATGGTTACACTTTTTAGTTATAGGTCTCAGTCAAGTATAGATCATTGTGCATAAACATGGAACACAGCTGGAATTAAGAACACAGCCTCACACCAATTATGTTGAACAAAATAAATTTTATTCAACACAGAGGCTGAGTGTGAGCTGGATGCACAGTCAGTGTCTAAGGCCACACGGGGCACGAAATATGTTGGGGAAGGCCACAACATACATTAAACATAACCTTATGTGGGTACCAACTATGTTGAACCAAGGAGGGTCAATTTGGTTATTAGATAAATAATATAGCTGATGCTGACCACAGGTCATGCAGAGGTTGCATTTGAATGAAATGCTGACTCAGGAAATTGTGGGGGTTCTGGTTTGGTTTTATTACCCTTTTGGCCAACTCTATCTCTGGTTTTGAGGAAGAAATGCAGGTCTGTCCTTTGTTCTCCCTGAACACATGGTTTGAGATCCCAACAAAGGGAATCGTGTGAAATAAGAACGCACGGTCTGATTTTTTTATTGTTATCGGTTCCGATATTGAAGAAAATTCTAGATTGGGTATGGGTGACAATGGACCCAATCCATAGGGGCAGAACTATTCAGTGTAATTCTATGCTGTACGTGGTGAGTGACGTCATGCGCCAGCACCGCACGGAGGCTCAAATTAGTTTTCAGAATGGAGCGAGCAAAAGGATCAGCCGTCTGGAAATATTTCACGCCACCTCAGCCAACACATTCGATGGCCACATGAAAACAAAGAAAATAAACTAATGTGCATAGACGGTGCACGGGAATCATAGAGCGCATGGAGGAAACATGCAGGAATCTCCGCTCTCAGCAACGATTATCATGATCTAGAAAATTAAATTTTGCCCATATCTTGCACCCCTAAACACAACCAACTTAATCAAGCATCTCCAGAGATTTCACCCTGAAGAGCAAGCTGAGTTCGTTGAACTGAATAAACAAAAGAATGATCCCAGTCTTTTCCACACAATGACACATAGTTTGTTAGGTAATTCAGTGATGTTTTCCTGTATCGGTTTTGGTTCGGTATTAGCTAATACTAAACCTCAGAGATCAGTATCAGAAGTGAAAAAAGTGGATCAGTGCATCCCTAGTGTGAAAGGAGAGTTTTGGTCAGTTTGTTGAATTTGTTGAAAAATACAATACAATAAACAACATCTCACAATTCCATATACATGACTTTGGCTAGACATTAAAACACCATTATTGTAATTGTGATTATTTGATAGTGTCAGTCAAATGTGATATAAAAAATCAATAGTAATATCAGTTAATGCCATCTTACCATTGAATTGACCAACCTGTGTTGAATGGGGGACATGTTTGGGAATGTCCCTCAGACCAGTGGAGCCACATTCCACAGTGAGGCTGTAGCAGCGACAGCTCACAGGGCAGGAAGGAGATGCCTGACTAGTAGTGTGGGCTGAAAGGATCAGCAGGGAAAGAAGCCCCAACATCATAGTCATCACACATACAGGTGGGCCTATGACTGAGGGCAGAACAGGAAACACACAGGTCAACCATGATCAACAATTCATTTAGCAGCTTGAGCTCAGATCATTGACTGTTTCTGGGCAAACATTCAAATAAAAAATGTATAAGCCTGACAAATACATAAGATGTTTTCAATCAGTTTGTTGATGCTTGTGAAAAATTCTTAAAGATCAATTAAAAATCACAGTATGTCACAGTTGCATTACTGTTGCGCAATGTGTGGATCAGCAACAGGGATTTCAGGGAGCGCATGCTGAACTTTGTGCAGAACATCCAGTATTACATGATGTTTGAGGTGATGAAGCCCACCTGGCACATCATGGAGACCAACTTAAAAACAGCATCAAACATCGATGATGTGCTTTACCATCACAAAGTGTGTGTGTGTGTGTGTGTGTGTGTGTGTGTGTGTGTGTGTGTGTGTGTGTGTGTGTGTGTGTGTGTGTGTGTGTGTGTGTGTGTGTGTGTGTGTGTCTACATATATATATATATATATGTTATATATATATGTATACACACACACACACACACACACACACACACGCACACACACTTAGGCTAAAAGCAAAGCAGCATGAAGTACCAGAAGACAGTGTCCAGCAGCTCAGTAACCCTTGTGACTGATAAAGCTCTGTTGGCTGTAAAATACCTTAATTATGACAGCAGATATGTTTAATAGATTAGAGATTACTTTTATATGAAAACAAAACACAAAATGGGGATCATATCATAATCGATATGAAAATAGATTAGTATCACAAGCTCAGAGTTATTTACCTCGAACAATCACATCGTCGTGACCATCCATGTCTGTTTAGTATGTGCAGAATAGTACTGTATTATGAAACAATTACTCTGATTTATGATTTTTTTTTAAAAAGCAATACCTAGAAAACATGATGCACCTCATTGGAAGAAAATACTGTGGGATGACATCCAATCATTTGAACTGAAAAACGCTTACGACATCACCTCCATCACGTACCTGTGTCTGAGACAGCACCAACAAGTCCACAGAGAGTTTCTCATTATTCACCTGAACTGTGGCCTCCCAGCATTGCCCTCTATTTACACTCCCAAAAGAGTGAGCCAGAAAATCAGAACGACCAACCATTATAAACAGACCAAATCTACCATTCTTAGTGGAGGACAACTTGTTTACTGCGTTTCACTCTGGAATAGTAACATGTCCACATATTGTGGGCTTAGTCTGGTGACTGTTAAACCTTTAGACCAGCAGCGGAGAAGACTCACTCAGATGGTACAGGTTAAACTGAGTTTTATTAGTCAAAGATCTCATTGACAGTTCACATTTAAATGAATGTCCATACGTTAAGGCATACGTTAATAAAACTGATTTGGCTTTAGTTGACTGTTGGACATTGTTCTACTTTTTCAGCTATATTTAGTCCTGTCTACCTTATTAGTGTGTACGCAAACTGATAGAAACCAGAAACTGAGTAAGACGATCCCTTAAATAAAGCTGATTCGATAGAGAAGCTAAAAATTCAGAATCAAGCCAAATGTAAAAAAGTCACAATCTACCCTAGATAGAGCTGCTGTGTGACATCACAAGACTTCAGGTTTACCTATTCAAGTGAAGATTGATTGTATATGGTACTTCATTTACACGTCATTCAAATATGTAGTAAATAATGTGGGTGACTGTGTATGAATGTTTTAAAGGCAGATAGATAGATAGATAGATAGATAGATAGATAGATAGATAGATAGATAGATAGATAGATAGATAGATAGATAGATAGATAGATAGATAGATAGATAGATAGATAGATAGATAGATAGATAGATAGATAGATAGATAGATAGATAGATAGATATAGACAGACGTGTACAATGTTTTGGCTAGGATGGGGCCATTAGAGACAAGGCGCAGCCCTCACAGTCATATGAACACACAGCATATGATATGATATGATATGATATGATATGATATGATATGATATGATATGATATGATATGATATGATATGATATGATATGATATGATGTGATATGATACGAAGTCATGTGCCTGTGGGTCATGGTGTCTCTTCCCCTTCTTGTTACAGACTGGATGGGGTGGAGTCACGTGACTACATATGTTGTACTGTGTGCGGCGTCTTAAAGGGGAACACAGCCTACCTACACAAACAGCCAAAAGACGAAAACCACTTTTCTTTTTTTTTTAAACACCGACTATACCGACATGGGCAAAATGAATTCGGTTATCGTCGTAAATTTCGGTATCGGTAAATTTTCGGTTTATCGCCCAGCCCTAATTGACAGTTCACATTTAAATGAATGTCCATACGTCAAGGCATACGTTAATAAAACTGATTTGGCTTTAGTTGACTGTTGGACGTTGTTCTACTTTTTCAGCTATATTTAGTCCTGTCTACCTCATTAGTGTGTACGCAAACTGATAGAAACCAGAAACTGAGTAAGACGATCCCTTAAATAAAGCTGATTCTTATCAGAATCAAGCCAAATGTAAAAAAGTCACAATCTACCCTAGATAGAGCTGCTGTGTGACATCACAAGACTTCAGGTTTACCTATTCAAGTGAAGATTGATTGTAGGCTATATGGTACACTTCATTTACACGTCATTCAAATATGTAGTAAATAATGTGGGTGACTGTGTATGAATGTTTTAAAGGCAGATAGATAGATAGATAGATAGATAGATAGTTAGATAGATAGATAGATAGATAGATAGATAGATAGATAGATAGATAGATAGATAGATAGATAGACGTGTACAATGTTTTGGGGGCCATTAGAGACAAGGCGCAGCCCTCACAGTCATATGAACACACAGCATATGATATGATATGATATATGATATATGATATATGATATATGATATGATATGATATGATATGATATGATATGATATGATATGATATGATATGATATGATATGATATGAAGTCATGTGCCTGTGGGTCATGGTGCTGCAGACAGCTGAGAAGGCTGAGAAGGTCCAGTAGTGCAGCAGAAGTGAGCCCACAACGCATTCTGGTAAACAATGACTGACGGACGCGGCCATCGATGCTCACAGGTGGAGAGAAAGGTACACAACGTGCGGCGGAACAACAGCTACGTACCTGTGCTAACAGAGGAGGAGGAGGAGGAGAGATGAATCCAGCGACGTGTTTACTGCGGTCTGATGGAGGAGATGCAGGAGCTCGGTGCGACGCCTCCTCCCACCATCCAAATGATCCCCACCAACAGCTGATGGATGCTCCCTCGGAGAGCAAACCACCGTGGGCCCAGAACACAGTGGGACAGACACTGACGGCGGATCCTGCGGCAGCCTGTGGGAACCGATGTCTTTGTTCCCGCTCGACATCCAGCTATTCACTCGTTCCTCTCATCCAGTCTCCAGCAGCAACCAGAAAGACACTTCCGCCCGCAGTGCTTCACAATAAAAGCCTTCCCACTGGTATCCGAGATGCTTAGTCCATCCACGCATTCACACCTTCATCACTGAACCACGCAGGACAAATGCTGACCTAATCCTCAACGGTGACATGACATTCCACTCACACACATCTGGGTGTATTATTTCCCTAAGGCATCAACAATATCACCAGACTAAAAAGATTTACACACTATGGCATTGTATTGCCTTTCTTTTACCCTTCAGCCACCAGTCAAGAAAACTGAGAGAAAAGTATTTCACACATCCCACACACACACATACACTCACAATGTTGACTCAGGCTGGAAAGGTCTGCTTTGTCTTTTCTATTCTTTTTTGATTCATTTATGTTTTATTATTGTATTTATTTTAATTTGGACACTTTGTTTGATATCACATCTTCACACAGTACCACGAATAATCGCAAGTCTAGAACTACAACTAGATCAAACCACAGCTGTTTATTGAAAATCAGTTTACAGCTATATAAAATGTCCATGGGTTTTTAGAATTGCAGCCAGCTGTATTAATTATTAATTTTCACACCATTATCACATATGGTCTATAATAATATAAAATCATATATATATGTGTGTATGTGTGTGTGTGTGTGTGTGTGTGTACATAGATAGATATATAGATATATCAGAAATCTAGAAGAGAATCTTCTACAGCCCAGTACAATGAGAGCTGCATGTATGGAGGCTGCCTGGCAGCAAAGTCTCCGCCCCAGCATCTGCTTGATAGCCTCACATCTTGTGACGTCATCGCCACCACTTTACCATGTATGTCAGTCTCAGGCACAGTTGTCTGCATGGTATCAGTTCAGTGATGATGATGATGATACTCTTCCCTGTAAGAGTCCTGGGATGGCTCAGAAGAGAATCATGTTAGGGTTCACCCCGCCAGCTGGTCCTAATTGCATATTTAAAATTAAAGGTAATAACTGGATTTTAACAAATGATTACCAGAATGACAGTATTGGTTTGGTAAAACATGTATTGGGTTCTTGACTGGCATAAGGGGAAATCCTGGTCCATCTCTGCTTGGTTTAAATAGTGGAGTGGAATGCAGGTTATGAGGAACTCTGTGGGAAGGCAACAGGGTATATTTGGCTGTAGTGATCCACAAAGTGGACCTCCAGGCCCTGGGTGATGGAGTCCGGCAAGTCAGAGAAGTCCTTTCTGTTTTCAGCTGGGAGGATGATGCAGGTCACACCAGCACGACTGGCCTGACAGGAACAAGAAAATCTAGGGTCAAATTCTGTTGTTTAATATGTATATTAATGTGATCTTTCCTTTATATCTTTATATACCTATCTAGCACTAGGGCCATTAGTCAGTTAAAAAACTAAATGTTAAACTACTGACTACATTGGGGTGTAGGTCAAAGAATGTCGCAACCTGTACAGTTTGTTAAAAGCCCTATGAGGCAAATTATAATTTGTCGTTGCTAAAAGCATCAGTAGGGGCTGTAGACTACAAGTCTGAAAAGTGGAAAAAAGCAACCTTTTATCGCAGCTTTGTTCTTTCGCTATATCGCAGTTTTATATCGGAGTCTTAAATCGAAAAAAATACAGTATGTACAGGTATTTCATCAGCGGATGGATACTGTACTGTACACAATGCAAACGCAGTTCTATACGCCAGTACTGCTTCCACAAGTTTGCCAACGTGACATTGTACAAAGCACACTATTGGCTCATGGAATGGAAGGCGACCAACCACAGCACTGTGTTCTGTATCCTCCTGCATCTCTCCTTGTCCACTTCATACTGACAGCTGATCGCTGAGCGTAGTGTTGCTCTGCGGTGTTGTGGTTTTGTGAAATTTTCGTAAAAGTTTGAAATTAATTTGCAGAAAGTGTTTAAGAGCATATGAAGTGTTTATACAAGTGTGGAAAAGGTTAATAATAAAGTCGGTTTATAAAGCCTTAATATATATATATATATATGTGTGTGTGTGTGTGTGTGTATGTATGTATGTATATGTATATGTATATATATATATGTATGTGTATATATGTATGTGTATGTATATATATATATATATATATATATGAATAATAAAATAAACGCTGTTACTTCACGCCATTACTTCAATGGTTATTTCCTGTAAATATAGCAAAGAAAACAATATACAGGGGGTCCTCGTGTTACGACGGAGATCCGTTCCTGAGAATGTGTCGTAACCGAATGTCGTAACCGAATTTCGACGTTAGTCGGAACATACATTCATTGTGCCATTGTGCATACATTGTGCCACTAGATGTCGCTATAACACCACCCTACAATAAGAGTTCACTGTGGTGAATTGCCTTTTGTTACTGTAGGGGTTGAGATCACGAGTGTAATGAGCATTTCTTTTAGATTTCTGTTATCAACCATGTAGACCCTGTGTTGTGAATAAACCTACGATATTCCCACGATCCCGAACCCATCTGTGTCCGTGTGCATCTCCTTACCGGCAGCTGTGCTGTGGCGATGTTGGAGAGCCAGCAGGCGCGCTGAGAGACAGAGAGAGCGCTCACCAACTAGTTCCCGTGCGAAGTCTGTACATATTTACGGGGCAAACCGCTTAAGCAAAAACAAGGAAGTTCACGGGAGATGTGTCGTAACCACGAAAACAACATATCTCGCGACCGTCGTAACACGAGGATCCCCTGTACTTGTTTGTGGTGTTTTTGGGGTAATTAGTGTTTCAAACAAGCGACTGTGTCAGATGTCTTAAATATCTTTGACCTTGCTCAGACATTGTGATAGGTGACTTTTCAAATTTGCTATCTCATCATTCAGTACGAAATACACATTTTCTCCCTCTGCGAAAAAAAATGTGTGTGAAACCTGTGAAAATCTGTGTGTGCGAGTGTCTTCTACTTACAGCAATAGTTTTCTCTTTGATTCCTCCCACTGGCAGTATCTTGCCAGTCAGTGACAATTCACCAGTCATAGCTAAATTGTGACGTACTGATCGCTTGGTTGCCAGGGACAACAGTGCAGTGACAATGGTACAGCCAGCACTTGGTCCATCTTTTGGAGTTGCCCCCTAGAAAGAAGAGACAAAAGGTATTCCATGAGTGAGTGTTTGATTTTAGCATAGGCGAAAAAGCATGGTGTTACTTTTAAATATATATATATATGCATGTGTGTGTGTGTAAAACACATATACATACATACATACAGACATACAGACACACACAGACACATTTAACATCTTACACTTTACCTCAGGAACATGGAGATGCAGGTGGGAGTTGACCAGGAAGTGGTTGTCTGGTTGGTGGTTCATCAGGAAGGCTCTGGCAAAGGTTGAGGCAATCTTTGTACTTTCTTTCATAACATCACCGAGCTGACCTGAAGAGTAGCACTGATATTTTAACATGCACGGTCAACATCTGGATGGGAACTACTTGCAGATGATGACTGACCTGTAACCTCTAGTGACCCCTCTTCTTTAAGGTCCGCTGCTCTTGGACGGCGAAGTGAAGTCTCAATGAACAGGGTCGACCCTCCTGCACAAACGACAAGGTGCAGACAGACACTCAGTTTGTCGGTCTGTGTTTGTGTGTGTTTTGTGATGTTTTTGTCTTGTTCTATCTTTTGTGAGGTTCAGTGTGACCTTACTGAGTGAAGCCCTTGTAGCTGGTCCTTATTGTTTGACATTAATAGGAGTCAGACTGGAATCAGTTCTAGGTTTATCTTTATCTTTATCTTATTAGGCATGTGATAGTTGTGGTTCAGATAAAAGGACATTTCAATTTAAACTGACGTACTGTAAGACAGTATATTATGAGGCAGACATGACTTTTGGCGGTAGCTGTGTTTATAAATGAAAAAAAAAATCCTGATTTCAGGACCATCGGATCGGATCGGTTAGGAAAACAGTGGTTATGGCTATGGTTATGGTTAGTTGGCTGGTTAAGCCTTCATGAAACTAATGTACATTTGTGCACAGGTGTGTGTGTGTCTTACCCAGTGCTGTCCATGCCAGCCCCATCACCACTCCTGGTGGGGTAACATCATACATTCGGTCAACTGTAAAAATAGGTTTCCCCACATAGTCCTGCAGGTTGTCAGGAGTAACAGTCACTGTGGATTTCTCACCACTGACAATACTGAATGCCACCTTACGGAACACCTGCCAGACGGAAAACGGATTAAACACACACATGTTCAATTTGTTGAGTGTAAGTGTTGTGTGCACTATTGTTTAACAGAGTCAAAATAGGGCTTCACAGTACTGACCTTTTCTACTTGTTTCTGCAGGTTTCTGACTCCAGACTCTCTGCAGTATTGCCTGATTAGCAGACTGAGAGCATCAGATGTAATGGAGGCCTTCTCATCAGTCAGACCGCACACAGACTGCAGCTGAGGTACCAGGTAACGCTAAACAAACACGCAGAGAAAGGAAAATTAAAAGCAAATGTACAAGCCGCATCCGAATTTTACTTAACACTTAATATAATGATTAGGAGAAAACCTATTCCAAAATATAAAATAAAATAATATAACACACACACACACACACACACACACACACACACACACACACAGTGAATGTGTATATGTATATGTGTGTGTGTGTGTGTGTATACATAAAACATTTATATAATAATAATTTATAATAGAATTTCTGCCTTTTTAGCTGTAAAGATAATTTTGTGTGTGTGTGTGTGTGTGTGTATATATAATTGTCTTTTTTTTTTAAATCACAGTCGAGAGCAGTGATAGAATTTGGTATTACCTCTGCGATAGCCAGTTTTTCCTGGGCCACATATCCGGACACATTGATCATCTCCATCCTGTCTCTGAGAGGCTCTGGGATGGTGTCAATCACATTAGCCGTGCAAATAAACAAAACCTTCAATGGATAAGACAGACACGGACAAGGCTTTAATAGTACTGCTTTTTACTAGCACTGTGGCATTGTGTATTAAAAAGCACACTCTCCTACTTTTGACAGATCTACAGGAACATCCAGATAGTGGTCAAGGAAGTTGGCATTCTGCTCAGGGTCCAAAAGTTCAAGCAGTGCAGATGACGGATCACCCTGGTAACCACGACCCATTTTATCCACCTGGTAGTGACAGGTATAAAAAAGCACAATATCATTAATATTATTAACTTCATCCAAGTGTTTTCTTGAATTCTGTTTTATGGAGAAAAATCACTAAAGCTTTAGGCGAAAACACCGTGGCAACACATTTGGTTGTACAGGAAACAAATGACATGGGATCAGTACATCAGGAGTCAGTCTAATGCCGAGTCAAACAGTCTCTTTGTAACTCCATTCCCCTGCATATACTGACCAGGATATCTATGGGTAAACGACAAATCTGTTCACTGCAGACAAAGCAGACGTCTCTCAATAAACGTAATGTATCTTCAATATTAACTCATTATTATCTTTTCTTATCTTAGTACTTATTAACTCACTAGACACAACTACTGTATAGAACAATGCTACTGACCTCATCGATGAGAACCAGAGGGTTTTCTGTCTTGGTTTTCTTTAGGCACTGAATAATCTTTCCTGGCATTGCTCCAACATATGTCCTCCTAGACGCACACAAAAACACATTTTTGAGAATCATCCCCACATTCGCTCAAGCTGTAACTTTATATCAATAAATTACATTGTTGTTATTTTCTGATCATGCATTCTGTAATTATCTGTAATAATTAACAGTATTGACTGACTTTTTACACTTCAAATCATCTTTGACTTGATGAATCTGCTACAAGTGCTAATTTTACAAATCAGCCAATTTATTTAAACAGGGATTAAGGAGGAAAAAGAGGAGGAATGGTGCACTGGGTTAACCAGATTAAGGAAAAAAATGCAGCCAATTCCAAGTCTGGTTAATGCAAACTATTTATTTTGGTAAAATATTAAATACAATATAAAATAAGGTTAGTGTTGGCTGATTTTCCTGACAGACCTGTGTCCTTTGATCTCAGCCACATCAGTCATGCCTCCCACGCTAAACCTGAAGTACTGTCTGTTGAGGGCTCTGGCTATGGAGCGAGCGATGGAGGTCTTTCCTACACCAGGGGGTCCATAGAAACACAGGATCTTTCCTTGGGTAGAGCTGCGCAGCTGGCTCACTGCGATGAACTCCTGCAGGCACACAGAGAGGAAGCATGTTCATTTCTTTAACCCGTGTGGACACATGTAACTCAATATATTTTGTCACATGGAGTGTGAGTTAGCATGTGCTAACCAATATGCGTTTCTTAACGTCATCCATCCCATAATGATCCTCTTCCAGAACCTCTTTGGCTCTCTCCAGTGATAAATTCTCCTCACTGTTGGTTCCCCAGGGCATGCTCGTCAGCCAGTCCAGGTAGTTGCGTGTCACACTGCAACAAACACAAATATACGTTCTATCATGACCTAAAATCATATCTTTCATATCAGAAATACCTCATACACCTGGATAGTCATCACTATCAGTTTAAGCATCATTACATTTACATGATAAATAATGTATGGTTCTGCTTAACATACAGTTGACCAATCAGTGTGCCATCTGCCATTTACTGTAAAAGTCAGATTAGCTTGGACTTAGACAGACTGACAATATAACCCTGGGTTCTGGCTGAAGGTGTAGAAAGCAAAGTGGACAACTGTTGTTCATCTGTTGTTGATGCATGTGACCGTGTAGATCAGGGGTGGCCAATACGTTGATCGCGATCGACCAGTAGATCGCGGCGGTAGTGCGGGTAGATCGCGTGCCAATTACAAAAAACATTCCGATGCGACCAGTCCGACGTCTAACGAGTGTCACCATGCACCTGCCCACATTTGGAAACATAGCTCATTGCTCGAGACGCGATGTCAGGAATGGACACAACTTGACAGTGAGCAGCGTGAGACGTGTGTGTGTCAGCGTTTGACAAACGGTTTAAAGACTGGAGACATGGAGCTGAGATCCAGACCTCATGGACAGTTTGACAACTTCCTCACAGAGGAACCACAACCACACAAACATGAGGACATGTGCCACCTCCTTCATTACTGCATTATTTGTTGCACATATTTTTCCAAATTCCATCCCACCATGACTGATGATCATATGGTAGTCTGCTTGTACATGGCAACCAGTGCAGTCATCAGAAATGTATTGTGCCATAAAGGTTTTACATAAACAGTATACACACACACACACACACACATAGCATATTTTACAGCAGGTAGATTGTTTTGACCTGGTCATTGTAAAAGTAGCTCACAAGCTGAAAAAGTGTGGACACCCGTGGTGTAGATAATGCACCTTCTCCATTTACAGACCACGTTTTTGTAGATTGTTTACTTTCTACTGCCTCAATATAACAATGTATGAACAACGTGCATGCCACAGCTCATAGGCACAAGTCCATGCAAGCATTTGTGATTTAAACAATGAAGGTGCGGTATGAGAAAATGAAAAATCTGTCAGTCTTAAACATGCCGACCTCCATGACTGACTTTATATTACCATCATATTATCAGTACTATTACCATCATCTTGCCATTGCACCTTATATACCTACTTATCTGTGTTTTGTTTTTTATTACTTTTAAATTTTCTAACTCAATATCTTATTTTATTCTATTGTATTTTATTGTATTCAATATACCTGCTATGACAACTTAACTTAGTTTCATCTGTCTGTCTGTCTGTCTGTCTGTCTGTCTTACTGGTTAGACAATCAGATTTAGCTGATCATATGCACCATGTACATGCAAGGCAAGTAAACCTGCCACAGTTCTGACATTAATGCCACCGGCAGTGTTAAAGGAATCTCATAAAGCATAATTCTCTATGCAGAATCTATGCAGAATGTTGAGTAATTGTTCAATCATGACTACTAATTCTGCAGTCTTTCTTAAGGAAACCAAACATCAGAAGCCAAAGGCCATTGCAGGCCTGTGGAACAAAAAGCTTACACAAGACCTACTTGAACTCCGATGAGTGGTTGTCAAGCAATCCCAATTTGTTAAGTTCTTCATCGATTACGTCCATTATGTGCTGGGGGACAGTCTTGTTCTTGAGTCTCTCTCGAAACTTCTCCTCAATTGCGTCTTTGTCCTCTTTTTCCAGACCCAGCTCCTGAAAACAGCCACAAAATGCTCTCAGACTTGCAACACAAATCTGCTAGAGCACAGACTGGAAAGTAGCCACTGCCTGGGGGTCAGTCTCAACAATAATAATAATAAGTATAATACCAATAGCAGCAACAACAATAACAATGTCATTAGCATAAGGGTGACAGCTGGAGAGCACATAGGATACATAGCCTGCTCTACCTTCTTAATGATCTTGAGCTGCTCCTGTAGCAGGTACTTTCTGTGGGTCTGTTTGATCTTCTCCTCCACCTGTGAGCAGAGCAGTGACACAGATCAGGGACTGAGGGTACGAGCTGTGCAGTGGCTGGTTCAACTCATGGTACAATACCTCTCGGCCGAGTCGCTGCTGTAGTTTACTCAGTTCATACTCCTTCTTTAGCAGAGACAGAGCCTTGTACAGACGTTTTGGGATCTGCAAAGACACATAGCAACAGGTTTCAAATGGTGTCCAGCTTCAATAAAATTTAAAAAAAAATGTAAAAAAAAAAAGTTCAGAAAACATCAAAATAAAGTTAAGAAAATTAAGTTAGAAATTGAAGGCTGAGGCCTAACCGATTAGTTTGGCTTAAACCTCAACAAAAGAGCAGTGTCCAGCCACTTCTCTGAATCTATATTATAGAATCATTCATGATAAGACAACTCACATTGATCTCCTCCAAAACATCCTGTAGTTCGTGTGACTCTGCTCCTGTCAGAGCTGCTCCCATGTCACTGAGGTAGATGGGATTATCAACCACTCTCTGACCAGCCTGCATCATCTGAAGGACAGACTCTCTGAACCAAACAAACCAAACAAAAGGACTGTAGCATCACTACATTTGGATCTCTGACTAAGCCTGTTAAGACTAATTAGAACGACAGAACGATAGACAGACAGACAGACAGACAGACAGACAGACAGACAGACCATATGTGAACTGCTTGGCTACCTTACTCCAGGCCTATAGTGCAAACTGTAAGCTGTGCAGCGTATGAGGACAAGTGATAGTGTGTCAGATGAGCATCTGACCTATAGAGGGGGTTGAGTGCAATAATGTCCCTGATGGTCTTCACTATTTCTGCTGTCAATGCCTGCAGAAGAAAGCACATCATTTTCTTTTAAATTAGACAATTTGTTCTCAAACATATGCCATCAAATTCTACATCTTGGCTCATGCACCACATGCTGTGGAATATGCTTCATACCTTGACCTCCTCTGTGACAGTGAATTGCTCATGCTGAACATTGTCCACTTCCACCATCAGGATGTTGGAGGAAGGCAGAGATTGGAGCTCTGGTCTCAGGTCTGCCTCTGAAATCTGACCAGATAGAAAAGTGTTCAAATCACAAGCCCCTAGTACGAAAAACAATATAAACAACAAATACTTTCACTAACCATACCAACGTACTAATGACGATGAGGATAATAGTTGTAATAACGTCCACATAGTCAACAGCCTTAACTGCGTTCCCTGACTTATAATTATTAACAAATGTACAGTGAAAAAAACTGATCAACCTGTGTCTCCATGGGAATCCAGGGTAGAATAGCACCCCTTTGCTTATTATAGGAGACGACCAATGTGGTGGAATGTCAATCAATCAATCAAATTTTATTTGTATAGCCCATATTCACAAATTGCAATTTGCCTCATAGGGCTTTAACAAAGAGTACAGGGTGTGACATCCTCTGACCTACACCCTCAACAAGGGCGAGGAAAAACTGCCAAAAAACCCCTTTTAACAGAGGACAAAAACGCAGAAACCTCCAGGAGACACTCATGTGAGGGTGGGATGTGAGGTGGGATGTGTTTTAATGTAGTGTACATGGTGATAATACTACTATAAGGTGTGTCCTATAAGTCACATTTTCATAAAAAAAGATAGGGAAGAAGACCAAACTGTTCACTGCCTGGCTTGACTACAGGAACACCTATGGCTCAATGGCGCACACAGACATTGGAATGCCAAGATTTCTATAATATCAACAGAACCTTAATCAAGAACGTGATGGGACTGTGAAGACAACCCTGGGGGACACCTAAAAGCAAACTGCACAGGTCAAAATCAACTGTAGTACATACTGTACCAAGAATGCTATGTTATCCACTGTGAACAATAAGCCGCCTGCTCAACAAAGATGACATCAAGTCGTATGCCAGAAATGAGCAGGAAATCTACTCCACACCATCATCCACAAAAATAACATATGCATTTCAAGTATGGTCGAATAATAACAAAAAGGGGCAATTTCAAGAGCAAGTACTGCCATCAAAGAAGTGGCTGATATTAGAAAAACTTACCAATGGCCGAAGAATGCTGGCCTGACAGAACAGCACAAAATAAAGCATCAGTCATGGCTGCACAGCAACACCCCTGATGAACAAGGCTAATAGAGGCCAAGGTCTACCACAGCAGACAAGACCCAAAGTACAGGCTGTGCAAAGATGTCCTTAAAACAGTGCAGCACATAATAGCAGGGTATTAGCTAGCTACAGTTGCTACAGATGTTACCCACAGTAGCTGAGACAGTGTACAGGAACATCTGTACTCAGTATGGATTAGAAGTAGCCAAATCTTGATGGGACATTCCACTGAAAGTGGTTAAAAACTACAGTGCTAAGGTCTGCCTTGTAGGATGACAAAAGATTGAGAAGTACCAAAGACTGAAAGAACAACTGAAACATGGTGATCAACAGTTATGACTCATAACTGGTGATCACTGTGCTAATGAGACCATTGGAGTGCTGTGACCCCAAACTGGGAGAATGGCTCCAACAGAACTCTGGATCAACATCTGAAGCCTCAGTCCAGAAGAGTGGAATCCAGGTTTTCTTTAAGTGTATTTGTGTGTGGTTATTTGTCTACACACATCTTTGTTTACTAATACTTACAATGGAAGAATAGCACAATTTCACATTTTATAGAACTTAAACTCCATTTTTGACACAACTTCCTATTAGCCAGGTACTGTAGTTAGTTCACCTTGGGGGACTATGCCTTTGAGCATGTCTAAGAGCATGTGAGGCTCTTGTTACACACCGTGTCCTGTAGCTGCTCTGCCAGAGACCCTGGCTGCCCCTTGCGGCTATGTTTTGATTTTCGTCTCAGGGGAGGTTTGGTGTGGGCCTCAGGCTCAGACTCTGACAACACGTTGGACATCTCGGCATCCTCTGGTTCCACCTCCAGCTGTCTTGTGATCCGGATCCTTAAAAGGGACGAGTGCACAGTACATATTGTTGTGGTCCACACGAGGTCACAGCTGGAGCAGGTGATCTGACTATTTTATATCAGGATATTTTGTGAAGACATTTGATGTTCTATTTTTCAAGTGAATTGCGGAGATCATGATATTTTGGAACATTTACACTCAGTCGATACAACTTAACAGCCTACACCAAGGTGGATGATGAGGCCAGTGGTGCACCCGTGATTCATGTCTGTACAGATATATTTTAAAGCAAAGTTAAATGTGAGGCAAGGGTTGACACAGCTGGGAATGTTACAAACAGTAATGTCAAGGTGCTGGTAAGAGTACATTTCAAAGCTGGAGGAAAAAAATAATTTCAATTCAGATCATGGATTGTGATTGTGTGTTAAGAAGTTTGTGATACATTTTATTTGTCAATCTACCATGACTATAAGAAACAAATTCCAACAAATGGCAACACCCAATTTACTCCAGACTTTTAGTCTATCAATGGCAGTACTGACACTGACCTGCGATGTCCCATGACGATCATCCTCAACTTGTCACCCAAGTCCTGCATCTCATGAATCTGAACAAAAGTCCCTGTAGGGTAGACGGCATCAAGAGACTCCACCACATCTGACTCATTACTGTAACAGATAGAGATACTAATCAGCCACACAGACAGAAGGCAGCTCACATATTCCTGAAGCAAAGCACATGACAAATTATTATGCAATATATTGGACACATTTATTAAAATATTTAGAAATTAGCTAACACATCAATTAAATTATGAAACAGCAGCAAGAAATGTTCAGTAAGTCAGTCTCAAGTTAACATCTAAATACTACTGGACAAGATGGGTAAAAGCATATCAGAACACAGTTCAAGAGTACACAGGAGCTCTTGTTGTAAAGATGACATTACTTGTCATCTCTCTTCAGAAAGACTCCTGCATATGGTTGAGCCAGGCGAACCTTCCTCCTTAACAGCTCCATCAATTCCTTGTTTTTTACCTGGCAGTAAAAAGCACAACATCCTTAACACACTGCATTAAACAGACGTTCGTCATTTTAGCTTCACCTATCTACAAGTGTATCTCAATAAATTGGAATATGTGGTAAAGCTCATTTATTTCAGTAATTCAATTAAAAAAAGAAACTCTCATACTGTATATCATAGATTAATTACTAAAAGTGAAATATTTCAAGCTTTTATTTGTTTATTTGACAATTTTGTCTTACAGCTCATGAAAACCCTACATGTCTGTTTCTCAGACAATTTACATATTGTGACAGTCAGTATCATAGACACATAGCGTTACACTCCAATCGGGTTTGAAATATTTCACTTCTCTGGCTTGTTCAAAGCTTTTTCACTGTCAAGCAGAAACTCAGATACGTTGACTAGAGCTTCGCATTCACTTATAGCAACTTGTGACGATACAAGGCGGGTTACTATGCTATTTATTTGCTCTTGACTGTATGATTATACAAGAAAAAGCATTTTGCTGCCTCCTGGCCTTCCCCCCCGACTCACACTGAAGAGGTTTGACTCGTGAAGGGTGTTGCTGTCGGGTTACATCATCCCATGCTTAGTGAAGTGCCTTCCTCACCTCTATTATTTTGATGAAGCGGGGGAACACTGGGTTCCTGCTCACAGC
This sequence comes from Trinectes maculatus, assembly GCA_016785345.1. Lineage (NCBI taxonomy): Eukaryota > Metazoa > Chordata > Actinopteri > Pleuronectiformes > Achiridae > Trinectes > Trinectes maculatus. The sequence continues at coordinate 64,626 of JAFBJQ010000190.1, read as the reverse complement.
GACTAGCGGCACATTAGGAAACACGTCTGGAACCATCATAGGCGTGAGAGCCGTCATCTGAGGACCGCTATACGGCACTCCACCATCTCCCCCGGACTCATCACCCCCGGAATCTGCACTCTCCCCGCCGTCCTCCCCGGAGAAGCCTGCGCCGCTGGCCCTGTTCCCGAGCATCCTACACTGTAGCATGTTGAGTCGCGGGATCGGTGTGAGAAGACCGGTTTGGCTATGGAGAACTGCACCGGCTCGCATCCACCTGTGAGGTCTGAGGGTCAGCCTGCATCCAGCTGTCTTTACTACGGTGACCGGGATGTTGGAGCAGCAGCTGGTTCTTGTGCAGGTGTAGAACCGTGGCAGCTGGAGCCGGCTAGCGGCTGTGGTGTCGGGCTGTAGGGCTCGGTAGCAGCCTGGCCACCTTAGTTTTAGAAGAGCTGGAGCTCTGTACATCTGTCTTGCAGCGTTCAACAACTTCACACACGAAGCCATGTTGATCTGGAGCTTTCCGTGAGCACGTGACCTTCCTTTTCCGTCAACGTTTTATGACGTAGTACGGCTCATGCAACTTTCTTAAAGCGTCCAGTTGACCTACAAACAAGCACGCGCAGAAACATAAGTTGTTCTTCACCAGGGGCGTCAGGTTTTAAGGACAGGGCGTTTAGCCTGCAGCAATTGTAATGCAGAAGATGACTATTAATCTTATTAATTTATTAACTGTGTGAGGCCTGGTTTGTTCCTTTTAGGTTCAGCATCACAAGAATGGAGAACATTTTGTAATATATCCAGCAACGTGTTCCTCAAGATTTCTAGATGTTTAGAAACAACATGTTAGATCAGCATTCTAGAGAGAATATATAGAAAATAAGTACAATAATTAATGCACCCTTGTTAATGTATTATTTTAAAAGCAAAAATTAATATTCATGAGAAATAAAATTCATAATACATTCATATCTTTTCAGATGTTTCTAATATAAGATAAATGTTTTAGATTTATGACAAAAGAGAAATGCTTGTCAGTGGTTAAACTCTGAAATCTTAACATGAGGTAGTCTGCTTGGTGTAACTTTTTTACTTATTCACTTTCTAATTCATTTTTAACTTCACAGTCCCTCCTATTTTGTTATTTTGTCTCTCATAAGCTAGTATTATTCTATACTGTACTGGTTTTATTTTGCAAATAACTATGTTGATACTGTATCTATATAAAATTTTGTTTATTTGTCTGTTAACATTGTCTTTGTTTGTTTTATACTAAACTGACAATTGTCTTACCATTTATGCTCGGATGTTACCATTTAAATTGCATATACTCAGAAACATTCAACAGTGAATGTTTTTTCCCTGATATTGCTTAAACTCCACAAAAGCTTTTGTTTATTTTTCAAAACTGCATTTTTCCCTGAAAAAACCTTTGTGAACATGACATCAACTCAGGCAGACGTGTTCCAAACTGTCCTATTAGGAAAATACCAATGTAAGTGTAGTGATAACATAAGCCTTATGTGTGATGACATTATTAAACAACTAATAATGGGTTCTTTCTTTTAACCCTAGTCTTATCCACAAGTCCAAATTTAAAATGAGCTGATGACTACATACACATAGTGTGTGCTCTGATACTCCTCATTTTAACAGAGTTATTCACTGTAGTATTATAAGAGATATCGGAGATTTGTTATTTTACAGTAATAATGTAAGATCTAAAGGATGCTTTGTATTTGCCTTTTAGCTCTAAATATTCACAATAACTCTTGCTTCAGCAGAGTAGAGAGTAAAAATCGCCAGAGTTCTCCTTTAACACTAGTTTAACACTAGTAACTTCGTAGGACCTATTAAGTCCAAGTCAATCAATCAAATTCAATCAATATGATTAATAATTAATAATAATAATAATAATAATAATGACAACAGCAATAACTATTATTATTATTATTCATTCATTCATTTTGTACCTTTTAATCCTTTTCAGGGTCGCGGGGGGAGCTGGAGCCAATCCCAGCTTTATAGTATTGAGCCATGTTGCTGATGAAGATGATTTATTAGGCAATTGCATTAAAAATAAATACCTGACAGATCAAAACTTTTTTTAGATGTATAATTGTTTTCTTAGTCATCGTCTAACTCCTCCTCTTCATCTGTGTCCTCCGACTCCTCCTGGGCAGCTTGCTGCTCCTCCAAAGCTTCTTTTATTGCCTGCTCCTCCTCCAGTGAGGGGTCCAGTGCTTCTGTGATTCCTGGTTCACTGGTGTATTCTTTCTGTGGCAAGGGGGGGACAGGTGGGTTGTACCCCTCCCCTGAGTACTTAAAACCCCATCCAACATATATGTTCTCAAACTTCCTAAAAAAGAGACATCACATAGGTGTTTGTAAATTACAACATTGCTCTTAGCAATATAAGATTGGAATATCTTGATCTTTTCATTTACTTTCCACAAGCATATGCATATGCCCCTGGCCAGAGGTTAGATCGCAGCACAGCAATTGCATGCTGAGAGGTAAGGTTGGAGGATATCTTGGAGCTCCATGGAGGGGTGTTGAACATTTCTGAAAGACAAATTTCAAAAAAGTTAAAGGAAGAAAATAAGTCTTAGTGTGAGGTTTTATCTAGTTATACTTATTTATCAATGGGAGTTGCAAGGGGGTTGTAGTTGCTTCCAATAAATTGTCATAACTTCCAACACTGGGTGAAATGCAGGGTCCACAATTATTGCATGTCTTTATCACACATTCACTTCTGCACATGGTTTACAGTTGTCTACCCTGTATGTCTTTTGACTATGGGAAATTGCTAGACTACCTGAAGAAAACCAACATAGGCACAGTCTGAACATGCAATTTTGAACAATTTTTGCTTTTGCAGACAACCCATACGACATTTCATTCAGATTCTTGTATCTAGACCGAATAAATTCTTATAGCTAATATATAATTATCTGTATTTAAAAAAGAGCATTGTACTCTGGCGCTGATTAAGCAAACAATTGCTGTACGTGATATTACATACAGCAGTGATGACATATTTTACAGCCCAGCTGAAGGTTGCATTACCTTTTTACCTCAGAAAAGACTTGCCGCCCAAGGATAAAAGACTGGTTCTTACTTCCACCTGTCACCACTTCATCCTGTATGACCACATGTTATACAACTCTGCCATCAATATGTAATCAGCAACCTTGCCCAGGGGCTGGTGCTACATCCTCTCCAAACCTGAATGTAGTCATGTGGAAATACATCAAGTAGCCACTTGCGTCAGGTATTACACTCCCATCTCCCTCTCTAGTTAGTGCTGGGTTCAAAAAAGGGCTACTCATTATGCCTCTGCATTGAATTCCAAAGTCTATGTAACATGACAAATAAGAATAAATAAACCTCCACTGTTGTGGCCCATTGTGGATAGCGACACCCAAGCGTAATTCCAAGCCTGGACATAGGGCGAATTAAAGACTTATTCCCCTCCCTAGTTTGGCATGAAAATGTCAAAAGGCAAAAACGAACCAGCATCTTGGGAGAGGGGCGTAAGCAGAGGGGGCCCAACCTCTGGCTCAGGTTCATCAGGGTCCTCCTCTTTTTCCTCAGCTTCTCCATCATCATTAAAGTCTTCTTCTGCTTTAACAGACATGTTCAGCCAAGTACAACGACCCTAAAGCAGTTCATATTTACATGTTAAACAAGTACAAAAATATCAGCTAAGAAAATGCTCCAACAGTGCCCGCGGTGTACCTGTGGTAGGATGTGCTCAACATGATGCACCCAGGTGGACAGATCTTTTGCCATCTCAGCGACTGAAATGCCCTCAAAATCATGATTTACTTCATAGCTGTCTCGTGGTACCTCATCCTCCTCATCACCTTCCTGCTCCCCAGCATGGAAGAAGCCCTGAGGGCTGACCTGTGTTCCAGCAGAGATCCGAGCAATCTGTGCCCTCAGATAGTTGGCTTCGTTCCCAGGAAAAGGAGGGTAACTGTTAACTGTTGTGTCCAGCCTCCCAGTGAAGAACTTACGGATCTGACGTGCAACATTGATCTGCGCAGGAGTGACTGAAGGGAGCTTCACCCAGGGAAGACCGGGCTCTTTACACACATAGTAAACAAATTTGTTAGCACCTGTTCCTATCTCCTTTGGCACCACTGGAAGGGATTTATATGTTGACTGCGGAAGTGGATCCATCTAAAAAAAAATGAAGGAGCACATGACTGGAGAAATCAATTTCACTTTTTCACCTTAAAAACATTAGGTGACTCATGGAGAAAGTATTATTTTAATGTCAAAAACTTAATGAAACAATTCATGACGAGGTCAGATTAAAGGTTGCACAAGGAAATTATGGAAGAAAAGTGTCTTCAAGGAAATGTGTGTAAGGACACAAATTCCAGTACTATGTGTAGAACATAGCACTCACATTTACAAGTATAAACTGGGACCCTGCTGTCAAGATTTCAGCGTAGGATTCATCTTGCAAGTGTAAGAGCAGAGAAACTATGACAAAGATGAAAGGCATCATGTTAATGAATGCAAAGGTTGACAGGGAGCGTATGGCCTTGTCATGCTTCAGAGGGTGGTTTGAGTTGGTCCCTTATATGTACTATGGGCAAACTAAAGAGTCTTACATTTGTTGCTAGCTGTAGAAGAACGCCAGTACAGAGAACAGAACAACATCTGGCGCAAATACATGAGAGAGACAGTAGCACTTGAAACTGAAACTGAAAACAGAGGTTTGGCAGCAGATGAATTCAGAGAAGGGAACTGGTGTAAAATTAAGCACATCAGTGGACAACGCTCACAGAGAAGAAGGGATGAATATACCTGATGCTGTAAAGGAAAAATCAAATGATCCTGATAAATAAAAATCAATGACTCCTATATATTTCATCAAAGAAGTCTACCGGAGAAGGCTGCAGTATCTTTCTCATTTGACTTGTAAGTTTTTCTATGAGCTGAAAAACCTACAGAAAGTGGTTGACTTAACTGACAGTAAATTGGGAAGAATACATAAACGTAACATACATCAACGTAAGTCGGACCATACATTCATTGTGCCATTGTGCATACATAGTGCCACTAGATGTCGGTATAACACCACGCTAAAATAAGAGTTTATTATGGTGAATTGCCTTTTTTGGCAATTTTCCCTCTTGACACACCGTAGGGGTTGATATCGCGAGTGTAATGAGCATTTCCTTTAGATTTCTGATATCAACCGTGTAGACCCTGTGTTGTGAATAAACCTACGGTATAGCCACGATCCCAAACCCATCTGTGTCCGTGTGCATCTCCTTACCGACTGATATCAGAAATCTAAAGGAAATTCTCATTACACTCGTGATCTCAACCCCTACGGTGTGTCAAGAGGGACAAGAGGGACAAAAAAGGCAATTCACCATAATAAACTCTTATTTTAGTGTGGTGTTATAGCGACATCTGGTGGCACAATGTATGCACAATGGCACAATGAATGTATGGTCCGACTTACATCGAAATTCGGTTTCGACACATTCTCAGGAACGGATCTCCGACGTAACTCGAGGACCCCCTGTATTCTAATCAGCAGAATTATAAATTACAGTGTTGTATAAAATGTGTCACAGGCATTGCTAATGCTAACGCGAGCTAGTGCAAGCTAGCTGAGTTATTATCATGAACAGAATGTTAAATTACCGTGCAAAGTGTATCAGAGATTTCCCTAAGCTAGCGCGAGCTAGCTCAAGCTAGCTAAGCTGTTATAAACAACGGAATGATAAATTGCAGTGCAAACTGTGTCAGAGATGTGTGTGTGTGTGTGTGTGTGTGTGTGTGTGTGTGTGTGTGTGTGTGTGTGTGTGTTGTGGTGAAAGATGTGGGAGCTATAGCAGAAGAAGCAGGAAGATCTGCACAGATTGAAAAAAGGCAGTGCAGTGAGTGATGTTAATCATCACTGATGGACCTCTGCTACCATCTGGTGGTAAAAAATATGAAACACATGTTCAATGTATTTTCCATGGGAAAAATATTGCACAAAAATAATCAGTTGTGTAAAAACTATATGGCGCTGCAGTGAGAAAGGTAATGTCACCCATCTCCCAAAGGAGCTGGATTTTTTGATGTATGAACTGTACAAATCAGACAAAAACTGTGGCCGAACTGGCGACACTATTTATTGTGTGAATGATAGTGTCTCAAAAACATAAAGTGGGAGCAGTGGGTTTCTTCTACTAATGGAATTCTTGTAGTATAAATCTAAATTACTTTGAATTCATTAAGGCATAAATGAATATACACTTACATAACATGGAGGAGGTGTTGTCTTTACAGCTAATTTAAACAAGAGCAGGTTAAAAAAAAAAAAGAGAGGCTTCTTATCAAAGCCTGATAAAATATAATTTCATTTATAATGTTCCAAAAAGAGGTCTGGTCATCTTTGTGGCTGAGGAGAATTAATGAAACATAATTCGTTTCTACTCAGAATTATGGAGAAACATAAGAATTATGTTCCTCTATAATTCTTATGTTTCATAATTGTGTTTTATTGATTCTCCTCAGAATTATGTTTCATTAATTCTGGTAAACATACTGGATACTTTCCTCTTCCTCACCTCATTCTCATCATTGTGCTGAGTCTCTGCCACTCTCTCCTCTTCCTCAGCTGCTTCATTTGTGCTTCGCGCTTCATTTTCCTCCCCCTGTCTGCATTCAGCTTCAGCAACAATGTAGTTGCTCTCTGTTCCCAGAATCTTGCCCCACAGTCTGCAGTGCAGGAGTTCCTGTGACTCAACAAGCTGCCTGAGAGCAAGAAAGACCCGCTGCAACTCCTCTCTTCCTATTCCCACTCCAGCCTGCTCCAGGTAGAAGCCAATCTCACTCACGTTAGGAAGAGGTGTTTCCACCTGATGATGACCAAGAAAAGCTGTTACACTATGACCATTAATTCATAGTTATACTCATAAAATGTTGTTTTAATGTATTTTCAGGTGAGAGATCAAAAATATTAAAATAATTCAAATACATAACATCAGCCATCTGCCATCACCAGATCAAAGGCACTTCCAACAGTAACTGGGCAAAAGGGTCAGGGTTAAAAATCCAACCAAAACAATTGCTTTTGTCGAATAATTTGCTACAATATGCTAAGTTGGATATCCTGTTTGATACAATTTTTCTTCAAACTGCCATGAGAAATGTATAATATAGGTATGTGTAGCCAATACCAGCTCATCCTCCTGTTCAGTGTCTTCTGAGCCAGAAAACAGCAGCTGTTGCTGTTCAGCCAGCAACTCAGCAGCTGTAGTCTGTGGAAGGTCCTGCAAGGTGCTTTGTGTGTCTTCAAACAATCCCCTCTTGACATCGTAGCTCATATCCTCAATCATATCCACCAGATTCTGTGGCTGCTCATCCATCGCCTTCATAAGCACCCGTGTGAGGTGGTCATAGCTGGAGTAAATAAGAACACTAGGTACTAAGAGTAGGACCTTTTAAAGACAGATCTCATAAAAATGATACTCACACATGGAAGCAATTACATGTAATATATACTGTATTTACCACTGGCAGTCTTCGTTTAGGTGCGTCTGCGCGCTTCAGTAAACTTAGCACTAAAAGTAAGGAAATGTGTGTTTGGTGGATTATTTCGTTGTTGTAATAATGCTTCTTGGCAATAACTCTTTGCAATGGATCATCATACCACCTTTTACTGATCTGGATAGAGTAACTTCATGCTCGTGTTCCGCAAAACCAAGTTGTGGCATTATTTGGAGTGAGCCCTAGTGAGGCAAATGAGGAAAACTCAGAGTTTGGGTGAGTCAAACAGCGTTTACTCGGAACAGAGTACAGAACACAACAACAACATGGGCGGGACGGGCTGAGCGTCCATGCTGGCGGTAGACAGGAGGAACATGGTCCGGCACCGGCGTCAAACCAGAACCCTGAACCTGTTGGGAAACGACCTTGGCCGTGGAAGGTGGACGACCCCGACGGGGAACCTGGGCCAGACTAAACACTTCATCAGCCACCATGTGTGCTGGCTTTAGCCTGTCCACGGTCACACTCTCTCTGCGCCCACTCACATCTAGCACAAAACACTTAGAGCCGGCCTCCAGTACTCTAAACGGGCCATCGTAAGGAGGCTTGAGGGGTGACCGCTGCGCGTCGTGTCGCAGAAAAACAAACCGAGCAGTCGCGAGCTCCGTGGGTACAAACGACCGTGGAAAAGAGTGGTGAACGGGCGACGGAGTAAAAACGGTCTTGGAGTTGTCTTTCCCAGCCACATGCTGAATGTCTGTCGTGAACTCGGAGATGGCAGCCAGGTGGCGTTGCTGACGAGCAGACCATGGCTCAGTCACTTTGGACATAGCAAACGTCAGGGATTTATGGTCGACATAGGCGTTGAAGGAGCGGTCCTCTAGCAGGAAACGGAAGTGACGCGTTGCTAAGTATAACGCCAGCAACTCTCGGTCAAACACGCTGTACTTGCGCTCGTTGTCAAGAGCGCCGCTTTAGCCAGAGCAGACTTAGCCCCGTCAAAAGCCTGGATCCGCTCGGGGGTCCAGTCGACCTGGTCGCTGGCTTTCCGTAGCCGCAGGGCCTCGTAAAGTGGCCGCAGGAGATGGGCAGCGCGAGGGAGGAAACAGTTGTAAAAATTCACCATGCCCAGAAACTCCTGCAAAGCCTTAACAGAGGCGGGGCGGGGAAAATCTGCCACTGCCTGCACCTTTGAAGGTAAGGGAACTGCGCCCTGTGCCGAAATGCGGTGGCCCAAAAAGTCTATCACCGGCAGACCGAACTGGCACTTCTCCAGGTTGACGATCAGGCCGTGTTCATCAAGGCGCTGAAACACCAGTTTAAGGTGTGAGAGGTGCTTGTCTGCTGATGGGCTGGCCACCAAGATGTCGTCCAAGTAGACGAACACAAATGCGAGATCCCGCAAAACCGAGCCCATCAACCGCTGAAAAGTTTGTGCCGCACCTTTAAGGCCGAAAGGCATGCGCAAGAACTCAAAAAGTCCGAACGGGGTAATCACCAATGTGGCAAATGAGGAAAAGTCAGAGTTTGGGTGAGTCAAACAGCGTTTACTCGGAACAGAGTACAGAACACAACAACAACATGGCGGTAGGCGCCAAAACTATATATCTAAACTACGCCCCTCTGGCACTTTACTGCCATGATCTGTTTCTGCTTCTAGGGCATATTTATAGTGTGTGATTTGCAAAACACCTGTCATAGCCTACATCACATATCACAGGTAACAGTCCCTGTTATTTGGTTGCCTGTCCTAGCTAAATACAGAGAAAACTACCTCTGTACCTGTTTTGGTTTCGGAGAAACAATTGGGTTTTTCAATCAGATCGCTCGTCAAACCGGAAATTCCAGTTCCCAGTTTTGATCTCGGATGTCTGGTCACTGTATATCATATCAGAATATTCTTGTTAAGCCCACGATGAATGTTAAAACATGCCGAACCACGTGTGCTGTATCACAGCTACATGTATGACCTTTGCAGCAAAAAAAAAGAAAACCACGTGATAATCAGTTTGGTATTCGGTGAGGTAGGATTAATTAAATGCGCTGACAGTTCATTGACAGATTGCGCTGAGTGGAGCGGCTGACCAGTCCAAGATGGCGGCCCCAAATCTGTTTTTTTTTCACTGACACGGGGCAGGCCCAATCATTGTGTAGCATTCTCACAGAGGAGGTGGAGCCAGCATGTCACCTCTCCTCTCTCTCTCTCTCTCTCTCTCTCTCTGTCTGTCACTGAACGGCATGTACGTCAGTCAGCAGGCTCGGTGCCAGAATGGAGAGAAAATGGAAAGAGGGCGCAGAGAAACTGCGTGAAAAAAAGAACCTTGCTCTCCAAGCAAACGCAGCCAGATATACAAACAGTAAAGACATGTTTGTCAGGGCAGGGCCAGCTCCCGTGGCTGATGACAGTGGTGGACAGCAGCAGGTAATGCAGCTGTGCACCTCTTTACAAGAGACTAAATCCAATAATTTTAGTAAATGCAAGGCCACCACTCACCAACATATGAACTGAGTCAGTGGGCAGCATTCTAATTTCCTTATGAGGCCATTAATTGTTCAACTATTTGGTTACATCTATCCTTTTTGACTGGGTGAGTTAACAATTTATTGAGTACTACTCTTGATCATTTTAGCATCTGATCAATCGTTTCTCATCTCTATTCTTTCTCTTCCTCCCTGAAACACATAGGCACACCCAGTGGGATGAATGCTGCTTTAAGATTCATTACTGTGATGGAGTGGTGGAGTACACATTTTTGTAGTGTTAATAAGAGACACTTTTTGGCAGTATTTAATGTGTCCACTCTCACTGATTATGTGGTTTTAGAAGGTTGCACAGACCAAAAAAAGTGTCCGTTATTGAATATGGTGGGCCGTTCTGATCCAAAAATGCCAGCGCCGAATTTGCTGCAAATAGTCACAACTACTCATTCTTCATTAGTGTTTACTGTAAAACCCAGTAAACAGAGGGGCGATAGACCATAATAGACCATGGTATCATATTGGTATTCATTGTTGTTATTAAGCTTTAATGTATGTTAACAGAGGTACACTGAGTATGGCTTAATTAAATGATCATTTCCACATCAGTTTGTTGAATTGTCATTTCAGCATCAGTGTGTTTGTTCTCTGTAGCAGGTTTCCTGGTCTATCAGGAAATACAGGTGCATCTCAGTAAATTAGTGGTAAAGTAATTCAGTTCAAAAAGTAAAACTCTCCTATATCATAGATTCATTACACACATACTAAAATATTTCAAGCCCGAGTGTACCCTATAGTGTAATACTGTGAGTCCACCATATTGAATTAGTCACAATCATAGACTGTGGTCACAATTGAGATACTGAGATACAAATTATGAAAACACAAAACTCTGTAAGTCATAATTGTCAAAATTATAACAGGCTTTAAATATTTCACTTTGTGTACAATGAAACTGTTATCTACTCGAGTTTATAATGAGCATATTATGTTGTATGTTGAATGTTGCTAATGGCTTACTGCTGCTGTTTTCACATTAGGTTCGCAGGCCAAGCTAGCCAGCATGAGCTAACAGCACGCGCACGCGCACACATACACACCGGTACTTACAGATTCAGGTTGCTTTTGGTACTGGTTTGTAACATGTAGGCCTTGAACGAGGCAGCTGATTGCAGCCTCAGCTCATTGTTGTCTTGGTTTACATCCATCGCCCCTCAAATGCGTTTGTTTCTCTCGTCTCTCAGTTTAAGCCTGTGTAACGAACACAGCAAGACAGAGAGGCAGCGCGTTGTCTAACTTCAGCGGTTGCCATGGTTACGGCAACACACTGGGTGCAGATGACATTGCCTCCCACGGAGTTGCAGCGGCATAACAGCAATTTAAAAAACTAGAATATCAAAAAATATAATTGAAATCAAACTAATTACCAGACATTTCAATTCTGTCTTAATCGTTTGGACATCTTTCCTTAAGTTGTCATTAAGTTCTGCCCCGAGTTTTAGGATACAAAGCAACGTTGTGTGGACTATCTCTCTAAGGTTTAGAGTCTAAACTTTAGACAGTGAATGACTGACTATGGCTGCTGAACTGATCTAATATTACAGCCACTGCCACCAAAGGTTTTAGTAGAAACACCATTATGAAACTTGCAATGGATTTGAGCACTTGTACCAATGCTTCAGTGTAGCAACACTGCGTACGCACACAAACGTGGCGCACGCCTTTCACGCTCGCGGTCAGATTTATCAAGAGTGAAATGAACGTGAGAATGTGCGGACCGCCACGGCAGCGTCTAACCTGGCGTCCGCCCATTTCTAATAGGTTTTGAGGTTTTGTCCGTTGGCGACACCTAGAGACTGTGCAGTGAATTGCAATGATTCGGAATGATGGAATCAGTCGAATCACAAATGAAAACAACTATTATTATTACAATTTTAACACTGAAGCCTTATGAACTTGGATGTGTTTTTATTTATATCTGCATACAGATGGATGGAATAATAACAATGACAGCTTTGGGTTTACTGAGGGACACAGTAAATTGGTGTTTCAAGATCACACTTTTGTCTTTGGCCCGTGAGGGGTGAATGGCTCATCAGCTGTTTTATGGGCGATCATGTTGGAACTGTGTGCCAAGGTGGGGGCAGCTTTGGAGATAGCCAAGTCCCGCATCGCCACTTCCCTTACAGGTGCTCACTACTCTGTGGTTCTCTGCGACAGGGTCATAACCCTGGGGACTAGAAAGGGGGCAATTCCTGAAGAAAATACAATGTGAACGCTGAAAGCTGCGTATCGACACTCTACCGAGCGAGCTGAACAGATGAGCCGAAGACTCCAACATCTGCCGAATTAGCACGAAAGCAGGAGTTCGAGCATTTACAGCCTCTGCCACACAGAGGCCGCTCCACTTCCCACACCCAGCTCTAAGAACCACCGCCTCGCACACTGATTGACATCCACGCAGTCCAGTCCTAAAACTCTTCCGTGAGGACGCTGCAATATTATAAATGAGTCCACTTGTGGACAGAGAAAGGGTGGAGTCCTGTGCTCGTGCACTCATTTTCACGCTGATTGAGATGTACACTACTCACAAAAAGTTAGGGATATTCAGCTTTCTTAGCTGAATAGATTTATGGAAAATGTAAAAAGTTCATGCTACAGTGATATTATATAATGAAATTAGGGGATTTTAGTACAAGCATGCAATGGCAATGTAATATCAAGCACTTTCTTGAAACAAAAGCTAACAGTGGTGGGTATACCACAAAAAAAGCCTCAATCACGTGTTGTGTGTCTCATGGTGTCAAAATGTAAACAGCCTGATGGATGAAGAGAACGGTTTACATACACACTGTCACTGAAACAAAACATTAAGGGGTCGATTCAGGGATCAGACACTTGTTGATTGTTGCGGTGAATCACCGTGTTAGAGGACAGCACATTATGCATTATGTACTGAAACGATGAACACTTGGACACAAGTTTAGAGAAGGTCAAGTTAAGATCACCTGTAAAGGAAAAAATAGAACAATCATTCCGAAATCCAAATATCCCTAACTTTTTGTGAGTAGCGTAAGAAGCAAATGCACGTGGAATCCAGCGTGCGCACAGTGCCCTGCTGGACATACATGTGTCTAATGAATAATTCGACTCACCTGTGGTTGAATTCTGGTTAATCAGAATGTATCTACTCTAAAATGTAGCTTTGCTTGTAAGACCTTCATTCGGGTTAGGGTTAGGTTACGGTTTGTGCAACATGGTCTTGTATGAATTTGTCTGGAAAATTACTTATACTCACTCAAAACTGTAATTTCCCAATTTGGGATCAATAAAGTATATCTATCTATCTATCTATCTATCTATTTGGGAGTATTTTTGCTGTACTGTATTCCAAAGAAAATGTTGATTCTAGAAGGAAACAAAAGGTTTTCTGAAAAAATCTGTTGGGTTGTCCTCATTTACGTTGAGCACTGTATCTGCAGATGTTATGAATAAAAGTCTATATTCCAAACTCACAGTACATTTTATACTGTGAAAGTGAAACTGTTCACAGAATTTTATTTCACCTACAGTACAACACACCTGACTTTAAATGGTTTAAGATACAGTATAATATTATATCCATGTTCCACTTGGTAAGTAAAACACAATGCAAAAAATGCATAAGTATCACATGAGGGAAAAAGAAAAAAGGGCTGCCCCTTCTCTTCCCCTCATCCAACACAGTTTACAGCTCTCTCGTGAAGCTCCTATCTAGTTATTTGGAGCATTTCCATGTTTTCTACTGTAAAGCTTCAGCATATTTATAGACAGCACTAAGCTGTCCAAATATTTCTGTGGTATGTTGTAGAAGAACACAGATAAGATTTGAGGGAATGATTCCTCATGTGTGACAATGACCTTTAACCCTGTAACCTGACGAGTTCATCTGCATACTGGAACTGTTCATTGTTTTCATAATCTAGCATATCCAAAGCAACCTCACAACTCTCCTTAACAACACGTTCTCTATCTCCAAGATAATTCTGCAGCACAGCCAGGCAGTCCTCTTTGCCAATGGAGCCTAGAGCCTCTGCCGCCTCGTGCCGGACCATGGGGTTCTCACCAGGACGTTGAAGGGCTGCACACAGAGCTGGGACTGCTGCCGGATGTTGCATTTGACCCAGGACATAACCGATCTCATGACGGAACAGAGCACTACTGCAATGCAGCCCTGGAAACAGAGTCAGGGATCAAACACTGTTCTAAGTCTTACAGGGTTCCTTCTCAGGGATGCTGACAGCAGGAGACACTGATGACCAGGAGGGTTCTCTGTGCTTCCATCACTTCAGTACACTCAAAATTCAGCTTTTTTGGAATGTACACAGAGCTTGACGAATGGAATGTGTATGGGATTACCAGGTCACATTTAAGAAATACTACCATCATAAGACTTGTAGCCCACCATCATGATGCAGTGAACAAAAACATCTTTGATCATTATTTAAAAAAGCACAAAAGTGTCTCTTTTGTCTAAGCCTAAGTCAAACTTGTGTTGTTGATGTGATACTGTTGGAAAAGCTCTAACAACATGTCACAGAGCACTGTTTTATCAGGGCCCCGTGTTTAATCTGTAACACATCAGAGTGTGACACTACTCTGAAACTATACAAGGCAGATATGGACATCAATGAACTTTGAGAAGGACATAATAAATTCCTCAATTTTGTAATTAAATCAGCCTCTCAGTGTTTGTTGTGATGTGCAAAAACCACATCAGACCTACAATGGGGACACATTCTGGCTCTGGCAGAATGTGTGGCAGATCTAGTGTGGCATTTCTGTGCTGCAGAGTCTTGTAAACGCTACTATACCTCTGCAGTAAGATATCTGCCATTGTATAGGCCTACCAGATTTTCATTCATTTAGCTCTTAGCCTAATTTATAGTTTGGTAATTTAAATCATACTGAATTATGTGCGCCCCCCCTCCCCCCACTTTTCACAATATCTGGTGAATACTAATTTAATCATGACAATATTCAGTACATTTGAGTCCAAACACAAGTATAATTATAAAAGTAGAATGAATGTATTTACAATGACACTGTGTGTTGTATCTTACCATCTCCAAGTGCCAGAACAGCCCCCTCACTGTTCAGGTTACGCAAGGCAAACATAGCACGGTAGCGTTCAAAAAGTGGCAGACTCTCATCAAGCAGGACATTGCGCAATTCTGACACACTCTTGCTCGCAGCTGGAGGAGCTGGGTCTACGGAGAAATAGGGATTTTTATCTGCACTTCCCTCCTCTTTCCCATCTCCATTCTGTAGCCACTCTAAGCGACGAACAGCTAACTGACAGGTTTCTGCAACCTGCAGAGAGAGTGACAACAACTTTAACAGCCTTTATGCACTATGACATCATAAGGATGTTATTAACAAATATTAATGAAACTATAAAATTAGAACGACCTGATTGCGGTACATACCACCACATGGATCAACCCTCCTGAGTTTTTCATTACTTTATGCAGCTAAAATCTGAATCTGATAAAATGGCACAGACTGTATAAAAATTATAGCTGATGTGTCTCTACTTCCTCCCATGGTACATAAATGAAAACAGATGATCTTGGATATGCTTGCAGTGCTGGTCATGTCATTAGAACCAATGCGCAGCAGTGATCTTGTGGTGGAGCCATTGTATGTATCAATATCCTGCTGACACATGCACTTCACTATGTTTTTCTATCATCAAATATCAAAATTAAAACCAAACCTATCAGAAACATTTGAACATAAATTAGGGTGATAAAATAAAAAAAATAACTTTATAATTTATTTAGATAGATACAATTTCACACATTTAGTAGTTAGTGTTAAGTATTACATTCTTACCTCAATAACAGGGTCTTGACTGTACTCTTTCAGTAGATCCAAAGCCACAGGATCCCCAATTGCTCCCAAAGCCTCTCCTACAAACACAGACACAGTCAGTCTCTCACATTCTTATATAGTTCAAAAATGTGTATCCTGTGTATTACTGCAGGATAATTACACCCATGTTACCTTACAATTTGCTGTTTACACGGTCACGTTTTCGGCACACTGCGATTAAACAAAGGTTGTCGGGCTTGTGTAAACAAGGTTATCTGAGCCTGCATATGAGGGTTTAGTGCACGGGTGTCCAAACGCAGGCCAACTATGGTAAGTTTTAAAAATGTAACTTAATATGGCCCAAATATGGCCTTGCAAAGTAATCAAGTAGTAATAAATAATCAAAGAAACCTTTTGCAGGAGAGTGTCTGCAATTATAACTCAAAATGCAGTGTGACGGTTCTGTGAAGAGCCAGCATCAGCTTCTCTCCCTACCCGTCATGGAGCTGGGAAAAGGCCAAATTTCCTTTGATGAGACGCCCCGTCTGTTCGGCTCAACAAACATATGTGCGCAAATATTTTCTCAGTAAACTGCGAACAAAATGACAGACTGTCATCTCTGTGATGTCTTACTCCTAACCCGCAAGCCATCCTTCAGTCCAAAGCACAGCATCACTGCTCCCACTAAGTGCAACGCTCTTCCCATAGTGAATCAAAACTATCTCCAACAGTATCTGTGTGTTAACGAGCCTGATTACTTCATATACTCAGTAAATGTGCTGTGGCACTACCCAAGGTGATCATCCCCGATTCAATTAATCTGTTTGGTACCATTTGATAGTTATTCTTTCCACTTTGTCATAGTTGGTAGTTGACAGAGCCCATAAAAAGCCTTTTGGAGGCATAGATAAATATTTTCCCAAAAATTACATGATCTATCCTGGAAACAGAGGCAACTGATAGGTTCCCCAACTGACCAACTTTGGTGTACTTTTTGCTCGTATTAATAATTATTATTGAGAAAGAAGAACGTCATTTCAATATCAATTAACACGTAACAACATTTGTTAAAACAAGTAATTTGGTGTTCTCAGAGTCATGATATTGAGCTGTAACAGGTTCCACATATTGTTCGCTTTCACAGGCTGCTGCTGAGCGCACTGCGATGCTCATCATCATAGGCTTAACCTCATGAGACTTCGGGGAAACAACTTACCGTAGTTGAGTGGAATGAATATATGTACCAAACTTGAATGTGCACTACAGTGTATGAAATGAATTACTGTCTCAGAAGTTTAATAAAATTAAGTATCACTGAAAATTAAAGAGGGCAGCACGGTGGCGCAGTGGGTAGCGCTCGTGCCGCACAGCAAGAAGGTCCCTGGTTCGAATCTCGGTTCGGGGGATCTTTCTGTGTGGAGTTTGCATGTTCTCTCCGTGTCTGCGTGGGTTCTCTCCGGGTACTCCGGCTTCCTCCCACCGCCCAAAAACATGCATTGTGGGGGTTAGGTTAATTGGCCACTCTCTAAATTGTCCATAGGTGTGCATGTGAGTGTGAATGGTTGTTTGTCTGTTTATGTATTCTGTGTTGGCCCTGCGATGGACTGGCGACCTGTCCAGGGTGTACCCTGCCTCTCGCCCGATGTCAGCTGGGATCGGCTCCAGCCCCCCCCGCGACCCTTAACAGGAGTAAGCGGTAGAAGATGAATGAATGAATGAAAATTAAAGAGCAACCACCCCCCAATAGCTCTCACTCACTTGGTCTATTCTAAGGCTTAGTATGCATTCCTTGAAGATTTAGTTTTACACATTAGAGGTGAGGAGATATACCTCATCCCTAGAGAGTGGCGCGGCCCTGAATATATTTTTATCTATGAGGCCCTCGCTGAAAAATGTTTGGACGCCCTTGAGTTAGAGGATCAATCAGCTCCTGCCAGGGAGCGCTCGCAACAAAAAATGCACCAAATGTACTTCTGAATGATCGCTCACAGAAACGAGTCAAGCTACCTTGTCTTGTGACAGTTTACAGACTACTAAACTATTGCTCCTGTATTGTTTGTGAAATATGAAGAAACTTAAAAAAAGGGACTCAATGTCTTCTGAACCTGACGATTAGAACTGGAATCTAACACTTTTCAGTAGCAACCTGTCCTTCACACAAATCCTGTTACAAATTACTCACTCAGTCAAGGGCATACATTAGTTTGTGTTCATGTTCATGTTTTTACCTGCTTCATGTCTAACCATCGGCTCTTGCTGTGTATCTTTGAGAACAGCAGTCAAAATGGGTATTGCCTTTTTGTCCTGCATCTGTCCGAGGCAATAGGCCAGCTCATGCTTCAGCAGGGCAGACTCATCAGTGAAGGCCTTACTGATCCATTCTATAGCTTCAGCACCTGGCACACAAGTTACTGCTTTAATCAAATTAACAGAGTAAAAACACAAAGATTTCCTCCATGAATGTTAGTAATGACACTTTCAGGTGGATAGGACTACATGTCATAAGGCGGGGCCTTAGATTACAATCGAGATATCCACATATTCACTATTTAATTTATCCAAATTAAACTACCCATATGTTAACTAGACCAAAATGGGCCAATGTTCAACACTCTGAGTTGTGTTGTGTGTGTTCAACCCAGGTTGGGAGGAGGTGTGTGACACAAGGTGTGTTAATAGCTTTGTGAAATTTTACTGCACTACCAGGTCACTGCAAACCTCCAAAATATATTTGTGTGGTGTTGGTCAAAACAACCAACAGCACACAAACCTTCTGAAAAAGGAGCACAACACAAAAGCAGCACAATATTTTTATTTACTCTACCATTCTATTACTTATGTAGACTTCTCATATGGTTTTTATGAGATAGCATTTGACTGCTTCACAATGGTTGGCTCAGATACAAATAGTCCAATCTGCCTTAAGCTTCCCAGGTTTGAAGAGTTCCATTCCCTAGACACCTCTACATATCAATATTATAGTTATGTCAAAATTAAACATCAATCCAGTGTTTTCCTGATTGCTGTGCAGAGAATTTTGAATTATTTCCTTCTAAAAAAAATTTGTAATCCGAAAATACATGTCTCATCGGCTCCAAACATCAGATGATTGGTTAGAGTCCCAGCCTGAAATGAGCTACATGACAATACTGTTACCTATCTGACAACCAAAATTTCACGCAAAATATTTGACGTGTAGTGTATAGCACCACTTAGTGGAATCACACTAAGACACAGGTCAGCTAGAACCTCATGCAAGGGGTGTGAATGCCTATTCAAAGAATCTTGCAATTTTGTTTTGTTTTACTACAGCTATTGTATTTTAGAAATACCTTAACAAGGTCAGCTTTCCACATTTCAAACTAACTATATTATACAAACTATATTATAAAATGATTAAAATATGTTTGTTACTTCACCGGGGACAGAGAGGCTCTGACAGACTAAACATCATGTTTTAGAGTCAAAGAACAAAAACATAAAATATTTTTATCATAGAGAACTTTATCAAACTGGCTAATCTTAGACCTAAAAGTCAACAGTGAACATTGGCTGAGCAAACTGAACATTTGGTTTGAGTGAGTCTGTGAGAAATGATGAGAGTCTATTTGCTGTTCATAAATTATGTCATGTTAAAGACTTTTACAAAGTGAGTAAATGTTGTGTGGATAGTTACCTCCCAGGTTTCTCAGGGTAAATAAGGCTCTGAACCGCCGGGTCAGGTCAAATCCCGGGTCCACCAGAACCTGCCCCACTGCTGTCACCTGCTCGATGCTAGCCATATGGCTATGCAAGACACACAAGATACACAAACTTTAAGGGTAAGAGGACATATTCCACATAGAACGTTAGATAACATTATGATAACCTCCTATAACCATGAAGCACCCAGTGGATTGTTGTAACTGAAAGAATATGATGAAAATTAAAAAAAGAATAGCTTTGGATAGAAAAACAATACACACACACAGTACATCCAGTGTCTAAATAAATATGGAAACTTGGTTTTGATTCGGACGAGGGTGCACTGCCACATTCTCTAACTACTACTTATCGAATAAATAAAGTATACATCGATTTTGTTTTGTCATTTCCTTACAACAGTAGCTCACAAAACAGAGCTACCAGCTACATTATCTGCCCTGAGGGTGTCCACCAGCTCTGGTTACCAGAGACTGACCCAAAAGTTAACTCTTAGGCTTCCCATTCAAAATAGCTATATCCAGCTATTCACTCATAATTACACGATAACACTACACAATAAAACAGCAACAGAAAAACCGTACTTACTGCGACAGTATCTTCAAGTATCTTCAGGTAGAAGTCTGACAGCCGCACTAACACGTTACTGTCCTGCAACTTCCGCTACCACGACTTCTTCGTGTCGACCCCCCTCGCCCTTCCAATGTAGCGGCGGTTGGTTTATCGCCATCTTCTGCTCCGGAGTGTAGATCAATCAGCAGCCTCCAACAACCCTCAACAGGATAAGCACTAGAAAATTACAACAACAACACCTTCAGAGTATATCTAATTCTTCCTAAAATAAACTACAGCCACAAGCCAGCCAACATGATACCCTATACTCAGCAGAAATGTGGATTTTCACACAGAAAATCTATATCATTTCTATAAATTATAAAGAATTTTTTATTATTATTCTCATAGAGCTTTATTCAATTATGGGAAATAATCTACTGTCCCGATAAATTTAGCTCATTTTTATCTAATTTCTCTCTTCTTGATTATACTCACCAATTATATATATTATATTAAGTTGGAAAACTGGGCAAACGGTTTCATTTGAAGGACATCTCTTTGTTTTAAAAGTAAGACATAAAACATATACTTTTTTGCGCATGTTTTATTAGAAAAATGACACATTCACAAAAAGAAATGGACAGACTCAAAATCTAATTTTGGACTTTGAACCAAAATGTATATCAACCTGACATCACATAATGAGGTGATAAGAATAGGAAAGTAAACTGTGGGTGACATTTTAATGGACAGATGATTTTTTTTACATTTATTTCAGTTTTTGTCTCTCTGTCTCTTCTCTTACTTTGTAAATGTAGACATAGCGTGAAGCCTTCCTCACTTCCTCAGGAAGGAGCACTTGAGCACGGTAGAACTCATTAGAGCGAGGAGTGGAATATATATCTATATAAAAAGAGGGAAAAGCCTGAGTATGAGGATTCTAGGTCAGAATCAGAAATAGGTGAGAGGGATGAATATAAGATATTTATCAAACTGATGCAGGCGGGTGTCACATTTAAAGAGTGGAACCCAATCCAGATTACGAAGGGTCTAAATAAGGAAATGGGAGAAATAAGAAGCGCAAAGGTATTAAGAAGTGGACTGTTGCTGGTTTTCTGTTGTAATGCTGAACAATACGAGAGAGCACTGAAAGTACAGAAGATCAATGGAAAGACTGTGCAATGTTCAAAAGCTAATGATAACAAGCTAACCAGAGGTGTAATTACAGGTATTCCAACTGACGTGACGGTAGAGGCTTTGAAGGGAGGTATTAAAAATGTTAAAGTAAATGAAATTAAACATCTCAAGACTAAAAGAAACGGCAAAGTTTGCGATAGTCTCTCTGTAATGATTGTGTTTGGGGAGAATGAATTGCCGAATAAGGTGTTCGTGGGATTCATGAGTTACGAAGTCAAGCTGTACATCCCACCGCCGCTTCAGTGCTACAAATGTCAAAGGTTTGGGCACGTAGCAGCTATTTGTAAAGCCAAAACAAGATGTAGTAAGTGTGGAGGAGAACATGAATATGGGAACTGTGATAAAGACTACAAACTATGTCTGTGAATATTCTCATTCATCCAGGTCATAGTTATCTTCAAGGAGATTGAATCGAACGCAACTGGATTTTTGGTTTTTGCCTTTTTGAAGACGTTTCACCTCTCATCCAAGAGGCTTCATCAGTTCATGCTCGCTGACTAGGCTGAGACTAGTCAGCGAGCTAGTCTAGTCCCAGCCTAGGCTGGGACTAGGCTGAGACTAGTCCCAGCCTAGTCAGCGAGCATGAACTGATGAAGCCTCTTGGATGAGAGGTGAAACGTCTTCAAAAAGGCAAAAACCAAAAATCCAGTTGCGTTCGATTCAATCTCCTTGAAGATAACTACAAACTATGCTGTAATTGCGGAGGCGAGCATAGTGCGGCGTATCGGGGTTGTGCGTTTAGCAAGCGAGCTACAGAGGTCCAAAGAGTTAAAATAATCCAAGATATTAGCTATTCGGAAGCCGTAAAGAAAGTCCCCAGAATTTCACCAGTACCAAAACAAAATGAACGCAATGAAGACAACAATGACAAGCCCACTAATAATTGTAAAGATTGTGATAAATGTGAAAGGGAAGGATTAATTATCAATAAGAGCGACTTTATCCTCTTTATGGCAGATATCATTTACCTGTTCAGCTCAAACACAGAGTCGTACGGAAAGAATTAAAATAATTGTAAAATCAGCGGGAAAATATTTAGGAATCAAAGGATTACTCTGGGAAAAGGTCAGGGATAATCTAAATACAGATAGTCAGTCTTCTCAAGCTGCAACAGGACATGATTAGCTTAATGATATTAATAATTTTACAATGGAATGCTAGAAGCCTGATAGCGAATGGTCAAGAATTCAAGAAATACATAGATAAACTTAGAGAAAAACCCAACATAATTTGCGTGCAAGAAACTTGGTTAAAACCTGAATTAGATTTTATAATCAAGGGATATACTGCAATTAGAAGGGATAGAGGAAATGGAAAAGACTTACCATCTAGAGAATAAAGGTCTCTTCTCTACTTATCAGAGTGGCTTCCGTAAGGGCCGAAATACAATGAATTCAGTTTTATGTTTAGAGTCGGACATTCAGAAAGCACAGACCGATAGACATAGAAAAAGCACATGACATGCTCTGGAAGGAGGGTTTATTAATTAAATTAGAAACTTTGGGGATAGCTGGGAAAGCATATATCTGGATTTTGGACTTTTTATTTGACAGGAAGATACAGGTAAGGGTAGGCACAGAATATTCATAAGTATATACAGTGGAAAACGGTACACCGCAAGGTATTGTGTGTAGCCCGCTATTGTTCAATATTATGATTCATGACCTCTTTTCAAATGTAGAGCAAGGTGTAGGTAAATCTTTATATGCGGATGATGGAGCAATATGGATCAGAGGGCGTAATATTTCTCATGTTAAAGCGAAAATGCAAGTAGCAATAACTAAAGTGGAAAAGTGGGCGAATGAATGGGGGTTTAGAATATCAATGTCAAAAACTCAAACAATTTGCTTTTCAAGGAAGCGCAAAATCACTCCCAATCACTTTAAAACTTTATGAACATCCTCTGGAGCAGGTCAAGGCTGTTCGATTTCTTGGAATATGGTTTGATGAAAAGCTTACATGGAAAATACATCTGAACAAGGTAATTAACAAGTGCAAAAAGGTAATTAACATCCGCCGTTGTTTAACAGGACAGACATGGGGAGCTAGCAGAGCAGCCTTACAAAACATATACTGGGCACTTAGGAGGTCTGTTTTTGACTATGGCTGTATAGCATATACTGTATGTCTTCAGCAGAGTGTAATCTGAAGGTCTTGGATGTATTGCAAGCTCAGGCTCTGAGAATTTGTAGTGGATCTTTTAAAACATCCCCAATACCTGCTCTGCAGGTGGAAATGGGTGAAATGCCACTGAGGATTAGAAGAATCCAACTAATG
>JAFBJQ010000190.1:0-39455 GCA_016785345.1 Trinectes maculatus | reverse complement strand
GTAGAGCAAGGTGTAGGTAAATCTTTATATGCGGATGATGGAGCAGTATGGATCAGAGGGTGTAATATTTCTCATGTTAAAGCAAAAATACAAGCAGCAATAACTAAAGTGGAAAAGTGGGCGAATGAATGGGGGTTTAGAATATCAATGTCAAAAACTCAAACAATTTGCTTTTCAAGGAAGCGCAAAATCACTCCCATCACTTTAAAACTTTATGAACATCCTCCGGAGCAGGTCAAGGCTGTTCGATTTCTTGGAATATGGTTTGATGAAAAGCTTACATGGATCATACATCTGAACAAGGTAATTAACAAGTGCAAAAAGGTAATTAACATCCTCCATTGTTTAACAGGACAGACATGGGGAGCTAGCAGAGCAGCCTTACAAAACATATACTGGGCACTTAGGAGGTCTGTTTTTGACTATGGCTGTATAGCATATATGTCTTCAGCAGAGTCTAATCTGAAGGTCTTGGATGTATTGCAAGCTCAGGCTCTGAGAATTTGTAGTGGATCTTTTAAAACATCCCCAATACCTGCTCTGCAGGTGGAAATGGGTGAAATGCCACTGCGGATTAGAAGAATCCAACTAATGTTAACATACTTGGTTAACCTAAAAGGGCAATATGATAATCATCCAACTAAAAATATTTTAAATGATTGCTTGGAGCGCGATAAGACCAACTTCAGAAGCTTTGGGTGGATAGGTGATGCCAAAGCAGAGAGTGTAGGATTACATCAGTTCCAATACAGTCATGCAGTTTCACTACTTGCTGTTTACCCATGGTCTTTCCCATTACCTTTAGTCGACCTGAGCATTAATCTTGAAATCAAAAAGAAATCAAAAGCGATAACAGTGAAGAATTATTTAGAATCACATTTTTCATGTCATACATTCATATTCACAGATGGTTCAAAAGATACAAAAAGAGAATACGCTGGCTCAGCAGTACATATTCCAGCAAAAAATGTAAATATTCTGAAGAGAATTAATGGTAAATTATCAGTATACACTACAGACTTAGTAGCAATTTGGCTGGCCATAGAATGGATAAAAGAAAACAAAGTACATAAAACTGTCATCATCTCAGATAGCTATTCAGTTCTCCAGAGCATACAGTCGGGAAGATCATTCAGGGGTGACCTCAGTAATAAAATATATATTGCATTATTCCAACTAGACCAGATAGGAATAACAACTCACTTTCTGTGGGTACCGGCACATGTTGGTGTGGAGGGAAATGAACAAGTGGATAAATTAGCTAAAAAAGATGCTTCAACATAACAATATAGATATATTAATCCCTATAAGTAAGGCTGAGGCTAAGATATACATAAAGAGTCATTTTAAATCAGTATGGCAGAAATACTGGGATGATAATGAAAAAGGCCGGCATCTTTACAACATACAAAAACAGGTGGGCAAAGGAAGAACGGAAGGCAGGAACAGAAAACAGGAAATCATGATAACCCGTCTAAGAATTGGTCACACAGGACTTAATGCTACATTAAAAATAATAGGCAAGCACCAAACCGGTAACTGTGATCACTGTGGCAAACCAGAAACAGTAGACCATGTATTGCTCCACTGCAAACAGTACGACAGAGAAAGGAATAACCTTTTTCAGTCGCTGAAAATAGTCAAACGCAATAATTTAAACCTGTCTGACATCTTAGGCAATACTAGCCATACTCATAACTTTATAATCAAATTTCTGAATGAGACTGGGTTAGCCCAGAGGGTTTAGTTTTTTTTTGTTTTGTTTTTGTTTTTTTGCCGTTGCTCCCAATACTGTATCTACCTGTTCCACACTCCAACCCAGTAGGTGGCGGTAATGCTCCTTTTAAGTTGGTTGCCAACCGTCATTAAAATCTAAAGAAGAAGAAGAAGATCATTTCTTCCGGTCTCAGTCACAGTGGCAATTGAAGTGTGTTTTTTCCTGACAATTTTAGTTACCGTTTCTTGGAGTCCTAAACGACCTGACTGGTTTCGGGATCATATACTGAGGTTTAGCGGGTTCCCCGCAATTCAGGTCAAAAATGGATATTCCCAGTGCCCCTGAAGGTGAGTAACGTTTTTTGCAATGTGCAGTTTCCATTGAATGTTAGCTAGCACCCACGCTACAAGGAGCTTTTACTGTGTAAATTACAGCCAACATTACCACTTTACTTCGGCTGACACAAATAATGCCAGTTTCTAAATGTTTATCTAAACGTTATTTTGTTGCCCTGTCCAGCATGAGCGTTAATGTTAATAGGGTTGGGTAACGGGTTGCTAAAAGGCAGCGTTTCGGTGTGGTTTTCTTGACGTTTTTTCTAGACGTTTTACCAAAGGTATCAAACAACTGTCGTCTTTACGCCTCTGTTTTGAAATGTATTGCAACAATCTAATTCTCTTTTAGCCAGATTTAAAGTAAATGTTGGTTTATTGGTTCAGTACGTCATAGAAATATGGTTGTAATTACTGTATAGCACATGGTGAACACGTATCCTACAGTCAGTGTTGTGTTAAGACAGCGGTGCATTATCAGGAAAGTCTCCTGAAATAGTATAAGGCTGTTGATTAGCTTTGTGGGTGTTCGACATTAAAAGAATACAGTGATTGTCAAAAACATTTTTACATTGGTAGCAGTATTTAAAAAGCAAAGATGAATATTTTACTGCACTGCAGTCTTTTATTATTTTCTTGTCAGCACGTTTACATCAGCTGTCACAGCTCTGACCATATTTTCCCCTCCTTTTCTTCTTCTTGGTTCAGATCAAGAACTGAGGAACGTGATCGACAAACTCGCCCAGTTTGTCGCTCGGAATGGGCCAGAATTTGAAAAGATGACAATGGAGAAACAGAAGGACAACCCGAAGTTCTCCTTCCTCTTTGGAGGAGAATATTTCAGCTACTACAAGTGCAAGCTTGCCATGGAGCAACAGCAGCGTATGTAGTTAACAGTCCACCATAAAACATGAATTTACACTTGATGGTGGATTGCCAGTCCATTTAACACTGAAGATCTGTAGGATTCTGCCTGCCTGAGTACTGTTTGTCAAATAAAAGCAGTTAAGCAGTGGCTAATGTCTTGTCACATATCAGCTGTGTTTCATACAGTATTAGCAGTGCAACTACAAACTACCTCCTCCTTCTAGGCCACTTGAACACTAAGGTTTTGACTATATTTTTTTATTATTATTCCAATCAGCATAACATCTCTATTGTTGGAATATAAACTAGAACAGGATATAAGTATTTCTGCCATCATATCACCAAGCTATCTCTGCGACAGCACAGTGAGGCTATAAAACGTAACTATAAAACGTAGTAAAATTATTATAAACATAAACTGTCAAATCCAAATTCACACACTTAAGTACCAAACCAAAAAAATGACAGTTTCATTAAAAAATATGACATTTTAATGCAGTTGTAATACCTACAAAATACTCTGGAGACACTTGTAGCCAGCTCTGTGCCAAAGGCACCGATGGGGCTTTTCCGGTCATGTCTTCTCTATAAAAAAATATCTGACATAAAACAATGTTGACAAAATACCACATTTTTTTTACCATGTAGTCATAAATATTCTTTATGCAAATAATGTGCTTCAAATCAGCAAGCTTTAAATGAGTTTGTAAAATATACATAGTATATAATAGTACAGTTAATTTTTTTATCACAATATGTAACAGTAAATTCATCAAAGTAAAATAATTCCAGCATTGTGGTTACCTGTAGGTCATCGTATGTTGAAGGATAATGTCAAAGTTTGAACTATAAACGTTTATATTATTCAACTATACCTGCCCACCCTATATCATCCCACAACTAGTGACCCTGTAGAGGATAAACAGTAGAAAATGAATGAAATAGTCCTGCAGTTACTGCACACTGCAGATAGTAATTTGCTGCTGTTTGCTGATGTGTTTGCTTTTTAACGGGCAACTTAGTGGTGATGAACCTAGAAACCTAGAGTTTAAGGAAAGGAATTATTTTCTGAGTTACATATAGTTTGTTAAAGACTACATTTAAGATTTGTGTTTCTTGTGGTTTTGATCTTTCAGTTGTTCAGTAGATTATATAGATAGTCAAAGCTTCGTATAGCACCCAGTTGTCGTTTGGTCATCAGTGACCAGCCTGGTAATAAAAGCACAGTGCTGTGCAGGTTTGCGTGGGGTTTGTTTGTGAGTTATGTCATACCACTAAAATGCATTAAAGTTTCCTTTTCTCCACTTAGATCCCCCTAGCCACGATGGGGAGGAGTATAAATCTGAAGGTATTTATTGAGAGTCAGAACTGTCAGATTAATTAAAATATTTCCAGTTGCAAAATCACCTTTTATTATTTGCGTATTTTCGCTGGACATTAACATAACTGTGCTTGAGAGCTTTTTGGATTGCTTTCAGTTGCAATTTTCATGTTGGTACATTGTTCTTTTTGAGTATGTGCTGCATTTTTCATTTGAAGGTAAAACATACCCCCATGATGATGCTGATTATAATGAACTTCGTTCCTCAGTGGTCCATGCGGAGCTGTCAACCAGTGAGAGAATCCTGTAGTCTTAGTGAGGCCTGGTTGTGTAAACTGCTCGCCTCTTGAATGCCTCTGCTAATGACTCAGAGCAGCGTCATTATTATATTTTTTCTTTTTATATTTACCACGGTCTCAGGCCTAGTTTCAGAACAACAGTATGGCAGCAGTGGGTCATGGTGACTTTGAGGATGATGCTCTATTTGTGCTGGAAGAAATTACAATTTAGATGTGGATTTCAATTTTGATGAATTTTAAAGGGTGAGAAGCTCCATAGCCAATCATAGACAATTAAGTAGCTACAACAAAACATGTTATTGTTACAAGCAGTGTCAGAGCGAGATCTAGATGTCATGGGCAGTTGCTACTGCTAAGTTAAGACGACAGTAAGCTACAGTAAACATGGACCAGATCATTTTTTATTTTAATTTTCTTACAGAAAAATATGATTAGAAAGATTTTCATGTACTAAAGTGAGATCAGAGATTGTGTATGAGCTAATTTTAACTCACCATTTTGTCACTGTCAAATGACACTGCTGTCAAACTAAAGACCTTTATTGGTCAAGCATTGACACAGCTCATTGTGCAGCCTGGCTGCAGTTCAGTTACTTAATATTAATGTTGTGTGTTTTCATATTATATTAATGTTGTGAGTTGTAATTTTTGGTGAAGCCAACACCCTTTGTTTCACCAGCCGTTGGTTCTGCAGTTGTCACAGGAATAGTAATGATGACATTGGTTATGTGTGGGTTGCATGTTTTAATTTTGTTCACTCTTTTTGTTATTGCTGGATTTTTCGTTAGCCTGCTCTGTGAAAGCTGCTGCATCCTATTTGACGGTTAGAGGTGACTTTGATTTAATTTAGTTAAAAAATAAATCTGTGTTTGTATTTTAAATATGAATCATGGTTTACATCTTGCTCTTTGGGATGCATCGCACACAGCATCAAACTCTGAGCCTTTTAATCAGAATGTTAATTTAAATGTGAATTTTTCCCATTGCCTGCTTTTTTCTGGTGGTGTTTTCCAGATATGTACAGCACAGGCACAAAAGAGATGGTTGATATTCCTCCTCCTCCAGTGGCAATGATTGCTCCACCTCCCATCCCTCCACCTGCTGCATCCACTATAGATGAACTCATCCAGCAGAGCCAGTGGAATCTGCAGCAGCAGGAGCAGCATCTGCATACACTCAGACAGGTACAGAGCAAAGAATACATGTAAAAATGTAAAGAAGGATAGCTTACTTGAGAGGTTATTTATACTATTTGTTTGCTTATGCTTTTTTTTCACTCTAAAGAGCTGTGGTTAGCCCTCATTTTACTTTGGTACAGCTTAACCAATCTGATTTAGCCCTGTAACAAAATTGTTATCAAATAGCAGATAAAAACAGTGCATTATTAAGTCGGTTTAGCAGCCATGTCTCTTCTCTTACTCTTTCTTTAGCGCCTTGTTGATATATGAATACTAGTGGTGTCCCAATACCTACTTTTTTCCAGACCGAGTACGAGCACTTAAGTTTAAGTACTGATACTAAACACTTGCCAGTACCAACTACCAGCGATTACTGTCCATTCATTTTACCATCCGCAGGTTGTCTGGTGCTGTTTTGTCTTGCTTCTCCAGTGTTTGCCGTAAAGTTGGTTGTATCATGCTGCGACTAGCAGTAGCAGACTCCTTGAAATCTGCCTCCTGTTTGGTCTTGCATAGCAGAGGAGACGTAATGATATCACCTGGCAGTAAAGTGGGAGACTGGAATCACCTTAATAAATAATATTGAAAACAGTAAACTAATGGAGTTGCTGCAAATAATTGACGCTGGGAATTAACTTTATACTGCTGCTAGTGAGTCCCCTCTGCCAGTGGACCTGAGATGGGCACACACAGTCTGTTAATTTACATAATTAAAAGGCTAAGGATTTTACCGAAAAAGTTAAAATCAAAAAATCTTATTACACATAATGAAAACAGGGGCGCATTAAGGAAGAAGGTTTGAAAATATTTTCTGATGATTTTTTTTCTCTATATCTTTCAATTTAGGAACAAGTAACAGCAGCTATAGCTCTGGCTATGGAGCAGCAAACTCAGAAACTGCTGTTGGAAACTCAGTTGGACATCATGGAATTTGACAACCTGTTGCAGCCCATCATAGACACCTGCACCAAAGATGCTATCTCTGTAAGCCAGCCAAAATAAAGATTGTTTTAGATGCCTAAAATAAAAGTCAAAAACCTGTTTATCTCACTCGCATGTTGATTTTTCTCTCAGGCTGGTAAAAACTGGATGTTCAATAACGCTAAGACTCCACTGCACTGTGAACTGATGACATCACACCTACGCAACCGCATCACTACTGAAGGAGCACATTTTGAGCTCCGCCTACATCTCATCTATTTAACCAATGACGTTCTCCATCACTGGTATGGAACCCTAAATACATATTTTAAAACAGTTTAATCATTTTACTTCTACTCTTTGTTTATTATAATAATAATTTAAGAAACCAACAAGGATGTTGGTTCCTTATTCTTTCTGAAACATTCTGTCCATCCATAAATGAGTGTAGAAGAGTTTTACCGTCAGATTATCATTATTGAATATTTTTTGAAAATGACGGAGATATTTTTTTGACCCATATCTTACACCCCTATGTATAGGCATAAAAGCCATTTATCTGTACATAATGT
Source organism: Trinectes maculatus (assembly GCA_016785345.1). Lineage (NCBI taxonomy): Eukaryota > Metazoa > Chordata > Actinopteri > Pleuronectiformes > Achiridae > Trinectes > Trinectes maculatus. The sequence goes on along the minus strand of JAFBJQ010000190.1, from coordinate 32,249 downwards.
ATCTCTGAATTTAGGTTGTTGGTATAAGATCCCTACTGCTGATTAGGAATATTTATTTCAACTGTAAATGAAGGGCAATAAAACCGCAGGAGTTTAACAATAGAATAATTGGAGTATAACAATTTTTGCAGTATTGTATAAACCATTTACTGGCATTGAAGAGAAAACTTTATGTTGGCTGATTTAATAAGAAACATTACATGTTTTAATGTGTCCTCATAGTCAGCGAAAGCAGCAGAAGGATTTATTGGCGGCACTGCAGAAAGTTGTGGTTCCCATCTACTGCACGAGCTTCCTTGCTGTGGAGGAAGAGAAGCAGCAGAAGATCACACGGGTAAACACTTACACATATTAAACTGTACTGAGATTAGACCACAGTGACTTTGGACTGAAGCAGCCAGTTTTGTTTTGAGCTTATTGCGTATACTAACCAGTCGCCACAGCCTATAATATTTCTAAGTTGTAGTCAGTTTAAGTTAATGACGTTATTGTCAGTTAAGGGAGTAGTGGTATAATAAACGTTGTCCATTCTTCAGTTGGACACTGTACATCTGTGTATAAGACATTCAGTTAGTTCTTAAACTAGTTCGTATAATTATTAAATCCACAGAAATGTTAATGTTTAAGTCAAATTCTTAAGTTATTCTTGATTGCTTATTTCTGTCTACTTTATCCTCCCCAGTTGCTGCAGCTCTGGGAAAAGAATGGGTACTTTGATGACGAGACCATTCAGCAACTCCAAAATCCAGCACTGGGACTTGGCCAGTATCAGGTGAGTGGAATAAGAATTTTGGCTCTGATTTCATGCAAATCCAAACCTTGCAGCCAAGTAAATATTTCTTTAACCCTAGAGCACCAACATTGGAAGATTTTCACCCATGCGATTGTGTGATGATTTTCTTTGTTGCTACTGTCTAAGTGGTTGGGTCCTTGGGTAGCTTCGGGATGTTTTCTTGATTCTCAAATTTTTCACTAATGGTAGAGCCTCTGTATAGGGGCCCTCCCATCAGGGTTTCTCTCTCTTCGTCTTTTGCAGTAACGTCACAGCCAGACAGGCCGGTGTTGACGCCAGTGTTGGTTTTTCAAAATAAGGCTATTTGCGGCGAAAATTGCATGCAGCAGAAACCCTGTGCATGATACCTTTTTTTTTAGTTTTATGAGACATTTATATTGGGGAAAACAAAAGAAGAGTACCTCGATTTGCCATGAGTTGTTGTATATTATATCGGGTAAAATATACCCAACGTTAGTAATGGTGTTATTAGGCTATCAGGCTCTGTCTTGACTTCCTGTGGCAAGATCGAAATGTGCACCAAAACACAGTTTTATGTAAATGGTGAAGATACATGCCAACATTTTTAATCAGAATAATCCAATTAGTGCTCTCCCCCCCAGGCATCTCTGATAACAGAGTACGCAGCGGCGGTGCAGCCAATCCAGCTGGCCTTCCAGCAGCAGATCCAGGCTTTGAAGACCCAACATGATGAGTTTGTTGTCAGCCTGAAGCAGCAGCATCAACAGCAGCCTGCCTCGGTAGCACAGTTAACTACCCCCAGTGAGCCTGAAAAGGCTCCAGCCATAAATACTCAAGCTGGTAAGATGAGGCACTCTTTGTACAACAAGAGGCAGAGTCTGATGAATGTCAACAGGCAAACATTTTGACAAGGCAACAAAACCAAATTGCTACAGTGCCACTCATTAATGCAGTTACAATAATACTTTTCGGTATCACATACTTTAATGTTTAATTCTTTTGTCAGATTTTCTTGATATGCTGATGATTGTTCATATTGGTTAAGTACATTCTTGTGTGCTAATGTGATGATTGTATGTGGTCTGCAGGGGATGCGAAGCCTGCCATGTCAGGTCCTCCCTCAGGGGAGTTTGATGGAGCTTCCTCTCGACCACAGGACCCCAGCAACCCGAGTGGACCTTCAGATCTACCCCCCAACAAGCCTGCGTGGTATGACCCCCAGCACATGGGCCCCTGGAACCCCAACCAACCGGTAAAGATGTGTGTATATATGTGTCAAACATCAGACCGAATCTGTCTAATGTCACATCTTGTGAAAGTGACAGACACGGCACAGTCAAGGCATTGTTGTGGTGGTACTGGGATCTGGTTGATGTGGGATGATTTCTGTATTCCCTGTTAATATCCATTCAGTGATTTGCCAACCGTACCTTGCTTACTTTCAAACCTCTCAAAGTTATTTTCTCTGACCATCAACAATTTGGAACTGTGTACTGCAAGGCGAGAGATCCTCACCTTACATAATGTTATGTCCACTAGGGATGGGTATCGATAACCAGTTCCTGTTCAGTATCTATAAGAAATAGTTCGATTCATCGACATCATTAGTGTTTATGCTTAACAATTCCCTTATCAATTCTTTACATTAGCTGGAGCGGCCGGACCTTACGTCAACATCATGTAACACGCCACACACTGAAGTTTCCATCTTGCTTGGACCGCGTCAGTATGACGTTTGCCTCCCTGATTCGCTGGGCTCGTGTCGCGTAGTATTGGTGATGTGGCATTGCAGTCCACTTCCTTGTTCATAGCGGCTTGCGCATGCCCCGTATGCATGAATGATCACGTCTAAATGAATGGTCATGTGACGAACGTCGCAGGCAGTTTCCCGTTTCTGTGTAGAAGAGGAAGTTGTTGCTTGCGGACTTAGAAACGATGTGTATGGATGAAAAATGTTTAATTCTGATACAGATCAAACCAGCGTGAACATTGCCAGTGTTTGTGGTGAAAGATTAGCGAGGGAGCGGAGGAAGGGGTGGGGTTGTGCACGCTGAAGTGATTACCGTAAATTCCGGACTACAGAGCGCACCTGATTATACGCCGCACGCTCCAATTTTAGAAAGAAAAACAATTTTGTACTTCTATAGGCCGCACCGGATTTTAAGCCGCATGTGTCCCCCGTTGTATGAGATACAGGGGGTCCTCTAATTACGTCGGTGGCGAATTACGTCGTTTTCGTAGTTAAGACACATCTCCCGTGAACTTCCTTGTTTCGGATTAAGCGGTTTGCCCCGTAAATACGTACGGACTTCACAGTGGAAGAGTTGCTGAGCGCTCACTCTGTCTCTCAGTGCTGCAGAGAGACAGAGAATGTAAAACCCTGAAATGGGACACAACTAAATGTAAACCGCTTCATCAAACTTATCAGTTTGACTGTGAAGCGCTCTCAGCGCTGCACCTCCACAGCTGTGTTTACTTATGTAAAATGGCCGGCCGGCGGGGGAGAGGGGAGGGGTCTCAACCCCTACGGTGTGTCCAGAGGGACAAGAGGGACAAAAGGCAATTCACCATAATAAACTCTTAGTTTAGCGTGGTGGCGACATCTGGTGGCACAATGTATGCACAATGGCACAATGAGTGTATCGCCCCATGAAAAAAAACATGTAATAGCCGCACCATATTATAGGCCGCAGTGTTCAAAGTGTGGGAAAAAAGTAGCGGCTTATAGTCCGGAATTTACGGTAGAGTAAAATAAATGATATTGGTCAGATATACACTACCTCTGGTAGATATTTAATAGAGCAGTGTTAAATTCCGTTTTATTCAGAGCAGAACAAAAGCTGTAGCATGATGTGTATGGTTTTAATTTGACTTTAATAAAATCACGTCTCTGCATGCAGACAGCCCTAGTTGAGTTTATACTGATATATTTATTTACGTACATAGATCTAGCATCCAGTGACAATGTACAGAGATTATTTATTTTTATTTATTTATGTCCAAAGATCTATGATCCAGTGACCAATTCCATATTTATTTACTTGTAAACTCAATCAAATGTTGACACAGAAAACCTGTAAAGCCTACTTTTTGTACATAGAAAATTCACAGATGGAATCAATTAAGAATCAGATCGATAAGCAGAATCGATAATGGCATTGGTATCCATAAAATCTTATCACTACCCATCCCTAATGTCCACTCTGTTAACTTTACATTTTTATTTTCCTTTCACCAACTGACTTTTTGCGTAAGAAGGTAGCCAGTATGAGCATTAGTAACTCACTGGTTGCAAAATTTACAGGCATAGAGTCGTAATGTAAAACTCATGGGCTGTTGACTCTCCGACCCTCTTTTGTGAGTTTAGTTTACCTCGGTCAAGGTATGAATGCAGGTCTTTAGGGTCTCCTTTGAGCTGGGTTGTGGTGAGGATAGGAGTTCAGCTGTCTGGGAAGGGGACTCCGGCAATATTATTAAATTACAACCCACAACAATCTGATGGTTATCCACCCTAAGGACAAAATACCAAGACACAAGTAAAGTCATGCGGTTAATGCACTCCAGTGCAGTGAGAACTACCCCTACCTATACATTGGAGACAAAAGGACCACTATTCAGATATATAGTGCAAAACAGGAGAGACGGCTCCTCTGGTCAGGATTCAGCTGTCATCTACATGTCAAACGACAAAGGACTTTTTTTTGAGGATGACAAAAAAGTCCTGGTCACCTGACCATTCTGAATGAATGGTCAGGTGACCAGCGTCTCAGGCAGTTTCCCGTTTCTGTATAGAAGGGGAAGGCTTTGCTTGCAGATGTGTATGGATAGTGGATCGTTTTAATTCCGACACAATGATGCGAACTCGTGTGGACGCCACCTAATTCGACCTGGAAAAACCATCACTCAGCAGAGGAGGTGGCTTGAGGCGGCGTCCTCACTAGTGCGGTTTCAAATGAAATAATTCTGTACGGAAGCACTGTTCATCCACACTAATCTGCCACGTTCGCGTTCCCAAGGTGGGAAAGATTTGGTGACGCCAGCTCCCTCGGAATCATTTGATAGTGGTTTCGTTGCATCTATGTGTGGATACGCTGACGTACTGTAGAAGCTCAAGTCGCTGTCTTTTTTAGACCGCATCAGCAGGGGCGGACTGGCCATCGGGCATACCGGGCATTTTCCTGGTGGGCCGACAGTCTCAACACTTTTTTTTTAAAATTGTATATATTGGTCTGACTTGCCCATAAAACCAGTAGATCAGAATGTGTGATACTTAACAAAACATTTTGTCTTTGGTGACTAACATTTTATCTTTGTTGGTTTAGAAAGAACATTAAAAACGTACATCCTTACTTAAGACTACACACTGTAAAATATGTAGTAAAATTGTTATTCCTAAACCCGGTTACTGCTGCTGTAACAATGCTATCTTTGATCCAGAAGGATCTCAACCCATACAGTTTCAGGTATTATTCCTAAAACCAGAATATAAGGTTCTGTTTAGAGATGGCAACTCAACTCATTTTACATTCCAATACACTGTTGAGTCAATAACTACATACAGTAGATCTGGGTTCAGCAGATTCAGATCCTGCTGTGTCAAAAGAAGTGTCTTTGATTTCTCAGAGTCTGCTGTTTTGTGCATTGGGTTCTTTCATGCAGTCATCACAGGTCTGGATGCAAGATAGTGCTATGTGTCCAGGGGCCTATTCCATAGAGCAGGATTACCAAATAAACCAGGCTTATTTCTTTAGTCTGGCTTATTTTAGAGTGGATTCGGTTCCATAAAGCAAGCTTAGCATAGTTCAAACTAAGTTACCACGGCAACTTATGCTGGCAAACTAGCCTGGTCCGGACCAGGCTAAATGTCAGGCTTAGCCTGAGTCGCCGCTTAACAGTGACACTTATCTGAAAGAAAAGAGAAAAGCCAAAGAAAAGAAGTGGGTTTTTAAGCGTTTTTTAAAAACAGGAAGATCACCATTAATAAAATATTAAATAAAATACATCATGAAACACTGTTTTAAAGACTCTGTATTGGTTACATTTAAAATATTAAATATTACAATTAAAATAATAACCCAATTCATGCCATTTGATCCGTAGGCTTTTCCAGACAATCATTTATATGATCGCCCCTCACCGTACACACAGCACCACAGTCACACACACTGTGCGCGTGGTCTACTTAGCTTTAAAACGTGTTCTCAGTATTTTAGCCCTTGTACTGGGGGGCATAGTTTGTGAGGACCCCACCCCCCACCCCACCCCCTTCAGTCCTCTCAATAACGGGACGATGTATTCAATTGGAGTGCCAGCTCCTCCGCTGGCGTGAATCCAGCTCTATAGGAAATCTCTCTAATTCTTTTGTCAGTTACTTACAGAACTTCAAGTTGCTAGGCAAATGGACTTGGGTACATTACAGTTAGATTGTACCGGTCATAAGAAGAGTAGTAAGTGAAGCAGTTTTAGAAAGTTTGTTGTATATGTCAGTGGGTAGCACAGTGGTGCAGTGGTTAGTGCCTCTATATTATTGTCTATATATCCTGTGTTTTCTGTCTATGTTGGCCCTGTGATAGGCTGGCGACGTGTCCAGGGTGTACTCTACAAGTCAGCTGGGATTAGCTCCAGCTGAGTAGAAAATGGATGGATGGAGGGATGTCATGTAGTAGGTAAATTAAGGGATCCAGGTTATAAAATGAGACCATAGACTTGGCCCAGCCGATCAATAGATTGAGCCTGCTCTGTGATCTGGGTGATCCTTTTCACCTAATACTAGTTCTGTTCCCTCATCACAGTATTCCTTGTCCCACTGTTGATGGGTTTCTAACTTAAATGCTCAAAATAAGCACTGTGGTTTAGGCTCAAGAACATTTTCCCATTTTATTCTAAGGCAGACTGTTAAATTTTCAGGCACATTAAATATCATCACATCCAATATGAAAACAACTCACAAATGAAAACAAAAACACAAATTCACCTTTATTACCTTTACCAATATTTATTCTGATGCTCTTTCACAGTATTTCTAACTTTCTTAGAGGGAAGTCTTTTGCAGAGGAGGTAATAATAATTATTATTCTTATTATATACAAAAAATATAATTACAAACACCTCTCTTCATTTGTGGTTTATGTAAAAAGGAATGAGTTAAATCAAATAAAAAGCAGTTGGAAGTTCTTTCTCCTGTGGTGTGACAAGTCCGGTCCTACTTATGCTGGCTTCTGGCTATAATTATTGTAGAGACTGTGACAGCTATTAATAACATTAAAACGGTATGATGCTGTATGCTTAATCTTTTTGGATTGCTGTTTTGTTAGCCTGTTAGCTAGTTAGCACTGCTAGCTCCAGCTGTTTGTTTCATCAATTAACAACAAATTACCTCATGTAACAGTGTGTTGTACACTGTTACTTTTGGTAAAATGTGTAGTTGATAGCAGCTTTACAATTGTATGGTTGTGCCTCCAGGTCTTGTCCGTGTCTCTGTAATTATTGATTTTGTTTTGGTGAGTCCAGTTGTGGCCCATATCCTGTTTTACAGCAGTTTCAACTCCACTTAGGTGTTTTCATTCCTGCCCCATTTCTGGGGACGTCAGTTCCAGATGATGCAACCCCCTGACTTGTGTTCTTTACCCGCAGCCTCCTTTTGACCCAAACCAACCTCCCCCTCCTTGCCCTCCTTGGAACAGCCACGAGGGAATGTGGAATGACCAGAGGGATCCAGGAAACTGGAGTGGAGGTCCACCCAGAGAAGGTGGTCCCTGGAGTGGTCCTGGTGGATCTGAACCAGGCCCTCCATCTTGGAACTCATATGACCAGCAGCCGCCTTGGGGGAACCAGCCTGACCAGCCTCCCTGGGGCCAGAGAGAGCCCCCATTTCCTCCACGCATGCAGGTTTGACTTCCTTTGCTTTGTTTTCTTTTAGCTGATTTTATTGCTTTGCATCATATCATCTACTGTACATAGAGTAATACAGTATATCCTGGTCTATAGTTTAATCAGAATGTTTTATCTATTGTGGAAAGGAAGTAATTATCTTTTTAAATAAATGTGTGCGTCTTTATAACACTTACAGAGACCCCCACATTTCAGAGGGCCTTTCCCTCCCCACCAACAGCCTCCTCCTTTCAACCAGCCTCCTCCACCACCACACAGTTTTGGACGCTTCCCACCACGGTTTATGCAGGATGACTTCCCACCTAGACACCACTACGACAGACCACAGTATACCCCACACCGCTTTGACTATGCTCAGGGAGAATATCCTGGAGGTGAGTCCATAGGCACAGAAGGATTGAACGGTATGTATAGTCAAATTAGATGTTCAATGAAATCTGTAAAGCTGCATGGTCTTGAACAGTATCCAACTCTGTTTGCAGACATGCCTGGCCCTCCCCCCCCCCACCATCCCAACCAGAGGCTCCCTCCCCCAGGCATGGGGGCTGATCATCCCCCATGGGGTAGTGGCCAGCACCCAGAATTTGGCCCACCCCCACATGGCTTCAACGGGCATTCACCCCAAATGCGCCATCGGCAGCATCCAGTCCAAGATGACCCAAGTTTGGTGCCAAACGTACCCTACTTTGACCTGCCAGCTGGTCTCATGGCTCCACTGGTCAAGGTAAGTCACCTGCTTGTAAAATAAGGAAAAGAAAACAAAATAAATTTTTTATAATATTTTGAATATTGTGATATATACAGTAGATTCAAGACTGCAAGAAGTTTACAGAATTCTTTTCAACATAAGTTGGGGGAAAGAGTTTTTTTAATACTTTTACTAATAAATGCAGTAAGAGAGGACAGTGATGAAAAAGGGCTCACTACTCACGACAGGAAAAGAATAATGCATTACCAACACATTTTTAGATTTGGCTCAGTAGAGTAATTTATCCACAGCAGTTAAACAAGCACATCTTTTGATTCTTCCTCTGGTCAGCTTGAAGACTGTGATTACAAACCTCTGGACCCTAAAGACATCCGCTTACCCCCTCCCATGCCACCTAGTGATCGACTGCTTGCTGCTGTGGAAGCTTTCTACAGCCCTCCATCCCACGATCGGCCTCGGAACAGGTACACACAATTCTAATCTGTCTGCAAGTCATATGCATCTTCTCTATTTTAAATAAAAATTATAAATGTATTATTGTAATAAAATATAATTTGTAATAACAATAATATTAATGATAATAACATATGTTATAGAAGTTGTTTTTGAAAAAAATGGTATTGACCAGGTCATGTGTATAGCTCGCTGTGGTTTGTTTTCTCCACCAGTGAAGGCTGGGAGCAGAATGGCCTGTATGAGTTTTTCAGGGCCAAGATGAGAGCCAGGAGGAAAAAGGGACAGGAGAAACGCAACAGGTTAGTGCTCTTGCCTCCTTTTTTATTTATTGGGAGGGTTGCATTGGTGTGATGGGAAAATTACACCTTAGCCACATGTTCATGTGACCATGTGTCCACCATCCCACCCCAACAAACCCTTTTTTCAGTGGTCGTGGAGACAGTCGTTCCAGGAGCAAATCTCGCAGCAGAGGGAGGTCTTCATCTTGCTCGAGCTCTCGCTCCTCAAAGTCTTCACGGTCCCGATCATCTCGTTCCGGCTCCCGCAGCCGCTCTCGCTCTTACTCTCGATCCAGGTATGTAAACGCACATGTTACATCTGTGTTTCCATCAGGCTGATATGTAACTGTAAGAATAAGTACTATGTACTATAAGGATAATGGCATTATTATTTCTAATAATAATGCCACTTGTGGCTTTACCTCACTTTATACAAAGTGCATTTAACTATTTAAACAAGTATTTGGTGTGGGTACTTCAGCAGTTCTCTGCTGTCAAGTGCTTGTAGTTTTTAAGTTATAATCAGGGATTGAGTTGCAGTCTGAATAGGTGAGTTTTCAGTCTGCGACAAAAGCACTGGCTATGAAAAGCTCGTTCAACCATTGAGGAGCCAGGACAGAGAACAGACATGATTTAGTTTGGCAGTGGTCACAAGCCCCTTGCAGTAAAGGAGTGGCAAGCCGTCTGGCAGTGGCAGATCGGAGTAGGTGGGCTGAGGTGTAAGGTTTGACCATTTTCTGAATGTAGGAAGGGTCTGAACCATTCGCAGCACGCTAGGAGTGTAACAGTGCTTTGAATTTGATTCGAGCCGCTACCGGAAACCGGTGCGGAGGAGCGGTGTAGTGTTGGAGAATTTAGGTAAGTTAAAGATCGAATGAGCTGCTGCATTCTGGATGAGTTGCAGGAAGTTACAGTAGTCCAGGCGTGAGATTCCTAACTGAGAAGGCAACCTGTGTTGCCTTCTCAGTTAGGAAGGGCCGTATCCTCCTGATGTTGTGGAGGATGAATCTGCAGACTGCAGGAGCCGGTCATCGCTGCAATGTTGGCAGTATCACGCCTAGGTTTGCGTGCTGTTTGAGCAGGAGTTACCAAAGAGTTTTCGATTGTAACGTGGAGGTCATTGAAGGCAGACATCTTCCTTGGTAGAAAAATCATCTCGGTCTTGTCCAGGTTGAGGTTCTGGTGGTGGGCCGACATCCATTGAGAGATGTCAGCCAGGCATGCAGAGATTCTTGCAGCCACCTGGGTTTCTGAATGTGGAAAGAATGGTAGGAAAAGCCATGGGAGGTGATGATGGAGCCTAGTGACCTGGTGTACATGGAGAAGAGGATTGGACCCAGAACCGATCTCTGGGGGACCCCAGTAGTGAGGTTGCAGGGATCCGACACAGATCCTTTCCATGTGACCCTGTAGGTGTGATCCTTCAGGTAGGATGAGCCTGTGAATATTCTCATTCATCAAGGTCATAGTTATCTCGAGCTGGTGTGGAGTTTAAATAGTTGGACCTCCACACCAGCTAGTTGGACTAGTCCCAGCCTAGTCAGCGAGCATGAACTAATGAAGCCTCTTGAATGAGAGGGGAAATGTCTTCAAAAGGCAAAACCAAAAATCCAGTTGCGTTCGATTCATTCTCCTCGAGACTTCAGGTAGGATGGGAACAGGGCCAGTGCTGAGCCTGAGACTTGCGGTTCTCTGACGGTAGAGAGAAGGATCGTGTGGTTGACTGTGTCAAACACTGCCGAGAGGTTAAGCAAAATGACAACAGAGGGCGGATACTCTTGCTGTTTGGAGCTCCTCCTTGACAGCTAGAGTGCCCACTCAGTTGAGTGCTCTGCGTTGAAACCAGACTGAAGAGGGTTAAGAAGGTTATTATTCTTAGGGTATTTTGAGAGCTTTGAGAGACGGTTAACTCGCGCAGCTTTGAGTGCAGTTGGGAAGCCAGTTGTCAGAGAGCTATTGATAAAGTGGGTAAGGAAAGGGAGGTGATCAGGAGCTATAGACTGAAGAAGGTGAGAAGGGATAGGGTCCAGAGGGCAGGTAGTGGGACGGTGGGCAGTGAGTCGAGATAGTATTTCACTGGAGTCGAGAGTTGAAAAGGAGGATAAGGAAGGACATTGAGGAGAGGATATAGGACGAGCAGTGTCAGTCGGAGGGTCACGAAATGAGGAACGAATCTCATCTATCTTTTTTACAAAATAGTTGACAAAATCATTTGGAACAAGAGAGGACAGGGGTGGGGGAGCAGGGGGATCAAGGAGGTTAGAGAAAATGGAGAAAAGTTTCTTGGGGTCAGAAAAAGATGACGAATTTTGGATTCAAAGAAAGTTGCTTTGGCGTCAGATAAGGAGGAGAAGAGATTTATAGTAACTTTCAGATCATCTGCCACAGTAGTTCTGTGTAGTCCATGTCACAGTGTCTTCTGTCTCCTCATGTGACCCCAGTCTAACTTTGTGTTACTAAGAACAATGTCTCATACTTAATGACCGTATTTCTGGCTTCTGTGTGATTCATGATTTCTTCAGTACTGTATGTTAATTGGAATGTGATTTGTTTAACTTGAGCTTTCCTCTTCCTGTGTTTTGGTGGTCAAGGCACTTGTATATTTTTTTTTCTTCATGATCATTAATTATGATGATCAAGCACAGCTTCACATGCTAAAACCTGACTCTTTAGGTCCAGGAGTAGATCCAGGTCGTCTCGGAGTCGTTCTCGTTCTAGGTCCAGATCACGTTCACCCACCAAGAGACGCAGAGGCGCAAAATCCCACAGCTCCTCCCCTCCGTAAGTGCCTCTTATTCCTGTTAGCTGCTTCAGTGTTATACAGTACTCCTTACTATACTAGAACTGTAGTAGAGATGACCACCTCTTCTTCTCTATACAGCTCCACATCAGTGTTGGGTGGTTCTTCCTCCAAACTATCCACAGATACCAGGCTGGGAGAGGAGAATAAAGGACATCAGCTGCTGATGAAGATGGGTATGTCTTTTTTTTAATTCCTTAATTTAAATTGCAGATTCAAATTTTCTCTCGGAATATTTGAGATTTAATGGAATTATGATATTTGGGGATGTAATATTGAAATAATCTACTTTACTGCACACAATGATTTTTAGCCTGCCTTCTTTTTGTGTTGTCCTATCTGTTGCAGGCTGGAGTGGTTTGGGTGGTTTGGGGGCAAAGGAGCAGGGTATCCAGGACCCCATTAAAGGAGGAGATATCAGAGATAAGTGGGACCAGTACAAAGGTGTGGGTGTGTCATTGGATGACCCGTATGAGAACTATCGCAGGAACAAAAGCTACAACTTTGTGGCCCGCATGAAGGCACGCGAGGAAGGTAAATACTCATTTCTGACTTATGTTGACTTTTACTGCTCGCCTTCTGTAATAAGCTATTTTTCTGACTACTGAGCATCAGCAAAGGGTTAAATTTTGACAGTCCTTGACTTTGTTATTTAAAATATGATTCTGATTCTTCAGCAAATCCTAACTCCTCTTTCCTTTTTTAATTCAGTAAATCGGGAACCTCAGGAGGCGCCTTCAAATGACTGATGTCATCAAATGGCACAAACAACTTCCTCATCTTCTCTGTGGCCACATCCACCAAGGATCAAAATTTGTCACCTGTCCAACTGCGATTCTACCAGTCGTCCCCAAGCCCTTCTTTTTGTGCAGAAACCCAAGTGACGATACAAAGTACCACCACTCTTGTTTTTGAAAGGCATACCCTTTTTGCGCTCCATAGGTGCTCAATAGGAGACTAGTCTAATATAGTCTAAGGTGATGAAGCAGATGATGTAGTGAGCTTTTACACTTTTAATTCAGTGATCTTTGGAACAGTGCAGGAACTAATAACAAAAGATCAGGAGGTCATTACACTCACTGATATTTTACTTTCAGCATTGTTTTACCAGTGTTGAATTTCTTTAAAGCTTCTCTGAAAAGAGTCTCAGACCTTTTGTCAGTGTGTTGATTGAAGAAGACTGATTCTGCCTATCTTCTTCAGGTAGCTGCAGAAGATAAATTGGGCACATTTTGAAAAGAAAATAAAGACTACAAAAAAGCAAAACAATTTTTATGGGGTACCTGTTAAATGTATAAACACATTTCTACAGCTGAATACGGAAGCATGTACATTGCTTTTAGTTTTACAGTTTTCATACTTCTCATGTTGTATATTGAAATGATTAGTTTACTAAAACCAGAAAAAAAAATCTCACCTTTGACTGTGTTGTTTATAAAATGCTGTCAGTTTTATTTGCAGAGGCATTTGCAGGATTAAGTTAATGTTTGAAAAATAAATTAAAATGTCTCAACAGCAAAGTTTTTTTTCACCATCACCTCCGATGCTCACTATCCAGGTTATTTTTATTATCTGCTTATTCAACAGTTCTAATAAAAAATGCTTGCTGTGGTGTAAATGATCTTACTGCTGGATTCTGCAAATAATACAGTAGCTATAGATAATCATGATATCCTCTAGGTGTGAGTGGAAACAGTTGTGTGAACTAAATATTTTAGTACAAATTTGAACTTGAAGGTTATAGGTGGCTTTTTACTGCTCAATAATGATTTACTTTTTCATGTGATGCCTTCTACAGAAATATGTATGTCTGGCATTTAGTTGTAGTAAGTCTGGCAAAATGGTCATAAATAATGAATTACTATTTCTTTTTTCTATCAGTACATAATAGAGGCATCCCCAAAATAAACACAACTCTGACTCAAAAATGCGTCTTTTTTAATTACGTTTTTACGCTTGTGAAGTAACAGCAATCAGTTAGTAGCATCAGATTTGTTAATACAATGCATATATTTTCTTAAAGCAGTCATTTTCGAATACAAAAATGAACACATTTAATTACCTAGTTCATCTCTACCGTAAGGCTTTCAGAGTGACTCATAAACTCTGAAGGGAAATGTGTGTTTCATATTTTTATTAGTTGTATCATTTCAGGTTTCAGAGTGCAGCTGACCACTACATGCTGCAGCCACTTACAGGCAGGAATAGAAACCTGCTCGTAGTACAAAGCATATTTCGATGCAATAATATAATTAAATAAGTTTAAGGATCCATTTGAAGAAGTGGAGCATAAATCAAACTAACAAACATTGTTGTTTCTGTTTGCTGTGAACAAGCCCTTCATATCTGCAGCCCACCATTAGTGAATCAGAAGAGACCAACCAAAACCTGGCTCTTTCATGGTTTCATGTTGTTACCTGAAGACCGCTGGAGGTTCTCCTACATACCTGGAAGGAAAGAATGAGCCAAAGTGTTACTCATTTGGTTTTAATATGCTTCACCACTAGATGTCACTCAGTCTTACACGCTTAAAGAAACACTCCAGTTCACGGGACATTTAGCAAAGTCTAAAGGTGAAGTAAATAAGTCATCTTCACTTGATGTGAAGAAACGGCTACATCTTTAGAGGACTGTTGAAGGAGAATGGAAAGACAGCTTATAGAGAGGAATCAGAGAGGGCTGATGCATGCAAGTCCCTCTATTATCACATGGAGAGCCTGGAACTGCAGTGTCTGACAAAACACTGACCCACAGCGCTTTGCTGAACCAAATCTAGGAAACATTACATAATGTAACAGTGTCAGATTCTGAACATACAAAACTGTCACTGTCATCAATGGCATGTGGTCATTTCCAAATCTGATGGTTACAAAAGCCTTCCATTGTGACATTATCAAGGCTGCTAGAACAGCTCTAGATGGATCCATAGCTTTGATTGAAGCACCTGTGGTAGCCAGCGCCTGTGGTAGCCAGCACCTGTGGTAGCCAGCCTGAAAGCAACAATGATCTGGGCTTACACATTGAGAGTTTGGGATGGAACAAAGCTGTGTAATGGTAAGGCTTCACATTTTACTGCTAAAAGCAGTGGATAACAGCTGCAGTGGACTCCTGGGAACAGATGCAGACCTGACCTCTCTCAGACTTTTACTTACTTTACTATTTGCAGGACTATACAGGACTTAGCTTTATATGTGTCAGTTGCGTAGATCCTCCTCATGTTGTCTGCGATGGGATATCTTCGTGTGCTCTCTACTGTCCCTTCTGTTGATAATATATAAACTTATACTATGTGTAGTCAAGGCAAGCAACCTCCATCAATATTCACACCTATGGACAATTTAGAGTGGCCAATCAACCTAACCCTCTTAGTGCATGTTTTTGGACGGTGGGACGCCGGGGTACTCAGAGAGAACCCATAGACACGAGTAGAACATGCAACCTCCTCACGGAAAGACCACCGGGTGGACCAAACTTCGAACCAGGAACCACGGACCTAACCACTGCTCCACCATTCTGCCCGACACTGAACATCTCTTGACAAAAATGACTAAACTGCATAAATACAATTTTGTCCAGACTAGTGTCCCTCACTGAAACCATCCAAACATGAGGTGCTCAGAAACGCAGCAAGCTAAACAGCATTATGGAATAACTGAATGCATGAAAATAAGCTGAGAAACGTGTGACCTTTCCAAGCTGACACGCCATTAAAACCATGAATATGATTGGTGCTGCACTTCTTATTTTTCTTGTACTGATTTTTCATATTTCACTGTGGCATCGTGACACAACACTGTTGCCTCAAGAGGCCTATTTATTGAATTCTTCATGCAGGCTGCTAAGTCTGCGATCAAGATGAAAACCATCCCTCTAAAAGTCTGCCTGCCTTTGTGGATGGAAAAATAGAGCAAACACTAAGTTAGAGATCTTAGGTAATAACCTTCGATTCTATTGTATTGTATTATTATGAGTATTTGGTAAGAATAGATTATCCATCAATTATCCAATCATACTTTTACATGTACATCAGTATTTTATTTTTTATATTAGTTAAAGACATGAAAACTTTGAGTTTACTTCGAGACAGTCTTCACGTTTCATACAACTTGCTGCGACCGCTAGTGAATTTCATGTGGAAACTCCAAAAAGGAGAAATATGGTCAAGATGATGAATTAATTCCAAAAAGATATTAAAATGATCCTTAATCACTCCACAGCACCATTTGGATAGAAGTGGCTCTTGAAACAGGTCAACTGCTCATGAGCCATCAGACAGGCTGTGTGCTGTCAGTGTTCCCATCAAATTCTGCATTGTTAGTGGATCTGAGCAATGACTTCTGGGAAAACAATGTTGTCATGATTGATTGAAATGTTGGACAGAACAACAACAAAAAGAAAAGCTGTAATAAACTGGAACCAACCAGGTGAAACTCTGTGGTTGGACTGTATATGTCCTTGACATGATTACATCAGGAGACTGGATGACAGAGCAGCATCGTCTTACTGTCGCTTTACTCTGAGTCTGATTCAAAAAACCTCCAGAGTCAGTTGCTGAGAGTTAGAGCAGCCCTTATTGTGAACCCTGAACCAGTGATCCTGCCATCAGTTAGCTCAGACATTTTCATCATCATCATCATCCTCAGGAATCCAGATCCGCTTCTATTCCGGCTGCACTCACCTCACAGGCTCAGCCTCAACTAATGGCACCTTGTAAAGCCAGACGCGTGTGGAGGCAGCAGGCACCAGAGCCACACTGTTTTCTAAAGAGTTGTGTGGACTTGGATCAGTGGAGACATCTATTGCCATTAGCTGCTCTGAGGCCTGCTATTACTGAGAGATCACTTGTCATGAGACGCTATTATATGGCCTGAGGCAAGACCCCCAAGGTCTTTGCTAGTACAACACACTCACAACTTGCACGCGCACACACATGTCCACAGACACATGGTAGCAGCTGAGTGGTTGGAGCACTTTTGCAGGCAGTTGTTCTTAACTCCAGTGTCGGGCGGCTTCTGTCTGTGTGTGTGGTTGGGGGGGGGGGGTCTGTCTGTGTGGGGGGGGGGGGGGGGGGGGGGGTGATAATAAGTAGATAACTGGTGTGCGTGTAAAAGTGTATGTGTGTGTGTGTGGTTATGTGTGTGATTTTTAGTGCTTGCTTATTAGAAGTCTCTTCTAGTCTCTTCTCATTTTCCTTATTCATTCATCCCTATCTTTCCTCACACGTCCGATCTGACCACTGCTCAGCAGATGGTAATGGTTGCCATATTCCCAGTAGTTTGTACACATGTTTTACCAAGTAAATCAATTCTATTTAAACTAACAGCAAGCCTCAGGGTCAGTAACTGCTTTCAATACAAGACAATTTAAAATGGTGAGGATGAGAATATTTTTATAACTTCTCTTTTATTTATATGTCTATCTGTCTCTTTTATTTATATATTTTTTCACTTGCACCATATGTTTTTAATCCCTCACGCCAGAATTTATTCACAATTATATTTTTAAAAAAAATCATTATTTGTGTTTTTGCTTTCATGACGATGCTGAGTGGAAATTATTAATTTGTATAGACAACATAGAAAAGATATAAATGTATTTTTGTTTTTACGTTATTTAAATTTGCAAACGGGCAACAACAGACAGAAATGGTAAAAAGAAAAAAATGCACCTGCAGTCCTCCAAACCCTAGTCAATAATGCGCTGCGGAACATGTTATACAAGTTTGTGTCTATCTGGACGACATTTTTATTTTATTCCAGTTCCTTACAGCCTGACACAGGCTGTTCAGCTGTTCATTGTAGAGGTGGATGCCTCTGACACGGAGGTGGGATCTGTCCTCTCCCAGCAATCTCCAGAAGACCAGAAGGTGCACCCCTGCGCCTTCTTTCTTGGAAGTTGTCACCTGCTGAAAGAAACTATGACATTGGCAATCGGGAACTGCTGGCAGTCAAGCTTGGTCTGGAGGACTGGAGACACTGGCTGGAGGGGGCACACTTCTTTTTGTGGTGTGGACTGACCACAAGAACTTAGAGTATATTTGTACAGCATTGTCGCCATACCTGGCTGAGTGTGTGTCACCTTGCTCCGGATGTTGGAGATATTAGAGGTGGGACATACCACTATGGTTGGAGTCCTGGAATTTGGCTCCTAAGTTCATTGGCCCATTTCCTGTCTCCAGAGTCATCAATCATGCTGCAGTACGCCCCCCGCTCTTTAAGGATCCATCCCACCTTCCACGTTTTCTGCATCAAACCCTACAACCTGCCTCCAGACCCCACCACTCGCCTGGCTCATTGATGCTGAGCCTGCCTTCACGGTGAAGGTATTATTAAAGTCCAGGCAACAAGGCAGCTCGGGAGCTGCCTGCATTGCTTCTCTTGTGAGTTTTGCAGGAAAGACTTTCTAAACTGGTTTGATCTGTGGAATTGTGCTTCTGGGTTCAACTCTGAATTTAATGTGTGACAGTGATGCAAAATGTTTTCATCTGGAAAAGGTGTCATACGATAAAAGTGAGATGAATCAGGGAAATGGACAATGTTCAAATGATGAGACTCAATCAGGAATTAAATCGTATGTGTGTGGCTCATTAGGCGATTTTCCACTAGGGTCAGCTCAGTATGGTACACTTGGTTTTGGAATGTGTGTTGTGGGTGGAGTCTTCACCTTGAAACCTCAAGAGTAGATATCAGCTTGCACCACAACAACTAAAAACAACAGCACAACCGAACACAACAATTATTATAACAGCCCACATCTAGGGGAGACTTTACGTTAAAGCCAATCTGGGCTTTAATTTAAGGTCTCGTATGAAGTTTTCTGATTCAGGGGCTTGAAAACTCTGGAGTAAGGTTGATGCTCAGGCTTTTTACATTTACAGTGTAGCTGGAGGTTCTCCTGGTGATCAGGGCCCTCATTTTCCAGAACTGAGAATCACTCCCCTCCATTCCATACCGAATGGTTAAAAATATCTAGGTCTCTTTACGTTATGTGATGCAAGTTGTGTTGTTAGAGGACATTTATTCAGTGGCACATCTCACTTCCAGATTTTAATCTCCAGCTACGGTTCCTATTATAGATGTCTATGAACATCTGCATTGTTTGTTGTGTCTGTTTGTCAAGTATCTATTTCTTGATTTTGGTTGTGCTGCACCTTCCTTTGTTTTTTGTAACATGTCCTGTTTGGCAGCTTAGGCACGCAGTATGACAGTTTCTGGGTGCCTTGTTGTGCTTCAAAAGATTTGTTCTGCAAAGGAAGTGTGCGGTTCACTGTTCCTGTTGCATTTTATTGACTTTTATTGGCATCGGCTACCGAACTGACTGTTTGGAAGGACAGAGAGAGGGTGAGAGGGTAAGAGACAGACAGAGAGAGAGACACACAGAGAGAGAGACAGAGGGGAGGTTGGGATTGGAGTGGGAGAAGAGACAATAACAAAAACAAACAGAAACATCACAATAATAACAACAGTAACTACAACCATGGTTATGCTGACAGTTTTATAGCGGGATTTGGTACCTGAAGGTTGGGGGTGGGGGGGGTGGGGGGGTGGTAGACAGAGGGATGACAACAGTCATTCCAGTGTTACATAGATGATGATTACAGAGTAGATACAGACTGAAATAAACAGAGCACAGATGTAGCAGGTAAATATGTTCATGACAGAGTTACGTAATAAGTAAGTAATATTTGTGGTACAGTGTCTGTGAATGAGTGCGTATGTGCGTGTGTGCGTGGAGTTTGTTATTTGGATGTAGTCGGTGGTGGCTCATTGCTGATATGCAGAGGGACATGGAGCCACGCGGCAGCCCCAGCGCAGGCTACGCCCCCGGGACAGGCAGGCAGGCCCCCCCAACCTACATGACATGCGAAGGGGCCCCGGAGGGCTCAGGGGAAGCCGCCCCGACATCCAGCCGGTGCCGCTTTCCCGAAGCCCCCCCGGACGGGCGCCCACAACCCGGTGGGCCACCGACGGAGGGCCCGTCCCGCCCAAGCAGGGCCCGGAGCCCCCCCGACCCGGCCCCCCCAGGGGATGAGCAAGCCAGGGCGGTCACGTACGCTCCCCCACCACCACCCCATCCATTATGGTTGCATGTGATAGTGTCTATGTGGATATGTTTTCTTGAGCAATGTGTATGTCAATGGTGCACTTTAAAATTGGGGGCCAGGCCACAAGTGTGTAGTCCCAGCCCCTAGTTCCCCACCCCCCAGAGCTCCCCCCCAGACAAGACCCGCAGCCGTCAGGACCCTTGCCCACAGACCCCGTGGTCCAGTAGGCTACCAGAGACCTGCAGCAACCCGAGCCCCTCGCTACCAGCGAAAAGTTAATTATTGGGGACCAAGTCTGTTCAAATTCAGATAGTTGATCTTTTGCACAGGCAGACATTCTCTCCATGGAGATGTGATCTAGTAGAAGATTTTTGTATAATGTTATGTTCCAGTTCTTTTTTGATTTCCAGTTCATGAATATTGCTTTCTTAGCGATGCTTAAGGCCACAAGAAGCGTGTTAATGTTAGTGAGATCGCCCAGTAGACACAGTGCAGGGGAGACTGGTAGGGGGTCCTCCATCGATTGAGATCATCTTCTATTGCTCTGATGAGTGGGATGTGATTCAAGCGCAACAGGTCTGACAGCTTGGGGGGGATGTTAACACCTAAGTATTTGATTTTTCCCGTCTGCAGTGGAGCCCTTGGTGTACTCTGGAAAACTGTATTAATAGGTAGGACAACTGATTTGTTCCAATTAACAGAGTAATCTGAAATTGATGAGAATTTATTTATGAGTGTTATCATCTCGGGGAAGGAGGTTTGAGTGTTTTGTAGGAAAAGTAATACGTCATCTGCATAAAGACTTATCTTATGGTTTCCATTTGCTGTTTGAATTCCTTTAATATTATTGTTATTATTGTTTAGGAAATGAATCCCAAAACTAAATTTCTTTAGGACTGCTCGGAGAAATTTTACAGTTTACCCTGTCAAAGGCTTTTTCTGCATCTAATTAGACAGTTATGGCTTCTTTATTCTCTATATTACAATAATCTATTAAATTAATTAGTCTGCGTGTGTTGTTGGTAGATTGCCGGCCTTTAATAAACCGGGTTTGGTCAGGATGTATTATGTATGGTGTTATTTTTTCCAGTCTTTTTGCCAGCGCCTTGCAGATGATTTTAAGATCTGCATTTATAAGTGATATAGGGCGATAGCTGGATGGAAGTACAGGGTCTTTCTCCGGTTTGAGAAGGAGACTAATGTTTGCCCTGTTCATGCTCGCTGGTAGTTGGGTGGTTTCCTTAATTTCAGTAACCATTTTATAGAATAATGGCTCCAGCATTGGCCAGAATTCTTTATAGAATTCTACTGGAAAGCCATCTGGTCCTGGGGCTTTTTTGCTGGGCATGCACTTGAGTGCTTCTTGGAGCTCTGTTATTGTTATTGGTGATTCAAGTGCTATGGTTTGTTCTTTATTTATTTTTGGTAAATCCACTGTCTAGGAAGGTGATGGTGCTAGAGTCAGATGGATTAAATCTGTAACAAGTATAGTTGTTCATAGAACTAATTTATTGTTATGTTCAAAGTTTTTCAAGCGTAATCTTTGCATCTGAAATTGTATTTTAGTGTTGCACCTTTCTTGTCTTTCTGTTTCTCTCTGTCCCAACTTCATTCATGTTCTCTTGTGAAGTTTAATGAACACACACCAGCTTAGGGCTGTTTACTCTGTTTAATATTTTAGTGCATGGTTGGTACAGTGTGGTGTTATGTGTCATCATGCTACAATTAGTTTTTGGGCAACCTAAATGCATTGACTTGCTTGGCTTATTGCAGTATAATGTTTATATAAAGAGGTCATACAGGTCAGGAAACATATCGGGCAACGAGTCCAGCTTGTGGAGGATATAAAAACGAGTTAATAACTGTATCAATTTCCAAACTCTTTGTTAGTATGTGGGCAGCACGGTGGCGCAGTGGTTAGCGCTCGTGCCTCACAGAAAGAAGGTTCGAATCTCGGCCGGGGATCTTTCTGTGTGGAGTTTGCATGTTCTCCCCGTGTCTGCGTGGGTTCTCTCCGGGTACTCCGGCTTCCTCCCACCGCCCAAAAACATGCACTATGGGGGTTAGGTTGATTGGCCACTCTAAATTGTCCATAGGTGTAAATGGTTGTTTGTTTGTATATATATATTCTGTCCCTGCGATGGGCTGGTGACCTGTCCAGGGTGTACCCTGCCTTCCCAGCTGATCGGCTCCAGCTCCCCCCGCAACCCTTAACAGGATTAAGCGGTAGATAATGAATGAATGAATGAATGAATGTTAGTATGTATTATTTTCATTACCTGTGTCCTGAGATAAAATGTAGAATTAAAGTTGACCCATTTATTCTTATTACCTTTGCTGGCTCACTGTTAAGCGTTCATTCCTGTAAGAGGCTTGCACTTTTTTCTAAACTGGGGTCTGAATTGAATTGAACTGTCCATGCCTCAACAACAGTCTTTCTTGTGTTGTCTTTTTTTCACATAATAAAACCATGTAGAAATAAATGTCAGAACTGAGTGAGGTGCAGTGGCTCAGGATATAGAGGGAGTTGTCCACACCAGAGGGTGGGTGGTGTGATCCACTGCTGCTTCAGTCCATGTGCTGATGTGTCCTTGGAAAGGACACTTAACCCGTAATCACTCTGTGCAAATGTGTGTGATAGAAACCAAATCCCTTTGTGCCATGAATTGTATAACTGTTTGGTAGAACATGATATTCTTTTCCATTTTTTCAAACTAATCCTGGTATGACACCAGATAAACACAGTTGTTTTATGGGTGTGTCTAACCAAAGAATAATTTGTTAACAAATGTTTAGAATAAATGGAGCCATGCATCAAATTTATATGTGAAGTCCTCAAGTTTTTCCTGCAAGCAGTTCTGACCAGCTGCCAACTCACAGGTCAACATGTGACCTGTGAAGGTCCTGTGGTAGTTCACGTGCACAGGCCTGGACCACCGTGCACAACCCTGCTCCAGACTGTTTTCTGTTTGCCTTCACCTCTGGGCTGCTGCTAAAGCACACAGCCAATGAATAATTTGGGAATGCTCACACTCAAGAAGGGGAATTCTGATTTGGCTGATAGGGATGAATAGCCCTGATTTTTAATAGTTTCCCTGTGTCTCTCTCTCTCTCTCTCTCGTTCTCCTCTCAGTTTAGTGCACTTGATAAGATCCAGTAAAATAAGCACTGTGCACCTCTGCTAAAACACTTTAGTTTCTATGAAGTCAGGCTTTGAATGGTGGGTGGATCTTTGTTAACAATTCAGCAAACAGGTCATACACTATCATTCACTCAAGTTGTTCCTGGGAAGAAAGACTAAACATTCAGAGGGTAATATTAAATCAGTCAATCGTTGCGTACTTATCCAATCAGAGCATCACAAGATATTTAGATATATAACATATCACATCATATTATATCTAGGGTGCTGCAGTGGCTAGTGCTCGTGCCTCACAGCAAGACGGCTAGGCGCGGGGGGGGTCTCCTCTGTGTGGAGTGTGCATATTCTCCCCGTGTCTGATCTATTTTTCTATCTGTCTATCTATCCATCCATCCATCCAGTCTTTAAAATATATGAATGTAACTCTGATGTTGCATTGCACCATGTACAGACACAGTCATATTCCTGCAGATGGCACACGGCAGACAATGCATGTCTGTGTTTCGATGTGTGACATTGTGATGTTACTTCAATAAACCTGTGGTTTCACCCCTGAAATGTTTATTTTTGTGCAAACACATGGCACAGCTTTTCACACAGACATAAGTGTGTTTGAGACAAGGCCACACCTAGAAGACTAAGTCAGCAAAGGGTGTCAAATGTAAAATGTGTAACCACACTCGCGTACTGCATGGCATTAGTGTGTGTGAGCGTGTGTGTCTACACGGTGCAAAAAAAAACCAAAACATGAATGCTTAGTTGGCGCGAGGGAGAGAGGGGCGTATTTAGTAGCTTTAAATTAAAGACCTCCTATGAGGTTTTTTAGTCAAAGGACCCCTCTTTAAACATCAAGCCACCAATTACCAGCAGCCTCCAGCCGTACCCATCTATTACCACTTTCAGAGGAGTGTGGACCTCGACTATCTTCCTCTCCTCCCTTTCATGTCCTTGTGCTCCAAAGCCATGTAGGAAACCAGAGGCAATATTTGATGGTTACAGGACAGGCAGTTAAAGTCATGCTTCAGGGGAGGGGGAGCTGCACTCCATTTATTGTCTGACCCACCACACAGTTAGACTACATTATGCACTCACTGACTCCTGCTGGACCAGTTGGTTGTAGTTTGTATACAGCACCGTTTTCTTCTCTAGGCCCTATGCAGGCAGATAACTGGTGACCTGAGTTTCCTCTTAATACTCAGATGTAAGCTTTCATTACAACGGACCATGAAACTAAATTAGCAGCAAAATAAATAAAATTTAAATGTTTTAAAAACTTAAATGATGACAAATCAGTCCCATTTTAGAAAGACTGGACTGCATGGGCGCTTTTATACTAGAGTCACCTCAGCACAGTATGGTACGGTACAGTTGGTTTTCCATTACACTGGAGCAGTGTTGCTATGTGGGCAGAGACGTGGGCAGAGTCTTCCCCCGCTTCCTGAAAGATTACAGAGGGAGCCGGGGAAGGGGGCTGTGCTGTATATGCGGAAACTGTATGGCACACATCAACAACAACAAACTCCGTCTAATGGAGTGAAATAAATGGTGATTAAAATAAATGATATTGGGCAGATATACACAGCCACTGGTAGATATTTAATAGAGCAGTTGTTGTGGTTTTGATTGATTGATCTTGTTTTTGTTTTTTTGTTTAGATTTTTTGTGTTCTGTTTTTTCCTGTCTCCAGCTCGTCCCTGCTCCTCTGTTGCCATTCGTTGAGACCTGTCGGGGGGCATGGCTGGCTCCTCCTCTGGCAGCAAACGAAGCACAGCTGTGTTCAATTCATTCATCACCTCCTCCCTATATAGACTGGTTTGATCCCCGCTCCCTCGCCGGATAATACTTTTTCCATTGATTCTTCGTTCCTCTCACTTAGGTCTTAGGTACTCAGTACTTAGTACTTATGTACTCAGTCCAGAACCTCTCTCCGCCCAACCATACTGCGGAGTCCAGCAACGGAGCCGGGGCCATCTCCATCTCCATCATCTTCATTGCCTGGTGCTTCTACTACTTCACCTCTCTACCCGGAAGAGCCGATGCAGCTAGGAAGAACCCTTCTTACACCTGCTGAGCGTCAGCATCATTTGGAGAATCGCCTCAGCTATTCTGCCCATAGACTCCCTTGTTACCACTTGCCCACCAGTTGATCTCTCCCTCATACCTGATGAATACCATGACCTCCAGGAAGTTTTTAATAAAGACAGTGCCTTATCATTACCACCTCACCGACCATATGACTGTGCTATAGATCTACTCCCAGGTCCAGGACTTCCAGCGAGTAGACTATACAAACTCTCAAACCCTACGTCCCTGTGTTGATTTCCGTGGGCTAAATGACATTACCATCAACAACAAGTATCCTGTTATTCTGTTAAGTTCTTGGAGTTTGTGGTGGAGAAGGGGCAACTTAGATCTGATCCTGCCAAGGTACAAGCAGTGGTCAATTGGCCTACGCCTACAACAAAGAAGCAACTTCAGCGTTTTCTTGGATTTGCAAATTCTTATCACAGATTTATTAGAGATTATAGTTGGGTTGCTACACCATTAACCAAACTGACATCTGTTAAAGTCCCATTTGAGTGGTTTCCGGAAGCTGAGTCAGCCTTCATGCAGCTAAAAACTTTGTTGTCCTCAGCTCCTGTGTGCTGCCACCCAGACCCTGATGCTCACTTCTTAGTCTAGGTTGACACATCAGACACCGGTGTGGGAGCAGTCCTATCTCAACGTTCTTCCTCTGTCCAAAAGATACACCCCTGGGCTTTCTACTTCCGTCGACTTTCCCCCGCTGAAAAGAATTATGAAAGAATGGAGGCACTGGCTGGAGGGAGCAACTCATCTGTTTTTGGTATGGCCAGATCACAAAAATCTCTCTTATCTCCACTCAGCCCGCAGGTTGAACTCCAGACCGAATGGGCCAATCAGGACCTGGAGGCAGCACTTCGCTATGTTTCCCATCAACACCCTGCCTCTTGGTCCACGCATCTATCATGGATGCGCTGTCACTGGTGTATCTCCTTTCATGGCTTCGGTGGGATATCAGCCTCCTTTGTTTCCAGCCCAGGAGAGAGAAGTGACGGTTTCCGTCCGTTCAGGATCACCTCCGGCATGCCCATCGTATCTGGCTTCAGACCGCTACCAAGAACCGCAGTATTGCAGATCGGCATCACACCCCAGCTCCTGATTATCAACCTGGTCAGAAGGTATGGCTCTCTTCCCGGGACCTTCCCTTGCAGGTGGAATCTCGCAAGCTGGCCCCTAGATATATTGGTCCATATGAAATAGAAAAGATAATCAACCCTGCTGTAGTAAAACTCAAACTCCCCAGCTCTCTCAACATCCATCCTTCACTCCATGTTTAGCAAAACCTTACACTCAACAAGCAAAACACCGGCCCAGATTTGCACAACTGTAAGCCAACTGTCAGCTTATCATTGTCAGCTTATCACAGCAGCAAACCAAATGGACCAGATGCAATACGTTGGCGTCTGGGACAATGTATCTTTCCATCATTCTGCTCTGGTCAAAAACTGGTTTCATCAACACCCACAATGTCTGCAGCGCGTGCCTGGTTGGAGGCGGAACTGGTCCTTCCCACTTTGCAGTTCACAAGTCACACCTATTGTCAATTGAGACAATCTACCTCTCTTCTTAAAGAGCGTCAGGACGTTACTCCAACGCCGGATTATTCTCGTACCCATGGTACTTTGTGAGTCTCGCTACGCTTTTGCTTATTCTGGTTCTGTATGCTGACTACCTACTCTTTTCCCGTAGTTGTTCCCGGACTTGTGTTGCTGCCAGCTCCAGGCTTAGTGAGTTAGAAGCCCGGCTCCGTACCTTAAAACCTAAATTAGCGGTAGCTAGCCAAGGCCCGGTCGTCAGTGCGGAGCCACCTAGCTTAGCCCCTGCTAGCGGTCTCCCGACAGCCCCCGTGCAGCTGGAGACTCAGGGCGGCTGGGTGACTGTCCAAAGGAGGCATAGTGCTAAAGCTAAGCCTGCTGATTGGGACACTCCAACTCATGTTTCCAACAAGTTTTCTCCACTCAGCGACACACCCGCTGAGGAACACACTCTGATCATTGGCAATTCTGTTTTAAGAAACGTGAAATTAGCGACACCAGCGACCATAGTCGATTGTTTGCCTGGGGCCAGAGCGGGCGACATTGAATCCAAATTGAAGTTGCTGGCTAAGGCTAAATGTAAATACCGTAAGATTGTAATACACGTCGGCAGCAACGACTCTCGACTCCGTCAGTCGGAAGTCACTAAGGTTAATGTGGAGTCGGTGTGTAAATACGCAAAGACAATGCAATGTCGGACTCCGTAGTGTTCTCTGGACCCCTGCCTAATTTATCTAGCGATGACATGTATAGCCGCATGTTGTCATTCAACCGCTGGCTGTCGAGGTGGTAACGCTAACGATGTGGGCTTTGTCAACAATTGGCAAACGTTCTGGGGAAAACCTGGTCTCGTCAGGAGAGACGGCGTCCATCCCACTTTGGCTGGAGCCTCTCTCCTTTCTCATAGCATTAGAGATTTTATTAGCGTCCCATGACAGATCAGAGGCGAAACCAGGAGGCAGAGTTGTAGTCTTACACACTTCTCTGCACTGACTTTGGATTTGTCACTCACCAACAATCCCATAGAGACTGTGTCTGCCCCCCGCCCCACTAGATTATTCAAACAAAAAATAAACAAAGGAAACAAACAGGAAAATCTGACAAAAGTAAACATAACCCATGAAAAAACAGAACAGAACAAAAGAATTAGATGCGGACTATTAAATAGAAGATCACTGTCATCTAAGGCTGCTTTAGTAAATGAATTAATCTCAGATCATAACATTGATCTCCTATCATTAACTGAAACCTGGCTGCATCCTGATGAATATGTCAGCCTAAATGAATCCACTCCTCCCAGTCATATAAATACTCACATCCCCCGTGGCTCTGGTCGTGGAGGTGGTGTTGCAGCCATCTATACCTCTAATTTATCAATTACTCCCAAACCCAAACTTAACTTTAACTCAGTCCTCAGTTTATCCCAGCCAACATGGAAAACATTGCAGCCAGTTCTATTTGTGGTAGTTTACCGTGCTCCTGGGCCTTATTCTGAGTTTTTAACAGAATCCTCAGAGTTACTATCTAATTAGTCCTTAAAACAGACAAAGTCATTGTAGTCGGTGACTTTAATATTCATGTGGACACTGAAAGTGACAGCCTAACCGCTGCATTTAATTCAATATTAGACTCTGTTGGTTTCAGTCAATGTGTAAACCAACCAACCCACTGCTTTAACCACACCCTTGACTTAGTTCTTACATATGGCATCAATATTGAACAATTGTTAGTACTTCCACAAAATCCCCTTTTATCAGATCATAGCTAATGATCTGATCATTAAACCTCTCCTCAAGAAACCAAGTCTGGACCCAGAAGTTTTAAATAACTACAGGCCAATATCCAACCTTCCCTTTCTCTCAAAAATCCTTGAGAGGGTTGTTGCCAATCAGTTAAATGATTTTCTTCACACCAATAGTCTATATGAGGACTTTCAGTTCAGAATTCATCATAGTACTGAGACAGCTTTGGCAAAAGTCTCAAACGACCTACTCATGGCTTCAGATAAAGGATTTATCTCTGTTCTGGTTCTCTTAGACCTTAGTGCAGCTTTTGATACTGTTGACCACCACATCCTTCTTCATAGGCTCGAACACTTAATTAGCATAACAGGAATTGCCCTAAATTGGTTTAACTCCTATTTATCAAAGTTGTCACAATACGTACAAGTCAGCTATGGAGTTCCTCAAGGCTCTGTGCTTGGCCCAATGTTATTTGTGTTATACATGTTGCCACTAGGAAACATCATTAGAAAACACTCTTTAAATTTCCAGTTTTACGCAGATGACACTCAGTTGTATATTTCAATGAAACCACATGAAACCAATCAACTACTTAGACTCCAAGCATGTCTCAAAGACATTAAAACCTGGATGAGCCAAAATTTTCTATTATTGTATGTATGTTGTGTACTGCATCTGCAGAAAAATTAATTTCCCCGTGTGGGACTATTAAAGGTCTTTCTTTTTCTTCTTCTTAAAAATACGGTAGAGAGTGAAATAAGTTGCAACCAAGTAGTGAGTTGTAGTGTCAGTGTAAAAGTAGTACAAGTAGTGAATACAGTCGAAAGTAAAATTAATAATAAGCAAGTATGTAGTTAGTAGTAGTGTCAGTGTAAAGGTAGTAGAAGTAGTGACTATTGAAGAAGTAAAAAATAGTAGTTGGCAAGTAAGTAGTCAGGAGAAGTGTCAGTGTAAATGTAGTAGATGTAGTGACTAAAGTAGAAAGTAATAATAGTAAGCAAGATGGATCTGAAAGGGGTTTGAACCAGCGACTACTCAGTAGCCAGCTCTCTTCTCTAGCTACTTGGCCACCACTGCCTGTAATGTGAGTGTTAGTCGAATCCTATGTAAGACGGTGATAGGGGCTGATAAAAGTGAATTAAATCAACTGAGCGCTGATGGCAGTATAACTCTGTTTGAGATAGAGACAAAGTGGGGATCAGTGTGGGACAGGAAGTAGGCTTTGCTGAGCACACACATAAAAGATTTGTGTAGATAGCATGAGGGATGGCTGAGATATGACAGTTGATATGAATGCACCTGCTTGTTTTTTAGAGGCTGTAGTCTTTTACCAGATTTAACATGGGTGAATGTCAGATGTTAAATTTACAGTAAATTGTGTTAAAATATACAGTTGAATAAAGCAGTTGTAGAAAAGCTGAATGGATCAATGTCATCACAGGCACAACAATAGGAATGGTAAAAGGCAGGGAAACTCCCTGGCAGACAAGCGGATTTAACATGGGAGTGAATGAGGCTTCAGAAGGTGCCTGTTGATGCTTAGAGAGGCACTGTGAATAAACTGTAAGCCCTCCTGCCACAGTAAGTACAGTGTGTGAGAGAGGACATGTGTAGCTCCAAAATGAGCTATAAATTGTCTGTGTGAGACAAAAGCTGTGGCAGCTACAGGAGAAGAAGCAGAATGAACACAAAGTGGGAAAAGGCAGAGCAGCTGGAGTGGCTGATGTCAGTGGTGACAGTTGAACAGGTGAATCAAATCATGTCATCACTGATTGGGAGTGTAACTCTATCTGAGACAGAGAGTGAGTGGAAAATGCAAGAAAACCCACCTGGCAAACAAACTGGGTTTACACAGAAACTGCACAACACAGTAGTTTAATATTTTGATCTTCAGGAGCAGGAGGCCTTGCTGAGTACATACATGTGACATTTGTGTAGATAGTGTGAAAGATGGTGAATAAATGGCAGTTTAAAAAAGCACTTACTTAGGTCTGTAAGGCTGAAGTCTGTGACAAGATTCAACATGGGAGTAAATGAGGCTTCAGTAGGTGCCTGTTGATGCTTAGAGAGACACTGTGAAGAAACTGTAAGCTAGCTAAGTTATTATCATCAACAGAATGTTAAATTACAGTACAAACTGTATAAGCGATGTCCCTAATGCTAGCTTGATCTGGTGCGAGCTAGCTAAGTTGTTATAATCAACAGAATGATAAATTACAGTACAAACTATAGCAGAGATGTCCCTAATGCTAGCACAAGTTAGCTAAGTTATTATAATAAGGAGAAATATATATTACAGTGTATAATGTGGCGCAGGCAATACTAATGCTAACGCAAGCTAGCGCGAGCTAGCTAAGTTATTATCATCAACAGAATGTTAAATTACAGTGCAAACCGTATAATAGATGTCCCAAATGCTATTGGGAGCTAGCGTAAGCTTGCCAAGTTGTTGTAAACAACAGAATGACAAATTACAGTGCAAACTATGGCAGAGACTCCCCGAATGCCAGCGCGAGCTAGCGCAAGCTAGCTAAGTTATTATGATCAGCTGAATTAGAAATTTCAGTGTGAAATGTGTCACAGGTGTTGCTAATGCTAGCGCGAGCTAGCGTCAGCATTAGTGTTATTATAAACTGGAGAATGATAATTTACAGTGCAAGCTCCATCACAGTAATGTCCCTAATGCTGACTCGAGCTACCATGCTATGGACGAGCATCAGCATCATATTATCAATCATTACTTGATTAATGAATTATTAACTATAAATTACAGTGTCAACTGTATCACAAATAGTGTGCATAATAAGCATGCTCACCATTACAGAGGTTATATGAACAGAGGTTGTTGCTGTAAAAATCTACTACTAATATGGTAGTATAATCTACTACAAGTTGTTTAATATAGACAACCTGTAACAGCTGAAATTTTAGTGGCTTGTTTAACATTTGAATAAAGTATCTCCATCAACTTGTGAAGGCACAATAACAGACAAGTGAGAATCAGTTTCTCTGTCATGCTCCACTGCTACCATCTAGTGGTAGAAAATGTGAGAGTGAAACTTAACCTCCATGTATTTCTAATGGAACAAAATACAGTACAAAATGATGTTTTCTGTAAAAAAATATGTGGTGTTGGAATGAGAAAAGCACCAATCTCCCGAAGGAGCTGGATTTTTTGATGTATGAATTGTACAAATCAGACAAAACTGTGGCACTAGTTAGATGCAGAAAAACGACAGAAGATTAAGAGAATATAATAAAGAAAACAGGATAACAATAGTGTGAATGCTTTCAGCATTCAAACTAATTAGCATTAGAAAGATAATAAAAAGTAGTAAAAAAGTAAAAAATTGCAACAAGAAACTAAATATCTAAGACAACTACATATATCAATATATAGAGTGAGGTAATTATACACATTGCACATTGTAATAGTATACACTATATACACATTCATATATATATATAAATGCAGACAAAACTGAAATTTTAGTACTTGGTCCTAGACACCTTAGAGAATCATTATCTAATTATATAGCCAGTCCAGATGGCATTGTCCTTGCTCCCAGTGAAACTGCCAGGAATCTGGGAGTTATATTTGATTCTGATTTATCACTCGATTCTCACATAAAACAGACCTCGAGAACTGCCTTTTTTCACCTCCGCAATATAGCAAAAATCAGACATATCCTGTCTCTTAAAGATGCCGAAAAATTAATCCACGCCTTTGTCACGTCCAGGCTTGACAACTGTAACTCATTACTAGTAGGCTGCAGCAGTAAGTCCTTAAAGAGCCTGCAGCTTGTTCAAAATGCT